>QVRM01002245.1:0-116541 GCA_003439945.1 Dermanyssus gallinae
TTCGAGCAAGAAAAGGCGTTAGGCAAAAGACGCTAGAAGTCCTCTTTATTTTTTATCAACACGTAGGTGGTTTAGGTAGAGTGCTGCGTCAGTTAATAAACCTGCACACGAGCGTAAACACATAGATTTTTAGCTAACGATGCAGAGCAGCAAAGACCGCAAACCGATTAACAAGGCAGTACGTCAAAAATGTTTCTGTTGTGAGTACATTAGCAGCACTGATGAATCTATTGGTTAAAAATGCATATAACGAGGAGAAAGCAACGTAGTATTTAAGAATGAAATGTCAGTTAGTAACTTAGGCAAAGAAACACCCGTATAAGTAATTCTCACGTCCTGCACGTAAGCACTGCCCCATAGAGCCTGAAGAACTGGACAACACGTTAGGGGGACTTTGTCAGGCAAATACACATTAACCCATATAATAAGCGACACAAAATATTTCGACCGGAAATAGTTTAGTTAATTATAGTAGCGCCAAATAGGAACGCCATGGAAGCGACTTCATAAGAACTAAGGAGCCAAAAAATGAACGGCAATATCTATAAGGTATATTCGGGAATAATAGCAAAATATCTAGGTGTATTTTTAGAAGGTAGTGAATCAATTCCTTGGGAATAACATGGAAAGTCGACGTGCATGGCAATCCCGTTCTAGCGTCTTTCAACGTCGATTTGTGAACGGGGATAACCTCCGTACCTATGCACTTAACCCTGGGTGGCAATCAGAGCAGTACAGCACCTGGAGAATAAGTGCTGAAGAAAGCAGGGACTGTTTTGTCGAGTGGGAAGATGATGGTCACGGTCACTGTCAAAAGACAAACAGTCACAGAAGCATATTACTTCACGTTTCTTTGTTTGTACGAAAGGCGGTGATAAAATTGCACGAATCAGGGTTCGAATTTCTGCCCTGTTCTTCCTGTTCACTGGATTTGGTTCCTTCCGATCTCGTTGAGAGCGTTGGGAAAAAAATACGTTTGATAAAGAGGTGATTGTGGATGCGTATTTTGAGCGCCTTGAGACTTCCTACTTGTCTGCCACAGGGACCACAAAATTGGAACATTGCTACACCAAGTTTGTAAGATCTCAAGAAATAGAAAATAAAAATATAAAATGTGTATACATACATAGCATATACTTCGAATGAAGATACAGCAGATGTACCTATATATACACTTTGGGACAAAAAAATTGCATCACTCACCACGTTGACTACAGTCAATAGTCACTCAAGTAAAGCAACGGTCTGGACGGCTCTCTGAGGCGTTGTATCAATTTTGCATAATTTGGTTTTGGCTTTTTCGGAAAACAATGTCACTGGTTGACTGACAAAATCATTTTATTGTGGGATCGCCTATCCTAGCATTTTTTTGTTGTAGTAATATATACAAAATATGCCAGAAACATAATGGGCGATTAATTGTTTGCTTTAAATGTGTATCGGCAACTACGTAACGCAGCACCATTACTTCTGTACGAAATTAACAAGACCTGTCCGCCCCTCCTTTCATTGGGAAATGCCGAGTTTAACTGAACCTTAAAATAAGTACACACAGTACTGGAAAACCCTGTATATATTTTTATTTATATATATATATATATATATATATATGTATATATATATATATATATATATATATATATATAGTATATATATATATATATATATATATATATATATATATATGTATATATATATATGCGAATGCACAAGTAGCAGCTGCCGCTGTTACTCATCGTCAGTCTCATTGCAATGGCTTTCTCATACCGTGCTCTTATGAAGGGCAGCACCGACACTATCATCAACAACAACATGATTGCATTCTCCCCCTTCATCACCACCACCACCACCAGCTAGGTCTTATCAGAGACGTTGGCGGATTTTTTTTTGCCGCCGTTTTTTTGCCGCCGACGGCTGGAACGTCCGGCGCAACGTCCGACGTCGGACCGAGCCAACGAGATCGCTTTTCGCTTTGCGCGATGATCTATGATCATATGCGGCTAGCCTACGTTGCCGTTTATCAGAGCGCATGCGAATGTTTCTCTCTCTTCTCGTCGTCTGTTTTTCTTTGGCTCTTTAAAAAAATCTCTTTCTCATTCAATCGCGCGCGCTCTCTCTTCTATACTCTGTCTATCTTCTGAGTATCTGTGTATGCCATGTATGTGTGCCGTGCATGTGGGCCTCCATCGTTCCCCGAACAAATAAGCGACCAGGGCGACGAGGCGGGCCGGCTGGAGGGCAAACAAGCAACCATTGAGCATCGTTCACTCCTCAGCAGTACCGTGTGCGTAACACGTTTTTATGAACGTGCCTCCGAATTGCCCACGCATGTTGTTGGACCGGCCAGCCGTGTTGGACATGCAATATATATATATATATATATATATATATATATATACATATATATATATATATATATATATATATATATATATATATATATATATATATATATATATATATATATATATAAAGAAAATAACTATGAGAGAAATAAGGAGACGGAAGGTTGGGGAGAGATAGCGAAGCTACTATTAGCTCGGCGACTGCCACGACCTGCTGCTCTATTGGTGGACGAGCCCAGGACTGTCAGCAACCTCATCTGAGCAGGCGCAGCAGCAGCAGTAGGTCACCGCAGTCGGACGATCGTTAGTTAGGCAGGCGACTAGTTAGAAATCAACACATCACCACATATTCCTAAGGAACCCAGTGGAAGTCAATCGATATGTTGTACGCTATGCATGGATTTACTAATCGCCGCGTGACGTGTACGCTTGCGTGCATGTAAGAACTCATGTAATCCTCTTAATGTAACAAGTATGTAAGATTATTAATTATATTTATAAGTATGTAAGATTATAAATTATATTTATAAGTATGTAAGATTATAAATTGTATTTACATTATGGTGTCTTAACACCCAAGTTAGGTAAAATTATAAACATATACATCAGACACAACTCGCGTTTCCTTCACGTCATTGGGTCTTCTCTCATCTTGCTAGTTCAGCTATTGACTGAACTGCAGGACATGCCGCGGCGTGGTATCTATCACACTGGCCAGAGCACCTCGTGCACCTGCAACACTCCTGAGGATCGTGGAATTCTTCCGTGCTGCATAATACGTAATGAAACCCGTGGGCTGCAAATGCCGTAGTTAATTGTCTGTCCTTATATCCCGCTGCTCGCCAGTCCGTGCTTGTTATAAATGTATTTATAAGAACAAAACTAGGATCCTCCATTTCAAGCCACCATTTTTAATGTTCTGCTCGTACCAGGTATTCGTTCACCCGCCGTCCATAGTACCAGAGTAAGTTCGTTGCATTTGGAATGCAAATACATATGGGCCATGACTGACCGAGCACATGTCGCGGGAATATATATATATATATGTATATGTATATATATATATATATATATATACATATATATATATATATATATATATATATATATATATATATATATATATATATATATATATATTTACACACCCTTTGGCAGGAGGGCTTTATTTAAGATTCTCGAAACTTGATAACAAACGCGCCATCCGGCGATTTAGATGTTTGGCTGTACATAATTGCACTTGCGGGCTGTGCGCCACGCGAACATTCTATTTACGATTTCTTTCCTGGCTACAGCTTTAGCCTGAATGTTTAAACCAGAGCGAGTTATCGTCGTCATGACTTCAAATAACTTATTGAATCTATCAGGCTGCTAACATATGCTTGTAAACGTACATCTGTCAATATTATCTAATATAACGGCTATGTCCATGCACTCAACAATATTCCTGCTAATGTTGCAGCGGTAGGCAACATGCCTTATAAACTTTTTATGAACTGTGGCCAGAATCTTCTCGTCACATGCGAATCCTTGATGCCATACGGGGGAAGCGTATAATAAGACCGGGGGAACATATTGCTTATACAGTCTCACATACGGGAAGCGTCTTTAATAACAAACGAGCGCAATATCCAGTTTAGTCTTCTTGTGGCAGCCGTAACCACTTCAAGTATATGAGGTGTATAGTTCAATGTGTCAGATATCAGTATTCCCAAGTCTTTGATCGCCTTTTTAATGGTTAGTTCCTCAGAGCCTAGGGTGTATTTGTGTGCAGGATTGTTACGTCCAAAGTGTAGCACAGCACATTTATTAACAGAAAGTTTAAGATCGAGGCCATTACACCATTCCATAAATTTGTCTAGCGTCTCTTGAAATGTTACTATTTTGCTTCGATCATCTACGGGTATATACATTTTCACGTAATCAGCATACATTTTTACATGAACGACTGGAGGTATTACATGCTTCAATGAGTCGGTATACAGTATGTACATTAAAGGGCCGAGAATGGTACCCTGCGGACAGCCCGAGGTAACCTGAGCCGTAGATGACAGACAGTCGTTAACTCTTACCCTAAAGAGTCTATCACTTAAGAAAGCCTTAATCCAATTAATAAGTCGACTACCCACTCCATACTACGGAAGGACTTTAAGTAGCTTAGAGTGAGTGGTACTCTCGAAAGCAGATTTAAAATCGAAATAGACGCAGTCAAACGGTCGTCCATCATTTATGACGAGGGCCCAATCATTTTGAGTCTCTAGTAACTGTAGGAGAGCAGAATGAGCGGGACGATATGCGAATTGTTCCCTCGAAATTAGACCTTGCGCATTTGCGTTCCTGTAAATCTCCTCTGCTATGATCTTCTCAAAGAGTTTGCAAGGCACGGAGGTCAGCGAGACGGGCCTTTTATTATAAGGGTCGCTTTTATCGCCGCGCTTATGCACAGGACGGACGATGGCTTATTTAAAGAGATTAGGGACGGTTTCCTCTTCGAGGGACCGGCGGAAGATAATCGAAAGTGGCACACATACATCATAGCCACACTTCTTATACACGATGGCCGGAATACCGTCGGGAGTGGCGCTACGCTTGTTGGCCAATCCGCGCAGATGCCGTTCGAGGTTCTCCGGAGAAGAGTCGACGTTGTTCACCACCCGCACGCTAGAGGGCTCGTGTAAGGGGAGAGCGGGGTGAGTGTTTCGTGATAGCAGTTCGGCATGCGTTGGGTAGGTTGCGGCAAACACATTTCTGAGAATTTCAGCTTTCTCATGGTCATCAGTGGTAGTAGATCCGTCTGGTCGCTTAATTGAGGCCAGGGTGTCCTTGATTTTCATACGTTTTTGAACATACTTGTGGACAGCGCTGGGGGCGGCAGACTGAGCAACACTGCTCTCCTCAATGATCCGTTTTCTATGGAGCATCCTCTGTAGCTTTTTCTGCAATGCAGGCCCTCGCTCCGGCGTAGCGTTGTTCAACTGTCGGGTGGTCCGTTGGATATCGAAGCTTAGTCTACTCTCGGTATCCGAAGTTCTCCGAGGTACAAATATTTCAAGCAAGAAATGCATGTAGCTCACAAATTTATTATACATGCTATCTACGTCGGGACAGGCGACGAAAAAATTAGTCCAGTCAGTCGCAATCAGATTTGTGATCATCCCTTCGTAGTCACCTTTACCGTAGTCCCACCAGTCAGTGCGTGTCTCAGGCGTAGTCGGACCGCGAGTTATGGTGAACTTGACCATTTTATGATCAGTGGCGATCGGTGCGATCGATACAGTAATGTTGTCAACTGAGTCATCAGTATATTCAGTCCGCGGGTAGGGGTGCATACCAGCTGCTGAAAGCCAGCTTTGCAGCAGAATTGAAGAAACTCCTCCTCAACTGAAAGCTCACCCCCAGCTGTAGATTTATCAGCACGTCGTGATGACGAGCAGCGCCAACCCGACCAATTTATTCCAGGTTGGTTGAGATCTCCAGAGATAACAACACTCACATCAGCAGTCACAAGTGCATCGAGATCGGCTATCAAATTCTCCATTTTTTTCTCCTGATCAGAGCGCGATCCTGTCGGACTGAGATACGAGCAGACGAGACGAATCTTGCAGTCAGGCAGAAGCAAGTCAACCGCGATAGTTTCGGAGGCTAAGGATGAGTTACGTCGGGAGACTTCGGTACAGGGAACCTTGGAATTTACAAGCAGTAAGACGCCTCCACCACTCTGGCCGACACGATCATTGCGAAACACCTCATATCTTCCACCCGCGCTCAGTTCAGCGGACGTTACCTTGTCGGTCAGCCACGTCTCCGTTACATACGCAATATCAGTTTCTTCTTATTTCCATAAACGCGTGCAGACAATCAATCGCTCCTGGTTTAGCCAGTGATCGCGCGTTTAGGGATATACATTCAAAATCAGAGTATGAATTACTGTTGAGAGTCAAAGCTTGATTGAAGCTTTTTGCGCTGCATTAATCCAGATGAGGCTGGAATTTGTTTGGATTCTTTAAAAAGCCTAATGCATTTAGGCTACGCACGCAACTGTTGAACATGCAGAATCAGGTTTCTCACTTAGAAAAACAAAAATTTGTATTGATCCTAGAAAACCAAACGTGAATGGAATAGAAGAGAAATTTCACCAGTCCTATCTTATAAACATCCGAGAGCATTTCTCCGTGGCCATTGTTTGGTGTTGTTTTAATTTGAATTATTCCAAGCATGGAACGGTAAGCCGTCTTTGATACTTTTCTGACCGAAATATGTTCATTGTGGATGCAAACTACCAATCGTAGACACGACTGCTGGCTTACTCACGATCTAGAAGATATTTCCGTTATAGAAAATATCTTCAGAACTGTAAAGGGAAAACAACTTTTCATTCCATGTGCATGCACTCAGTGTTTTGCATAAGAAGCAAGACGTTATATCACCAATTTCTTTTAAAGGAAAGTGAAGCCTTAAAAAGTAGTCTATCTTTGTGTTCTGATACTCTGATAGCTATCGATAGACGCTCTGTCATAGGACAGGTTAGTTGTCCTTTTTTTGCAGATTTTTGCGCTCGCTTATACAAAGCGTTTAGTGCAGAAGTAGCAGGCAGCGCCTTCAGTATGGACTCGTGGCCGCCCAGCAACCCAGGTTTAATTATAGTATGTATGCAGCGGATAACATATATCAACATGACAACGCTTGAATTGCTTACTATCTTAGACACTCCTGAACATATGCGATACGCATATTTTGAATTGGATTGTCAACCGTTTGAATCCTGAATCCAAGCGGTGACCCCAGTGAACGGAGAGTACATTGAACAAAAAACGTCTGTAAAAATCATTTACATATCTCTATTTATATAGATACAGGCATGGAAACAAGCGGCATAATTGTTGTTCACGAATGTATAATTATTCTTTTGATTCCTGATATTTGTATATACAACATGAAACTGTTTGCACTTATAATGGTGTTTGATTCGTAGCAACATTGGCCTCTTGCGAAGTCAGACGGCGAAGAACTCACAATTCGAACGACCCGACAAAAATAATTATGTGTAGATTCTTCAATGAGAAAGCTTCGTTCAGCAATGGAGCGCAGACGTGTTTGGTCTCAAATGTCAACGCCAGGGAACAGCGGCCTTAGTTTTTTTTGTGTGCAGACCTCTTAAAAAGACCTCGCAGAAATTATTTGGTGCTGGATTAAAACGTAATGACGCAGATTATTGGCGCAAAATGGCTCTGCTATTCAATCTATAAGACGAACTTGAGCCCTGCCTAATCTGAGTTGTTTCCGACAAGCGAAAATTTAATGCGTGCGCCATTGAGCAAATGCAAAACCGTCTTGTTAAGAGACAAATGCAGAGAATCGTAATGACTGCGGTGTCAACTGTTTAATGAAGACAGTCAAGTGGAAAACGTCTCTAATTTTTTGTAAAGAAGGTATGCCTATATATATATATATATATATATATATATATATATATATGTATAGACACATTACAAAACGCTACGTAAGTCGTTTTCGCTACGTAATTTATTCACGACAGTTTTAATTAAGGCTCTATGAGTTAGAAAGCATTACTTCCATCTTTTGTACAATCGAAAGACTCTGATTACTAAAAACAGGATAATTGTATATACATATCATCAAGAGTTTTATTAGAAAGTAGCTTCCTTGCGGTTTTGACTAAAAGATGATGTCAGGAAGATAGCCGCCCCGGGAATTTTGGCATTGTCTATACGAGTGTCTAACACCTGTTTTAATCACTTCTTGGCATAATTTGTGCGTTAGTCTTGAAATGTCCTGCTAAATATTTTCCGCGCTGAATGATGGCAGCATGCTTACTGCCGAACACTCTGTCCCGCAAAGAACCCACAGCAAACGTCCAGGGGCGTCAGGTGACACGAGGTGGCCACCGAACGTCTGTTTTCTGTGAAATCACGCGCCAACCAAACCGTTTTTTAAAATAAACACAATGTTTACAACAATATATATATATACATGTAAAAAAACAAAACTAATGTGTCTACAAAGGTGAACCTGCCTCCGGGCTAGTTTGGTGGCCAAAGCACGCTCTTAGTTAATAGCGATTAATGATGAATTAACTTAAACACTTATTCTAGACAAATGCGAGTAGTTTGAGCTGAGTGGGCTAGCTATATGTGCAGATGGCGACGGCTCGATTATAAGAAGAACTATCATTTCGTGTTTTTACCCTGGTGGTAATATATATATATATATATATATATATTACCCTGGTGGTAATATATATATATATATATATATATATATATATAACCCTGGTGGTAATATATATATATATATATATATATATATATATATAATTTATTTATTATTTATTTTCATTAGTAGAATTTCTCCGCACTAACGTGTGGTGCTATCTCCGCTACCTAATGATGGTCTATCTACTCTGTTGTCGTCAATAGCAGCTACAACGATAAGGAATAAGCAGAAAAAATAATAAGAGGAAGATGAAAAGAAAAGAACGGGCGCAGAACAGAACCACGATGGCAGCATTGCCATCGACGACAAACCAATAATCCCGCCACAGCGTGAATGCGATAGCTCCCGCCTCCTCTCCTTAAATCGCCAAATGCTCCCGGTTGTCGACCGTCGTCTTTCGCACGTTCTAGGTTATAGTATTTTCACTCCCAATAAAACGAGTGGGGTTATAGACCTCATGACAGTCGAGACTGCCCAGTGGATGATACAGTAGTTTCATATGCGCGGACCGGACTGACGGCGTTGTCTCGCCGACTGACTGAATGACTGACACGCAGAGTGGAACGGACATGAAAAACAAAACAAGCGCGAAAATGTCGACACACAGGGTCTGTGAGTGTGGGTGACATTCGCCCGCTTCCGAGAGAGCCGCTGCTGTGAGAAGGAATCCAGGTTTAGTCGGTTTGCGAGTTCCACACTAGCCACTGATGGCTGCCAGCGGCAAACGGGGATCATGCATTCCCGAAACCCCCCAGATGAAAAAAGATCTGGGCAAAACCACCGACCATGCTGACTGCAAGGTCGACGTTCGTCCGAGTGCTGTCTACCACTTTTCGGCTGCCTTCCGGTGTATGATTGTATAATTAGTTTGCTTAAGAATTTGGTCGAATCAGTGGAAAACGGCCTGTCTCACGCTGATCCCAACGCCGGGAAAACCAAAGAGTCCACACGGTCCGAGGTCTGCATTGCCCTAGGTCCGGCCGAGGGTTAGAGAAAACAGCAATCGCTTTTGTCTAGGTGATATTGCGTTGGTGTTCTTCTGGATGTAACAAACATGCTCAATATGGCACCACGGGACGCATTAGAGACAATAACAACAAGCGATTTCCCTACCTACGCAGGATATTGGCCTCATTGCTTCCAGACCGTAGGGCCCCGAGGCCTAGAAGCGGAAAACAGAGGCTAATATTCTTAATGTTCGCAAACGTAAGCCGTTCTTGGCCCCATCATAGATGGGCGTTTAATCCTTCGTTTAGCAAGAGTAGAGACTTTTTGCCTGCTACTCGATGCAGACCTCACTTTGTTCATTACTATTTAAGCTTCGCGCACACGCTACGCCGGAAGAAGCAGGCGACACAGGTCTCCTCAGACTGTTACGCATACGCGGCATTTCCGATAGCCGCTGGACCCTTTCCAGTGCGGTGGTCAAATTAGACAGTTCGCTCTGCAAACCACTTTTTGTCTTGTTTGGTGTAGCGTAGGACGGATGCGTCTTCCTCATACTCTATACAACTCCTATCGCTCAAAGCGCTCCTTTTATATAAGAGTGACATGTGTACTTAGGTATACATATCAAGCAGGTAACAAATGCATCTATCCATTCATGGTCGACGATTCGGACATAAGATGTTGAGTGTAAACACGAAACTGGTCAAAGCAGTTTAGGCTAACTGTAAAAAAAAATATATATATATAGAAAAAATGAGCAAGACGGAATCCAACACGTGCGTGGAAAAGTTTACGATGTGAAGCATATAGATCTACTATGCCCGAACGCGGTCGACATAAAGAGTCAGCTGCCAATGATGCATGGGGATGAAGCCTTCCCAAAACCTCGCATGCGAAACAAAAAAACTGTTATGCATTGGCTTTATCTGTTTATGGCCTTTTGCGCGTTCGCACTAAGGATCGAAATTACGACTACGACGACGATTAAATTTGATAGTGTTCAAAAAGGGCAACAGTAATACGTGCTTCGTTGCGTAACATGTCGAAATGCCGTTTATAGAACCATTCTGGCATAGAGAACTGGCATTATTCCATTTTTATCATAATACAGTTTGTATAATTGTAAATTTGACGTCCCTTGGATGCGAGCCCTTAATGACACGACTTGGAGAATAGGGTTCGTATCGTATTGTTTAAATGTGCGTCATGACTTATTTTTGCATATCTGACCAAGACAGCTTTTTAGCCCATATAAACACCAATTTTCCTTCCAAAAAATGTTTAACGAGTCACCTTTCGTGTGTCTATTGAGCATGTGTCCTTTAAATATCAACTAAATATGCCAACAATGTATGTTTTATTAGTGCCAATAGATATGCAGCTAGTTACATTTTACTTTTTTTATGAGTGTTAATAATTGTAATTGTAGGGCTCTTGGCTCTAGTACGAACCCATAGCGTGATCTCAAGTTCATACTTTTTGTAAATTCTGATTCTTTCTACTGGCGGTTTCTACGCTTCACTCTTACTGTATTACGAGTCACTTTAAAAGCTTTTTTAACCCATCATAATCAGACTGCAAATTTGGAGCTACATGATCAACAGTATCGATGAAACTCGCGATAGTCTTGCATAGGTAAAATGTATGTAGTAGTTACCTTTATTGTGGATAACATTTTGCTGAGGTAGTGTTCCAAGCGCGAACGAAGAAATAACGGCGTAACAAGTGTATTTTCCACCTACATATTACCCACTTCACTACATTTCAGTAATTTTGCACTAGACGTATCGTTTTGCACTTTAAAGCACGACCTAGTGTTCACAATCTGTGCAAAAGAAGGACAAATTGCTTGATGAGCTAGTAATATTTTTTTCAAACCTAACTCTAGCATCTTTCGTTATTGGTCAGACACCTATATATGCACTGCGACAAATTGCTTTACAAATAAAAGTTCTAAATTAGTCATTTTTCCCTATACGCACAACGTAAGTTCAATCATGCTCTTGGATTTGCGAGAAACAATGCGCCTATATATCGGATGCCTTTAAAACAGTATAGGAACATTAAAGAAACATAAAAACAAGAGTCTTTATAATGCAGATCAAATGATATTTCCAGCGGAATACACTACCGGTGAGGTCGTGACCTTTTCTGGTTTTTACTCTTTAGGAAACATCCAATCTGTGTTTAAATTTTACATGAATCGGGCTCAATTACAAAATGCGCTTCAATGTTGGTCTTTAGTTCGCTAACGGTTGTGGTATTATAAGCGTGCATTTCACTCTTTAAGAGCCCCACTAAATGTCTAACGGAGTCTAATGGCCAAATTTTGAAGGCCAGTGAGTGTCCCCATTATGCGAGATTACCGTTCTAAATTACACCTTATCTTCAAAAGCTTAATTGTCTCGCCGGCTGCGTGGCGTTTGTGACAACATCTTATGAAAAATAATTGAGCTAAAAATTGTTAGGGATCATGCTGCAATAATACTCGATATTCACCGTGTAATGAGAAAATAAAAAAAAAATACTTTTGACCAAAGGTTGCTCTCGGAGAGCTCTCGGTTGCCCATATAGAAATGGGCTTTGCCGAAAAAAAACACGTTTTTCACAAAATCGGCAAAACGCTGCATCATCTCGTATGCCAAATTGGCCGCTCCTGATGGTCAGTGGGCTTAAGCCCTTGCTTCATGTGTATATACCTCTAGATTCGACCTTAAAATACACCAGTGTAAAGTCTGCAAAGAGCCCTGTTGTTGCGCACGTCGCCAAACCGAAGTTTCCGGACAATGTTCCCCACTGTCGGCCACAGCGGCGACATTTTTAGTCGAACGAACGCTCTGTGGTCCTTTGCGGCTTGCTACATCATGTGCTAAACTTGTCTTATAAAATTTTCGCACAAGTTTACGAATGGTGTTTTTACAAGGTCGGTTATATACATTCAACCGTAAATAAAGCACGAAAAGCTGGCCAGTATGCCTGTACAAAGTTTGACATTGAATGACACATCTTAAAAATCTATATGCGCTCTTTCGCTGAGTAACGCTTCTTCTTGTCTTTGGAAGCCGTACCCTGTTCTGTTTACGACGAGAGGAGAGACAGCTTTGTGCAGGAAGTTCTGAAAGATGCCAATTCTTTATTGGGACACCATATAAATGCACGCACACCCACTATATATATATATATAAATATATATATATATAGACCGGGCCCAGTTAGCATCTGAGTGCTTTGAATAAATAATGCTAAATAAATATATAAATATATATATATATACAGACCGGGCCCAGTTAGCATCAAAATGCTTTGAGTTGTGTGCAGCACATCAGCAGCGACTTTGCCAACGATGACCACCAATAGTTCGGCGACCGCGTAGTAGCCGCTGCCACGTAGGAGCGTTTTCGGTAGTGTAGCCGAAAGTGCGTGGAATTTTTGCATGACCTCCCCTCCCACTACTGAGCGTGCGTTGTGCGAGCTCAGCGGAAGTGATTTTTAGAGTCATTTAAAGTTTACAAAGTTTGCTAGTGTGCCTCTGTGCCTGGCGGCCCCGTCGCCGGCGCCGCCCTATTCAGCGCCCCCCAGGCAACACTGGCAGCATGGGCGGAACAAGCGGAGCCCGGCGGGTCGCTGCGCCCTTCACGGTCATTCTTTTGTTTATCTTCGTCGTCCAGGTTGGGACGAGCCAGAAACCAGGAGGAAGGCAGGTCAGTACATAGATAGATAGATAGATAGACAGATGCAGCTTCGCCACTCAGTGGCCTCTCCTGCCGCTGCTGCTGCTCTTATTCCTGCTGATGCTGTTGTTCCTGGAGCAGGAGAGCTTGCGTTGCCGTTGCAGAATCTGCAAGATAGCCATTTGGTTCGTCCGTCCTTTCGTTTCATTCAGCAGCAGCAGCCGCAGCAGTAGTAGTAGTAGCTATAGTAGTAGAAGTCGTATGAGTCAGAACTGGCTGGGGTGGTTGCTGGCCATAGCCTTATAGACGGCAGACGTCGAGGGCATTTTTATGGTGACTGATCACCTCGGGACCGCGAGGCCCGTCGCGTACGGTGTTGGCGTCTACGTTGTTATTGTTGCTGTTGTTGTTGTCGTCGTCGGTCACGATCATGGTGATGATGATGATGATGATAATGACGCCACCTATCCCTCCCCCCTTTTCAGAGCCCCAACAAACTAAGGGCCGTTCCGGCGTCAGCTCAATTGGCCTCAGCCTGCATATGCACGGGTATGTGTGTGAGGGTGGGCTATGCGGGGCGTACTCTTGCTCCTTTGTGGAGGGGATAAAACTCAGTAAAAATCACCCTTCCTTCCGGACCGCTGGTCTCCGGTGGCTAGCATTAAGCATTTCCAGATTTTTTTAATATTTGTTCCCGTAATATATATATATATATATACTCTTTTTGTTTTGGCTTTATTATTTTATCGTCTTTCGGTATTGCTAATTTTATATATATATATATATATATATATATATATAGGGATATTTTGTGTTTTTGGTTCTACCATTCTTGGGAATAGTACGATTAAGTTAACAATAGTTTTGCCTACGCCGCACTGGCGCAATATCTGCAGAGAGTCATTATGTGTTGTGGATTTGTAGGCCATTGGGTCGACACAAGTTGCTTCTCGAAAATTAGGCTTTGGGTATCTGCATTGTTGTAAATCACTTAAGCTATGATGCGTTTAAATTGCATATGCAAAGCAAATATTAACGACATCGATCGCTTAATAAAGAGATCACGTTTGCCATCTCGTTTGTGTTCAGAACAAGTGCTTCAGGTTGTCTTTAACACCACTCACCGCTCAGCATATTAAGACACAGGGAAAAACAGAATACTCGAGCCCACCGGCTTTTTTTTGACATGTACACTTATTAGTAGTTGTTCATCAGGATTTACCTTTTTTTTAATAAAGGGACATTAAATTGAATTAAACTGTCTGAGCCTAAGCGAGTGCAAAATAATTCGGTTTCAGTGGGTTTGTAAGTCCCACACTAGCCTCTGATGGCTGCCAGCGGCAAATGTGCATCGTGCATTTCCGAAACGTTCCATATAAGGGAGGGTAGTGTGCCTACACCGTTTTCTGCAGCTCCACCTTCGTTTTCCAGACCCTGTCGGTTGACCTTAAGGCCCATGCTTTGGGTAACTTTTACTGCATTTCAAATATTATAAACCTGATCACATAATGTTTAGAGTGCCAAAAAGCAATTTGAAGGTTGAGTTATTATCATAAGTTATGTGAAGGTTAGCCGTAGCCATCTCAATAAGAACATCCTGAGGGTTAGTCACAGCCATCCTACGTTGGCTCATAAACCAACTAAACCCAGATTCCCTCCTACCCTCCCAGGGTCGGCAATACTTGTCATTTTTTAAACCCATCTTCTTCTTGATTCAGCTTGGTCTCCGCCTATCTTTCCGCATATTCACATGCATCCACATAGGAGATTTATGCCAAGGGCATACACCGTATTGAAGGAGTGCGTTAAGACGTTGAGGGCCTGGCTGCACTTTCACTCCCGCTCCTACTTCCTTTGAGTCGTCCCGACCACTCTCCTAAAGCTTTCGTGTGAACCTCTCCTACCTGGCGGAATCCTTGGCTGTCTTAAGCAACAAAATGGCATAGAACAGGTCCGTAGCCTCCTTCCACGCTTCCGTCACTTCCGTCAATCGCTCCCAGTGAGTTAAATTTTCCTGGAGGATCTTTAATATCCTAGACGGATGTAAGATTCTCTTTTACGACTGTGCAGTCAACTTCGGTGTCATGAGCAATCGTCGTTGCTCATACGTTCTTTTGTTTTTTCCGCTCCCCGGCTGTCTCACTCGGGTGCTTTCTCTGATCTCTTATGAGGTTCTTGCTACCTTCCCTCTCCAAGACGGGCATGCTGTCTGCGCAATGCCCGTCCACCGCGCAAAAGTGGCATCTCGGTACCTCCGCTTGGCAACCCTTAACCATGTGGTCCAGGGTGCCACATTTAGAGAGATCTTCCTAGGTCTTCCTGCAGTCTAGGGCGTTGTAGATCGGTTTCTGGCATTTAAAGTAGTCAAGGAATCTACGTTTCGTTTTGTTTTCAGCATGTGCTGCAACCGACTCGGCGTCGATAGTGCTGCTGCGAAGGGATGAGAGCGCTGCGACGCGAGACACGGTCGCTTCCCAGGCTAAACATTTACTATGTGACGAAGATATTGTGTATTTTCATCAGGCCTCTTACCGTGTTCGAGGGGGAATTCTCTTTCTAACGTAGCAAGCAGCTTCGCCTTCTTAAACGTTTGTTAAATGGTGTCATTTAGTTCCGCATATTTCGAATACCGGCTAGAACTTCTTGGACAACTTAGAGGGTAGGGCTATACGTCTCAACCTTAGCTTCACACATCGCACTAGAGAGGCTTCGCAGATACGGTCCCCGGTAGAAGTGGCAGCTATGTAGAAAGTGAAAATATCCAGGATAGTGCCTTACATAAAATGTAGGAGTGGCAGAACATAAAACCAGCTCCCACTTAAAGTCCATTGCGCGGCTACAACATCTCAGAGGGACGCTACCCGGAATATCTCTCGCTATTTTTTTGCAGTCCTGTATAGGTTTAGCATATATTATCTGTGGTGTTCCTTTATTAGCCCAGGGTCAGTAGTTATCCGTAATACTTCCTCTACCTTGTCTTTTGGACCTAAATTCTTAATTAAAAGATATATATGTCTTTTCTTTTTTCCGCCTTGCTCATCGTTCCGCTAAATTGTCTTTCGTAGCAGAGCTGCAACATTGCTTAGATGACATGAAAAATGAGTGTACGTTATCAGTACACTCGCGAACACGAAATAATACTATTTATTATACGTATGTTGTCGTTAATTTAAAGACTTTATCTCAAATGTTAATTTAATCATATTTTTCCAAAATGTATTATAATTTAGAAGAATATATATATATATATATATATATATATATATAAATTTGATCATTGGGCACATGTTTCATAATCTCTTTGTAGTTATTGGCTGCAGAGCTCCGTGTAAATCGTCGTCTTCTCACACGTGTAAAGTGAGCGATGCCTCTGATTTCCTTCCAACGATACAACACTCTAATTTGAGTTTACGTTTCGCTTGGGTTGACTCTAGGAACCGCCTGCGCTCTCGAAACACCGCTAGAATCTTTACTTGCTTACATTCTCGTAGAACCCATTAATAATCGCGTGTTACCAAACTTGCCAATAGCAGAGTTTGGCGGTGGCGACCGAGGATAGAAGTGCTGACGCGCATGCGCTTTAATTTGGTGGTGCTACTTAGTTGTGTGAGTAGCTCACTTACAAAGCTGAAACGTAATTCTAAGTTCTCGTTATTCTAAACGTCCTGACAGCAACGAGGGTCGGCCAGTTCGTGGTTCATCGTTTATGTTAAAATCTCTACTTTGGTGTCAAAGCGAAGCCTGACGACTGAGACAGTAATGACCGCTCAATCATACGCCTCATGCACGTTCCCATGCTGATTTGCCTAGAGGGCGCTGCAAACCTCCGAACCGAGTCGATACAAACGGACGGTAGGACGTTTTGCATTAGCCTGATATATCACCTCCACATTCGTATTCGTCGTTCGTATTTAAACAGGCCAGGTGATAATAGCCATGAACTATGTATCTGGTATAGATGTAGCAATTATCACTTGCAAGATCAGACCAGAGGTGAAAGGCACTGAAAATATCCAGGCCTCCACCCTCTCGTCGGATTTGTTCAACGTTATTTTCCCATTCCGAATCAAAGTTTGCTAATGGTAAAGTACGCAGTCTTTAACCCCAGTCGCCTGATACAGGCAAACTGTAAAGGCGCATTTGCACTAAACGGGCAGAGTTTATAAGGAGTTAGTATTGGAAGGGACTTTCTTCATGCGCCGATCGATGCGCAAAAACTGTGCGTTTGCCGATTTGCTTTTCGTTGCTTCTACAGACGGAAAGGAACGAATCTGATACGATAATCAAACGTGCCTAGTGAATTCCAACATTTTATGTGGCCCCAGCGCCTCTAAAAGCAAAACTAACCAAGGAGACTACATTTCCCTCCACCTTCAACGGCATTGTTTATATTAGGTTTCTAAAATCGCGCGCTATCATCACGGAAGAAGTCTAATCCGTGCAGGCTAGCCTCCACACATGAAAAAGCTTTGTACTTAATGCCCCGCCGCACATGGTGAGGGCAACCCGTGGCATCACTACAAAGCTGCAGTGAAATGCTCTAATACACTCGTCATACTGCGCCGGCATAACCTCGTGCCGTTCGTCTATAAATCACTCCTAGATTTTTAAAGCGCCTTTCACAGTTTTACCAAAGTGATTTAGGTATAAAGTGCCATTTCTCAATTTTTTGAGCATTAGGATAATGATGGAATGGATTTTTGCAAAAACTGATTTCACTTATTGCACGTCGACAACATCGATGTTATCATCGATGTTATCGACGTGGAGTTCAGAAACTGGCATCGATGTGCCGGGAGAAGATATTTGTATTAAACACATAATTGCTAGACGCCATGTTGCTAAGCTATGTACACCAAATTTTCCAAATGAACGGAAAACAATTTGTCTGGGCCGCCCAATACGTTTAGTTAGCAATAACACTATCTCATTTCGTTTGATTTCTGCCGTTGCAAACGTTACTACTTACTACTACTACTATAATTACAATTATATTTGAGTGGCCATTTGGCAGAGCAACTCCGGCGGCTGTATCGATCGCTTGCCGAGACCGAGACCGCTCCTTGTTGTTTTCTGTTCATTATCACCGCCTCAATCACCAGAACTGGTTAGGGTCTTATAGTTGCGGTTACCGCTTTGTGAACATTGTTTAGTGCAGAACGCGCGCTCGAGAGATAGATAGAAAG
This sequence comes from Dermanyssus gallinae, assembly GCA_003439945.1. NCBI lineage: Eukaryota > Metazoa > Arthropoda > Arachnida > Mesostigmata > Dermanyssidae > Dermanyssus > Dermanyssus gallinae. The sequence goes on from QVRM01002245.1 coordinate 18,385, forward strand.
AAGAGGGGGAAAAGGGATAGAGAGTAACGGAGCGAGAGAAAGTGCGGGTAGCGCGGTAGGGGGCAGACAACATGGCATGATTTTCACGGCAGCACCAAACTGCCGCTAATGGGGATGGTTTAGAGTGCGTGCATTTAGCAAACATACATCTGAGTTCACTCACTGACGCGTGCACTCTTCGTTGTTCATTAGGGACACACCGGCCAGAGAGAGAGAGAGAGATAGAGAGAGAGAGAGAGAGAGAGAGAGGCCCGGGTACCAGTCATCCAGAGTGCAGACATGAAGGCAGCAGTTGCCGCGTGCAGGTTAAACAGCTGCCGGACAGCCGGTGGAAGTGGCGCTGGCGATGTAGCTGCCATCCCAAGCCGTTCTACGCCCCGCTTATAGAGGATCGTGCTCGTAATCGCTACACCTGCCGTTCTCATTGTTGGAGCGGTTATTGTTCGTCGCTCTCGTCGTCGTCGTCATCGTCGTCGTTGTCGTTTGCCGTAATGCTGGCCGAGGCGGGGCAGGGCACGGCGCAACCGTACGCAATTCTCAGCCCATGCACAGCAATCGTTCGTTCGTTCATAACACACAGTTGCGTTCTCGACCATTACTAATTATTCTTGCTGCCGCCACCGCCGCTGCCGCCGCACACGTAAGCAGTGTAATAATGGCGTAAATTATGACCAGTATAGCACAATATAATATCTAAATTAACCGAGCATTCCAACGTAAAACTCACCGGTCGCTTGTTACACCAGTGATTACATATATATGTATATATATATATATATATATATATATATAATATATATATGTATATATAATATATATATATATATATATATATATATATATATATATATATATGTATATATATAATATATATATATATACTCACAAGCCACAATTTTATATCGGGGACGCTTAGAGCGGCAGTATATATGATATCGAAACATCCATATCGCAAATATATTCTCTTCCAATACCAAGCAAGCATATTGGGACAACCTCTTCTTTGCAAGACCTTATCGACCTGACCCTTACTTACATTTAATCCTAAAGCCACTGCCTCCGACAGAGCTATATCTCGTATTCACCTAAAGCTATGCATTCGTTTACAGTACGTTTAATAGACTGATTCCCTAACCCACAAACCCTACGTTTTATCTGTTCCGCCTCTATACATTTGGCTCGCTAATCCTTGTACCCAAAATCCCTGTATTGGCGCCTGCCAATAGCCCTCCTCTTCTTTTCGGATAATTGTACACGCATTCTATCCTACCCATTTCTCGCTTTTTCTATTCCACGTATATCTACTAAACGCAATCTGCTCCCATTGCCAATTTGCATTTACCCGTATATGCCGTTTTATCCTCGATTTCACAATTTCTTCAGATGCCTTCGCTCTTTATCATTGCTACCCAACCTCCCTAACTGAGAACATATATATATATATATGATTGCGTGGGACCAACGTTATAAACAAAGCACTTGCAGACACCGTACAGACCGTATCCTTCTATTTACGGCAGATCCTTGCGTCGTAATTAAAAACTGAGCTTACCTGGACTACGCAATCACAGTCGGAACCACAGAGGTGTCTGTATTTGGACTAACTCTATGGAATATACCCTACGATGGAGTATTTGGACTTTCACATTCTCGGGAGTCTATTGCGTCGCACACGCAGACACTGTCTGGCACTGAGCATCACCGCCCGTGATGAAGATCTCTTCGAAAGAACAGCAAACGGAACCTTGGTGCTCTCCACAAATTCTAGGCTTACGGCTGAAAGGGCACCCAAACTCATGGTTAGGTACCCTTGCGTGATCCTAGATATAACACTGGAGGTTTTCAAGTTTAAAATCAATATAAAATAAACCAATAATATTAATTTAAAAAGTACTCTCTAGTGCTAGCCACAACCCTCTGCTATCTCTGGACCCGGCTATGGATTCCTATGGCATATCATTCGTATGTATGCACCCCGGTGAATGTGCTCACATGTGCCTGACTGCTTCTGCTGAAGAAAATTTGTTTTTCAGAATTTGTTTTAAACAAGTTTTGCAAACATCTAGATAAGTGGTAGTCGGACGGCGCGACATTCGATGAGTACGGTGGATCTGGCAGATCACAGCTTGCTATCGTGCGATAGCCTCACGTTGCCTCGGTAAACGATAACGCCCTTTCTATTTACGAGCCTGTGTCTTTTTCTTTAGAAGGCGGCAAAAACTCGGTCAAACCTATCAAAGTAGAGACGTGTATGTCGTCTAGCCACTAGAAAGAAACTCGTGCTGAAGGATGTCATGCCTATCCCATCAAACACAGATCGTAATTTTGCGCGAATGGGTTAGTCTTATTAGTTTATTAGTCCTATTATATTTATCGAGCGTGGACTGCGCCGGCGTGGATGCCCCGAGGCGTTTCCCTGTGAATGTGTGGGCTGGCATAGTGAACAACTGCTTAATAGGCCTACGTTAAAGCTAAAACTAGGACGTACATTTTAGTTTCTCTATTGGAGGACTGGTTGTCTCACAATCGCACATTTAGTGCACCTATGCCGGGCAAAAACACCAGTGTCACAAATTTAGTAATTTCACTCTGACTCCGAGACAAGACTTTCACGAGGTCATGCTCCATCGGAAACATATTTTAACACGCTCTACAATTTCCCATATCGCTCTTGAGATATTTCTAATACACGCGGTGTCCAAATTATGCATGCACTTTTGAAAATAGCAAGTTGATCAGATGTGTATTTCAGTCGGAGAGACGGGAGAACAAATACAAATTGTGAAAATGTATCGTAAGAAACGGAAACTCTGTACGCGCATGCTGGTGAACTTTTTGTGTAATTTACAGTCGACGTAACTAAAAAGTTGAACTGAACATTGTGAAAACACCATTTGTGAACGAGTGCAGGTTTCACAGTTTTGCTTGATGCGCCAAGCCGCGGAAGACAACCGATCGCTCATTCGGCTCAAATTATCGCCGCTATGCCCGACAGTGTGGAACCATGTTCAGAAACATGGGCTTGGCCAGATGCCTAACAACTGAATCTTTCGCGTCCCTCAACCTGATGTGTTTTAAGGCAAGATCTAGTAACGTAGCCACAAAAAAATCCAGTTCATGCAAAGCTCAAGCCTACGGACTATTGGTAGCGGCTTAAGTTCACCAATCAGGCTTCCGGGATGATGCAGCGACGATGTCAATTTTCTGAGATTTTCGGAGGAAGCTCAAATCTATCTAAATTAGAGCCTGAATAAACAACACAGTCTCATTTGAGTAACCGAAAACCCTCACGTGACAGTTGAAGAGCCGCGACATGTGCCATCGCGACAGTTTAGTGCGGCTTCTGATCCAGAGAAATCATCGGACGCTATTTCTTCACTCCACGGTGAATGATCAGCATGACCCTTAATTATTTTCATCAAATTTTATTGAAATTAATGCGAGTGAACTTTAGTTCTAATAATATAGTGTTAGACAGCCGACGAGACAATTGAGCTTTTGAGAATGAAATTCCTCGGTTTAAGTCATAATGTGTACGTTAATAATCTTTAATAAGACCATCGGCGAACTAGTTGTCAGCATTGAAGCACGCATCAATATTATTAAGCCTGATTTACGGTTAAAGATGCTAACAAATGAGCGTACAATCCTGTATATGGATTGCAAAAGCTAAAAAGTTCCCACCTTACCGATATTGTATTTCATTATGCATGTGTAAAAATGGAAAAATATTTTTAACTATCGCAGATTTATTTGCTAACACCATATATATATATAAATATAGCCTTGGCTAGGACTTAAATTAATTACTGTTTAGTACCAAAATTATTCCTGTAAGGTATATATTCATGTAATTGCTCCACGGAAGTGGAACTTTTTTGTTGCGATTTTTTGTTGTTTGTTGTTCTCATTGTGGCTATTTGCCCTTTTGTAGCCAACATGAGTACTTTTCTTACAAAGCAGATTTTTCTGCCAAACACGATACTTTGTGTTGTTGCTCCACCGAACAACCTTTTCATCCGCAGTGCTGCCTCTTGCATAGGGTTGTCTGATCTCACATCAGTCTAACGTATGTTAAGAAGCAAGACATTTCTTAAACATTCCTCCTAAGAAAGACCCTTCTCCCCCCCCCACCCCTCCCCCGATTATATTGGAAAAAAATATTTTTGAAACAAGCTTCCACCCCCTTAAAACGTGCCTACTTAATTTATTAATTAAAACACCCAATATATATGTATGAGTAAACAAAAAAAAACATATAAATGCACTCGTATATGTTCGCATGTGTATATGTGTATACGCGTATCTGTGTTTGCCTGAATACTGGAAAATGAACGAGATAGACGAACATCCGAGACGAGAGCGAAAGAGATACAGCGGACTCATCCGGCCTTTGCATAGCAATTCGCGAATAATGAGCCCCCGGACAGCTCGATTAGATGCTTTAGCCGCCACATTGTAATGCTGCCTCCGGCGCCCCCCCCCCATCCCGTGATGACCACAACTACTAATTATCTGGCCAACGCGAGTCGACGTGAGAGCGCATTTATCCCGGCGGTCATTAGCATCATCTCAAGTGCCAGACTTGCCAGTGCCTATCGCCGCTTTTAATTGATCTAGCCGGCTCCTTCTCAACACCAGTGTTAACTATGCCGACTAATAGAATAAAAATAAGAACAGCAGCAGCACCACCAGTAGCAACAGTAACAACATCCGCAAGAGCTAGAACAACAACAACAATACGCTTTCCACTCAAACTTTCCCCGTTGAATTGCTTTGCTGCTGGGTGGGCAGCTTACGGAGCGTAGAGAAAAAAATATGAATGAGAGTGAATAGGCAAACCCAAATAGAACATGGCAATGCACTTGCCATGTCATCCCGTTGAGGCGTTTTTCTCTAAATTCCTAAGACCTATATGGGGCATGTTTCGACGGGGCATGTTTTGATACGGGCATATATTGCGAACATATATAATGTGCACCAACATAACCCGTTGGCAAATTCTTTTAACCACGTTGTCCGTCACAATTATAGACACTGTTCGCATATAACCTATGCGTCAGTCGCCGACCAGAGTCAGCCCTGGATTGGCCCACTTTGCCAATGACCCAACCACAGTCACTGTATTGCCTCGTTGAATGAAATTGAGATAATTTGCCGAAGAGACTCTCTTGACGTTCCTGTGATGTAACTCAGTTTCGTGCAAATGTACTTAACGATTTCTTTTTATCAGTGATCTAAAAGCCACAGCGTATATGTGTATTGTATTGTTTTTGTACTGGCGGCGGCTTAGGCGGCTAACGCGCCGTTCGAAACGGGGCGTTGCCATAGCAACCATGATTAGCAAAACAATTGCAAGTTTGAGCACCGGATTTGCTGGCTATCTTTGTTAGACGCGGTTGTCATTGCCCTGCCGTTACATATTTTTGCTAGATTCCAGTATTTGCCTATACAAATTCCAGTAACGAGAACGTTATGACAATAGATGCATTTAGACGATATCGTGCCACAAGAAACTTAGCCCATTAGGAACGTCTAAAAAGTGGTTATATAAATATATATGTATATATATGTGGACTTTGATTCTTTATTATTATTTCTTTGAATACTTGAGAAGCATGTGTTTTTAATATATATATATATATATATATATATATATATATATATATATATATATATATATATATATATATATATATATATATACAGAGACACGTGACTCTCAAGTACTTAGAGAAAGAAGAACAAAGAAACAACAAAATCAGCACGGTGATCTCCTGGGTCCTCCACTTTTCTATTTGTGCGTCAAGGAATTTGTGGATTTACTGCGGCACTCTCTTAGTATCTGGTACCTGGATGACGGCGTTCTAAGCGGAGACTTCCCGACTATACATGAAGATATCCGGAAGGTCATTGACTCTAATATGATTAATGACCTGGCTCTGAACCCAGCTGAATGTAAAATATACGTCACAGCTCACAAAGGACTCAAGCTATTAGATTTAGGGAAGCCCTTTTGGCCTACTTCCGGGCTGTCGCATAGTGGACAAGGTTGGCCTGGAGCTGCTAGGTGTATGCTTGTTGCCGGACGACACTGCAAAATAATTGGCCTAACGGCAGGACAAACTGGACTTCTCTACAGGCCCTTGACTACACGTTTGCGCAAAGACAATTGTTCACTGCAAAGTGCACTATCCGTCGTGAAATTCAATTTAAAACATGTATATATTTATATTCATAACTTGCTATATAGAGCATGGGTACGTGTATACGTGTGGTACAATCCACTATTTATATATATATATATATATATATATATGCATAATTAGGCAAGAGGCCAGCGATTTCGTACTTAAGTACAATTTAGATGCATACGCAAATTTTTCATCGGCCAAGTAGGACACCAGGTGCTGCCCAAACGGACAGGTGCAGCCCATTGTAATTCTTGAGATCTAACGTGGTCCGTGCCTCTTGAAAAATTGAAGCCCGAATGAAATATGACCCTTTGCTAATTTTATATTTTACGTTTGGTGCTACAAGATATATATATATATATATATATATATGAAAACAGGTTTTCATGAGTTATCATGCCTCGTCAATTGGTAATACGTAACGTACATTTCACTTTGTTAAGCTTTTAGACGTTCTGTGGGAGTGATTTATACGGCCGTCTGAATTTTTTTTATGTAATATATATATATATATATATATATATATATATATATATATGGTCTAGTCTACCTGAAACTCTGCATACGTAGTCCAGCGATGTTCCAACGTTTTGATCTATTCGGAAAGTAAAACGTGTGCAGACCTTCAAATTACGTATCGACGAGAACAACCACTCTATCACACAAAAATACTTTTTTCCCTCGAACTACTAGTAGATCTCGAGGTTTGAGGTTAGAGAAGAGACTATAGTTTTGCCTTAAAAGAAGACGGCACAGTAGAGCACTTTTTCTGCCAGTGGTTAATAAAGATAATTCCTTAATAAATATTTAAAAAAACAGTGGTTGCATTCGTACCGACTAAACAGTTTTCGCCTTCTTGGGTGCATTTTCACCAGACACCATTCACTGATATGCATGCCGTTTCTTTAAAATACAAGAAACACACCGCCATACTTAGGGCAATTGAGGACAAATAAACATACGCCAACATCGTGAGATTGACCTATAGGATTAACATATGTGATCAGTGTGTTGATTCTTTAATTCAATCTTGCGCATAGTAACACCCAACGCTTTCAAAATGACGCTTTAGCCACTTAAGTCACCCAGTCCTACTCATTAATAATTTGTTAATTGTACAGCCAGCTCTCTTTACTCGCAGGATTGACAAAATCTAATACTGTATTTTGTATCAGATTTTGTCTGCTATGCCACCGAGGCACGAAGAGCTTTTAGTCGTAGAACTGCCTAGGCTGTCGTTGACCCGTAACGATTGCTAAAACTACCACAACAAACACTGGCTGTTTGGCTAAATAGCGTTTTCTTCGAAACCGCTCTGCTGTGCTCTTCACCGATAGCCGTCAAATATCCGCATAACAAAATACCATTTTGCCTTTCAGAAGGTACGGCGTTGGCCCTCACATCTTTTATGAAAGTCAACAATATATATAGAAACAATATGCTCGACTGCATTGCTTTCAAATCAAATTCAAGTGAGGTAAGGCGCTAAGTTCACAGGCACACTGAGCAACCTCCGTGTAATGGGTGGTATCGACGTATAACGCAAAGCTTTACTTCAGCATCATATCAAAGACACATTAACATGATTTGAATGTTGTATTGATAATGAGTAGAGTATTTCATAATAGTTCTACTATTCTATATTACCGGACTCTGTAAGGTAATTCCACAAAACGTGATACTTGATTCATATATACTATAAGATAATAAAAATAATATCTTAACATAATAAAAACTGGCTGATGAGTTTAGGGGAAACTTGAAATTGCTGCACAAATATCTCAAATGTCAAAAGTCGTTGACCCTAGGCGGATCTTAACGATCCATGAAAAACAAAGTCTGTATCGGCTCCTTGATGCGTCGCCTGAAGTTGCAGCTTAGAAAGGCAGTCAGGTCTAGCATTTAACGCGGCGATAAATGCAATGGTGGTTCTCTTGAACAACGACCTGGAAATACCTGCCCGACGTGGAGGTTTTAACTTAGCTTCCGCTTTTCTATTGATCCTATTATGACCCTTTAAAATTCGAATAGTACGAAGTTCTTCGTCGAAGGGGCAGAACAGTTTTGAGATTGTCGCCAGGTCAGTGTCGTGCATCGGACGTCAACCCTTTTGTTGTTTGACTCTCAACGAGTGCTCAAACTCCTCCAGCGGTCCTTAGAAGTGACAGTGCTCAAAAGTGTTGGACAGTCTAACCTAAGTGCGAGAGGGTTGTCGCTCGGGCTGAAATCTCTAACAGCTCTTTGCACGGTACGATCTTAGTTTCACCACTACCGCCACCTTAAACCAGCTGCTACCGGTCGACTGCTTTTCGTTTTTCTCCCCCCATTTTATCACTCTTTCTTTCTCGCCACACACACTCACACATATATATATATATATATATTAATACGCGTCGACCCCACACTTAGAAGAGGGCAAGCGTATTCAATACAGTTTTGCCGCGCGGCGCGGTGAAGTGTACCAGGTCGGTCCTTGCAAACAGGATTAGCGTTAAGCCGTTTGGGCCTTTTCCGTCGATCCCGTGTAAGCCCATTGGGTCGGCTCTCCGACTCATAGGATCTTGAGCAAATTTCAGCGACTTAGACGAGGCATCGCTCGACCAGCCGCTTAAACTAGGCAAATTCGACGCCACTGCCCCTCAATTTTGTTGTCCCCAGCGGGCGCGCTATATTGCGCCAACTTTGAACGGCTCCGCATACTAATATATATATATATATATATATATATATATATATATATATATATATATATATTTGTAGTGCGGAAAGTCGCGTTATATCCCAAGTGTAATTCCAGACGCACACACTGCCACTGTAGGGGGGTCACCTAGATTGTGCGCCACACAGCTTAAGTATGGCGCGTTGCGCAGTCAGTTAAGTGTCATAGAGCTCATGGCAACTATTGAAGTCTATCTCTGTCAACAGACGCATCGCTTCGCACTTCATCCTTTTAATGGTGGAATTTAACTTGCGAGGCTTAGCCTTTGCGAGTAAGCTCGTGCTCTTAGTGGCTACCGATATACATGTGAGTCTTCGTCTTTGGCCCGCAAATGCACTCTGACACATGCGTCGCCGCTTGTCTCTGTAACTTTGTGCGTCGCCGAAGTTACTAACTTTGGCCGCATTCACTGAGAAGGCGCTCCTCATATGCGGCGCATGTCGTATATATATATATATATATATATATATATATTGATAATGCGTGGTGCTACCGCTAAGGTGCCGGTGCAATAGCAGGCCACCACGATGCCGATGTAATACCATTATATAATTTTTTCAATTTGAGGTTTATTTACAGAACCGCAATTTCACAATGCTTAAGTTCTCGTATACAAAAATATTTCAAATGTGTATTAAAAAAATGTGTGTAAAAAGTGTGCATGTAAAATGTGTAACACCACTATTATCTATTTCATACTATAACATGTCTCACTCCATACGAAACTAGCAATTGAAGTTGCTAAACACTTCTTCCGTTCACACAATTCAACCTATTGACGGGAAACTAGTTTTGACTACAGTTATTACTCGTTACTTATTTTTTCACCTCACGTTTAAATATTCCGACTGAGGTAAGTACACGAATTTCTTTGGGAAGTTCGGTCCAGATCGTCGGAAGGGTGTATGCGAGAGCATGACGAGTGGTTTGCTTTAGAGCTACTGGCCTCACAAATTCCGTTGCACGTCGAGTTGTGCATCTAACAGCAGCTCTTATAGGAAAAGCAGCATCATCCGGAATAACTCTTCTATACATCTTAAATGCAAGCGTGGCAATTTTTACCTAGTAAATATCCCTAAGTGTTAAAATAAATAATAATACTGATAGCAAATTTCTAGCCAAGCATCGCTGCAGACGGTTTATGTGAACCTGAGTACAGTCTTTAGAAGAATTACGTAACATCTACCGAAAAACGGATGCTGTTAGATTTTTTGCCCCGTCTCCTTGTCGTCTAACATTGAGGTGAGACAAGCGCTAAAATCTGTCAAGCTGTGCGACAGACACCCGGGCACCGAAATACTTCAAAACCATCTCGTATTTGGCATTTATAGACAAACTCACATAATGTTCTTCTAGTTTTGCCTACGCACGCTACGGATAAGGGTGCTCATACACACATAAAGCGGATCTAGCGCGATAAATAAAATCCACTTGCAATATTCTGCTATACTTGCAAGCAACACGTTTGTGGACTGAAACAAGTTTCCAGAATACAAATTCTGCATCACATTGTACAAAAAGTACCGGTACAAGTCTTTCTATACCCGCGTTGCATTCTATACTTAAACGTTTTTTAGTTTGACTTGTTGCCTAAGACGGCAGAAGAAGAGTCCAGAGACAACATATCTATAACAACAACAAGTTTATGCCTAGTCATTTTCCCGTTCCTAATAAAACGCTTATTTTGTCTGCATTTGTTACGCTTATCTTCATAATAACCGCTCTGGTCAGGGCAGAGCCTCTCCTGGCCTATAGATAAGCTGTGGATAAACGGAGTTCTCTACTTAACCATTTATGAGTTCACCGATTTTTTAGATCAACATCGAGCTCAATATGGACAATTCAAACATTGCCTTGAAGCGCACGAGCCCGAGAGGCAGCGACTATAACCACAACATTTTCCAAATGCAAAGGATTCGATTGTGTTGTTCAGGAAAGCAAATTTTCGACGATTCTTGTTATTGTCAATTATAGTCTAGTAGGTCGCTACTTACTCTTCCTAGGTTAGAAACCGCGAAACACAACCTAAGAATTGCCGGGTTTGCATTAGATCTAATGACTTCCTTAAGGTAAGGCAATAACTTTAACAGTAAACAAATCTTCTTATATATATATATATATATATATTTTTTTTTTATATCAGACTGTGCACGGCATGAAATGCCGGTAACTTTTTTTTAATATCAAACTGTGCACATACATATCGATGACTGTAAACTTTCTTATATATATATATATATATATATGTATATATACAGGGTCATTCAGGGAGTATTGTACTTCTTTCGAGGTTTGATAGAGCTCGGCAAGAAAATAATGTTTCCCTATGGAGGGAGGACGCGGAAACGTCGTGTTCAGGAGAGAGAGTGAAGGTTATAAAAGTAGTTATTCAGCTTTTTCTCCTACATAGTTGTGCGAAATCTACGTTTGCGGGAGAACCAGTCAACGCATGAAGGAACCGATTACACCGGCGTGTTTGGAGGAAAATTCTGCACAACGGAAGACACTTCACTAGCTTGCGTAGCAAAAAGCGAATACCCAGATTAAGGAAAGTCATGAAAAGTCGATATTTTAACGCTTTTTGAACCTTAACGCTTTTTCATGAAAAATCGTAATTTTTTTTATTGCGACCAAAAATGTACGTCCAAAAGACCACACTCACGCAATAGCAAATTTAATGCCCATCATTTTCGTACCAAGGTGATGGTGCTGCGTTACGTAGTTGTCAAGTAACTAAGCGTTTTCGACAGTCATAGTTGTTATGTTTTACGTGCAAGTTTTCACGTTCAGAACCGTAAAAATTTGCCAAGACGTTTCCGCCCCCTCCTTCCACTAGGAAAAATTATACTCTTGCTGAGTTCTACCAAACCTCAAAATATGTACCTAACTTTCTCATACGCCCTATGGAAATATGCATGCCTTCGCTTTTGATATGGCTATCGAAAAAGCTTAGTGACTTGACAACTACGTAACGCAGCATCATCACTATGGTACGAAAGTGGTGGGCATTAAATTTGCCATTGCGTGAGAGTGGTCTTTTGGACATACAGATTTGGTCGTAATGGAAAAATTTTACGATTTTTCACGAAAAAGCGTTAACGTAAGACATAACAACATATCGACTTTTTATGAGCTTTCTCAACCTGTGTATTGGCTTTTTGCTACGCAAGCTAGTGAAGGGTCTTCCGTTGTGCAGAATTTCCCTCAGAACACGCCGGTGTAATCGGTTCCTTCATGCGTTAACTGGTTCTCCCGCAAACGTAAATGTTCGCACAACTATGTAGGAGAAAAAAAGGCAGAATAACGACTTTTATAAATTTCATCCTCACTCCTAAACCAGACGTTTCCGCGTCCTCCCTCCATAGGGAAAAATTATTTTCTTGCCGAGCTCTATCAAATCTCGAAATAAGTACAATACTCCCTGAATGACCCTGTATATATATATAAAGGTTTACTGGCATTGAAAAGGCGAGCACTGCCGAGTGTGTAAACGTATTGTAAATGATTAATAAATCATCGCAATGTTTTCTATATATATAAGTTTTTTTTTTATCAGACTGTGCACGATTATGTCAATGATATGGCTGTTCCACAATGCCGGCACCGGCACCACGACTGCTGTCCATTGTTTGGTATATCGTTCATGGCGTCTAATAGAGCGCACTGTGTCCCTGTCACAGCGGCGTGTGGAGACGAGACGAGAGACGGCAAGGTGGGAAGGGGATGTTGTTCTCATTTTAAAATGGATTTAGTCAGTTAACGTTAGTAACGCAGCAGCAGAAGCAGCAGCAGCAGTCGTGAGGAGGAGCTTACGAACAGCTTGCTTGACTTGCAGCAGCAGCAGCAGCATTTGGCAGCGGTAGTTGCCGCAGTAGCAGCCGCGTCGGTCGGAGGTCGCTGCTCTTGTTCCATTTGTTACGTTCGAGCTGGCGGGGTCACGTCGTCGTCGTCGTTGTTGAATGTACCCCCAGCCCCCCCCCCCCCCCCTGACGTAAGAGGTGTCTCACCAGCCGGTGGGGTACGACGAGATGTCAGTGGCATTGGCGGACGGCGGCGGCAGCGGCCGCGGCGACGCGACAGCAGGACAGCAGTGGTATGACAGCAGGAATAGCAGTGTGTCAGGATATCAGGACCGCAGGACGTCACAACAACAACAACAACCGGACAGCAACCACTCAACGGACCAACAACAACCGGCAGAGCCTTCGCGAAAACGTCAGCGAGACCAGGCTGCTGTGCCGCCACGACCCCCTGCCCACCCCTGTGACCGCTAGGATACCCCCCAGGCGTCGCCGCCTTCGCCGCGAACGCCACCGTCACCTTCATTGCCTTCACTCGCGCTGTCGTCCTGGTGGTTGTTGTTGTCGTTGTTAGTGTTGTTGTTATTGTTGTAAGTGTTGTTGCTGTTGCTGCTGGTGTTGTCGTCGTCGTCGACGACGTATTGGCGCTGCAAAAAAAGTTAATTTAGTTGATCACACCCAAGGCGCTCGACGATTCGAGTAATGTTGGCTGCTCGAACTGCGGCAGAGGGATACGTCGGCTGGTGTGTCGAGGCTTTTCTGGCTGGCTAACTGACTCACTCACTCACCCGCTCACCCGCTTACTCACTCGCATGGGTCACAGCAGGCGCACGCGCTTCGATTCGGGTGTGCCGCCTTGGACAGACGCCTCCTGGGCGTCTGCTGGGCGCCTCCACTGACCCCACCGACGGCGGCGACCGACAATGGGGCACGATACAGTACGGATGTGCGCACGATGCACGCGTGACACGGACGTCGCTCCATCCATGGAGGCGGCCTGTTTTGGTACGTCGGCCTGTCGGTATGGCGGTATGGCGGTCGGCGATGTGTTCCATCTGTCATTTTATCTATCACGGGTGGATAGGCGCTGCGCATCGCCCCGGAAATTTAAAATAGCGGCGTCGTAGCGTACTGCGTACTGTTTCATTTGTCTCTGTGTCGTCGTCGTTATTGTTGTTGCTTTTGTTGCTGTAGCTTGTTGTAGGTGCTTACTGTTTTGCTATACTGCAGTTTTGGTTACTATTGTGTTAATACTTCATACTGTGCTGTGCAATTGCCCTCATCACCGGTACAAATAGATAGATATAGAGATAGAGAGATAGAGGGAGAGTAGAGAGAGAGAGAGAGAGAGAGAGAGAGGAGAGAGAGAGAGAGAGAGAGAGGAGAGAGAGAGAGAGAGAGAGGAGGAGAGAGAGAAGAGAGAGGAGAAGGAGGGAGAGAAAGAGGGGGAGAGAAAAGCGAGAGAGAGAGGGAGAGAGAGTAGAGAGAGAGAGAGAGAGAGGAGAAGGAGAGAGAGAGAAGATGAGAGAAGGAGAGAGAGGAGAGAGAGAGAGGGAGAGAGAAAGAAAGAGAGGGAGAGAAGATAGAAGAGAGAGGGGGGAGGGGGGGGGAGGGGAGCCAGAGGATAGAGAGAGATGAGGAAAAACAAGGAGAGAGAGAGAGAGAGACAGAGATAGAGAGAGAGAGAGAGAGAGGAGAGAGAGAGAGAGAGAGAGATAGAGAGACAAGGGAGAGAGAGGGGGAGAGGAGAGAGAGAGAGAGAGAGAGAGTATGAGCGAGGGATTAGAGAGAGAGAGGGAGAGAGATAGAGAGAGAGAGAGAGAGAGAGAAAGAGAGAGGGAGAGAGAGAGAGAGAGAGAGACCCGAGGAGGAGAGAGAAAGAGATAAAGAGAGTGAGATAGTATCTGATATAGACCGAGAGTGATAGAGTATAGATGATATAATAATAGAGATTAAAATCTTTCTATAATATATCTCCCCATCTTTCTTCTTCTCTGTATACCACATATCTCTATTCTAAATATATATATATATATATATATATATATATATAAATATATATATTTCAAAAAAGCACACGAAACGCCCTTTGTACATTACTAGATTAAGGGTATGCCCTACCTATCTGGTAAGGAGTATTTAAACCTACTAAAGCTCAGGATCAACGCATTATCAACGCGTGCCAGATTGGCCAGGGGACGCCCGGGCTACAACAACGTTGTAGGCACGGGTGTCATGCGCCTGAGACGTTGGCTCATGTCGCTCAGATGTGCGATATAACACACAAACAAACCATAAAGAGACATGACGACGTCTGTGATCGCGTGGCGCGTCTTCTCCGCGAAAGGGGTCATGAGGTGGTTCGTGAGCGAGTATTCCGTCGACCGGGCGCACCGGGTCTAAAGCCCGACCTCGTAATAACAACACCTACCGAGGTCTGGGTTTTAGATGCCGAGGTTTGCGGCTCGAACCGGGACCTGGCAAAAGCACGGCAAGACAAGATCGCCAAATATGACGTCGAGTTCCTAAGAGCGGCGCTCCCCTACCCGCAAAAACCTCGCAGATTCGGATCCATCACTATCTCTATGAGTGGTGTATGGGACTCCGAATCTGCGAGGACGCTCTTGGGGCTCGGCGTCACGAAGAGGAATCTTATGGATCTCACCGTTTTAACTTTGCAAGGAACCTTGAGGATATATCGCTCGCACCGGGTCCATAAGAGCGGGGGCTACCATCAAGCAAGGACACGGACAACTGACTCTTAACTTCACGTGACACCTTTTTACCACAATTTTTATTAAGGCGAGCACTGCCGAGTGTGCAAACGTATTGTAAATGATTAGTAAATCATCACAATATTTTCTATATATATATATTTTTTTATTTAATTGTGTTCACATACCACGACGACGCCCATGAACCCCTAGTCGCAACTAAGTGACAACATCGTACCGACTGCCGAGTCGTCACTTGTTTAATTGAGCTCAACATTACGTATTGCGAAACAAACATTTGCCACACTCCTTAACGTATATATAAACTTTTACTCGTACATAGTTCCTGTTCGCTGCTTAACTAGTTAACAGCCTAAATATGCATAACGGCGCTATTACCTACAACGATGGTACGTGCAAAACAAAGCAGTACATACGTTCTTTACGCTGCAGTTTGAAGAGCTTTCCAGTTTACGTGAACTTAGGAAATAATGTCGATGTTAGCAAACGTTGTCTAAACGTTCTGCCTACCTTTGGAGCACGCATGTTCGGTAGTGTCAAAATGATTTACTTAATTTGACGGAGTCAAAGCTAGAGTACAGCAAAACTACAACATCGACCACTTAAGAACTATTTTCTAACGATCTTTCTGGTGTTACAAGCAGCCGCACTATTTTTTTTGGCGACACAAAAGCATTTAAGCGTCTACAAAGCTCTGCCCAGCGTGGTCAGCGCAAAATGTTTGCACTGTTGCAATGCACACAGAAACGTCGCAGTTTGATCAGGAATCGACTGAAACTCGTAGTTATGACCTTACACAAGGAACCGAAGTGCTGCGTTGACGTCTTCAACATGCGCAGTTTGAGAATCGTGCTCAATTATGACATCGGACTGCTTGAGTAAGGGCATATACACACGCACACACTCATACACATATATATATATATATATATATATATATATATATAAATACATATATATACATACATATATATACACATATAGTAGAGTATTGCACATAATCAGACGTTGCACCACCGCGAAGCCAAAAGTTGCCAATACGCAAGTTGGCGGAGCAACGCGGGCAGACGTCGTCTCTGCATCGCTTTCTGTTCATCTATCTCGCTGTCACAAAGTTTGCTTATTAGGAGTCCGCCATAAGGCTGTCGCTGATGCTGCTTGCTCCCCTTTTAATACTGCGACGACTTTCACTACGACGCCTACTACTACATTACTACTACAACTACTACAGCGTATACTGCTGCTACTGGGGCTGCTGGCGCTGATGTGATGTCGTATCGATGCTGCTGATGCTGTTGGCGATTGGAGGTGGTGCCGTCCTTCTTGGACGCGAACCGCGGAAAACTACGGATCCGAACAGCCAGAAAGGACGACACCAAACGAGAAGGCCGCGCCCGCCGCAGCCAACGACGACGACGACGACACAGCAGCAGCAGCAGCATTGATGGTGGTGATGGTGGCGCCGGTCGTGGTGATGCTGGCGATAACTGCGCGCGTTTCAGTCACGCCAGGCCCGAGACCCCCGAGGGGTTGGCGTCCTACAATCTGCTGGCATATTGAGACGAAGGGCCACCCGCCGTCGGTCGGTCGGTCTTTCTGGCGGCTGAACAGAAACGAAGTCGTAGTAAACGGGCCCGGCGTGTCTGGCAACGCATCATCTGGTTAGGCTGCTCGTTCCTGCTCTAATGGGTCGGTCGGTGGCCGTCGTCGTCGTCGTCAACGGACGGATCCAAGATCCTCGTTGTCCCGTCTTGTCCTATCCCGTCTATGGCCTATCACAACTCTCGACCAACTTTGCTGCCGCTGCTGCTGTCCAATGAGGCTCATCGGTTATTATGTGGCCATCCAAACCTATATATATATATATATATATATCATCTATCCGTTCGAGTTTATCAAAATGATCTGCCCTCTGTGGTTCGTCCGCAAACACTAATGGGAGTCAATGTTCCTAGCTGATAGGTTCTGTCTAACTGTGAGTGTAGCTGTGTGTGTGTGTCGCTGAAGTGCTATTTTTTCGTAAAGAACTTTGAGATTACTTCAAGCTGAGTTAATTGCTAACTGCTACAGTTATCAAATAGTGACTAAACCTAGGAGATGTAAGGCCTAGAATATGCTTCAGTTTCTAGTTGAATATTATAGGTGGAGCTATATCAACAACGACAACAATGTGCAACAATCGTACAGTGTTCGTCTAAAAATAAGATTAGCGTGGCATCCTTTGCATCTAGCGTACTGATTTTATTCTGACCTGAACGGGTAGAACTGAACTGAAAATGCACCTTATAGTCGATTTTTCTTTTCTAGCAAAAAGCAGGTTGTATTCATAAGAAAGCTGGCTTATGTTCATGCAGTGCTGAATTAAATGTGACAGATACCACGCCGTTTTCAATGAATCCCTCCACGTTGGACAGAACATGATGAAATTTGTGGGCTGCAAAGGCTGTACTTAGATGTCAGTATCTTCACCCCGCTAGCCCGCCACTCAATACTCCTCATTGCTGCTGTTTCATCCACTCCCACCTTATTTCACATTAGAGGAATGCCATATGTGGCGGATTCTATCTGTATTCCGAAAGGAGCGAATGTTGCAAGCAAGCATATGTGGGCATTTAATTGCCGCAGCTGCGACCCTAGGTATGTAAATTATTTTACCAATGTTATTTCCTTTTCTCTGACTTGAAACACGCGGCTAGGCGGCCGCCCCATCGAAATTTTATGACTACTGTATTTTTTCAATTAACCTTTAAACCCTTCTCATTCATGAATGTGACTAGTCGCTTCAAAGGCTACAAACAAAGATGATCACGTTATACGAGGTGTGTTCAAAAAGTATCGCGACTTTTGTGTTTTTTCAAAAATTATTCATTTATTCATGAATATCTATTTTGTCCCCTTCAAAGTAATCCCCATGAGATATTATACACTTGTGCCAACGGTTTTTCCAATCTTCGAAGCACTTCAAAAAAACATTTTTTTTATCTTGTTCAGCTCCTCCTTCGATGTCGTCTTTATCTCGTCAAGCGTAGCGTAACGTCGTCCTTTCATGGGCCTCTTCAGTTTAGGGAACAAGAAAAAGTCACAGGGGGCCAGATCTGGGGAATACGGTGGCTGCGGCATCATTAGTGTGTTGTTTTTGGCCAAAAACTCGCGCACAAGCAACGATGTGTGAGCAGGGGCGTTATCGTGGTGCAAAAGCCCATTTTTGTTCTTCCACAAATCCGGGCGTTTCTGGCGGATTGCTTCGCGCAAATTGCGCATAACTTGCAGGTAATATTCCTTATTGACCGTTCTACCCTGTGGCAAGAACTCATGATGCACCACGCCCCTGCAATCGAAGAAAACTGTCAGCAAAACTTTCACATTCGACCGAACTTGGCGCGCTTTTTTCGGTCTTGGTTCGTGCGGCAGCTTCCATTGAGATGATTGAGCTTTGGTTTCCACGTCATAACCATAAACCCACGATTCGTCACCAGTTATGACCCTCTGGAGCAAATTTGGGTCGTCGCGGACAGAGTCCAACATCTCATTAGCAATGTTCATGCGATGCTGTTTTTGGTCGCAATTGAGCAATTTTGGTACGAATTTCGCAGCGACCCGTCTCATGCCCAAATCATTGATAAAAATCGAATGGCACGAGCCAATCGATATGTTTAGGTCCTCAGCAACTTCTCTAACGGTGATTCGACGATTGGCCAATACCATTTTCTCCACTTCATTAATTTTTTCGTCTGTTGTTGAAGTGCTCGGGCGTCTGGCACGCTCTTCGTCGTTCACATCTTCTCGGCCTTCTGAGAACATTTTGTACCACCGATAAACGTTGCTTCGGTCCAAGGTAGCTTCTCCGTATGCCACAGTCAACATTCGGAATGCATCCGCGCACTTAATTTCGTTTTTCACACAAAATTTGATACAGGTTCTTTGATCCATTTTTTTGAATAGGTAAAAATCGAAGACGATCCAAAACACGTGCAAGCAAAGCAGCTGTCAACAATTAAGTGAACATTCAAAATGGCCGAGCTTGTCGGCATAAGTGAGAGACATGAGTACCAACATAACGCCACAAAAAATCGAAATTCGAATATACGTAACCCGCGAAAATTCAAAAGTCGCGCACACACCTCGTATGCATACAGTAAGCTTCTGCCCCACTCTTGGGTCCGACCCATGTCCGCTCTGGCACTTACCCAGAAGAAAAGGCAGAAACCCAAAAAACGACAGTGAGTTCAGTCCATCGTGCTGCGCGACACCTGTGATTTGAGTCACCTCCACGCACGCTATCATTATCAGCATCGTGTTATGTTTTTTTATCGACTTTTTATATATTTCCTCAATCTAGCTATTTGCTTTCTGCCACGCAATGCCTTGCGCCACGCTAGCGAAGTGTTCTTCGTTATGCAGAATTTCCCTCCGACCACGCCGGTATGATCGGTTACTTCATGCGTTGACTGGTTCTCCTGCAAACGTAGATTTTGCACAACTATGTAGGAGAAAAAGGCAGAATAACTATTGTACTTTTATAAATTTCATCCTCAATTTTAGACAAGACGTTTTCGCCCTCTCCGCTAATTGGGGAAAATATCTTCTTGCCGAGTTTCACCAAACCTTAAAATGCATACATATTACTAGTAGATACACCCTGTATATATCAGGTCTTCCATAACCGTATGTTTTTTTGGGTTTTTACTTTGTAAGGTTTGGTAAAACTTGGCAAGGAAATAAATTTTTCCTCATGGAAGAATGGGCGGAAACGTATTGTTTAGGAATGAGGATGAAATTTATAAATAAAGTTATTCTACCTTTTTGTTTTCATCATAGTTGTGCAAAATCTTCGTTTGCGGTAGAGCCAGTTGGCGGAACACGCCAGTATGATCGTTCTACCGAACACGCCGGTATGATCAGTTCCATTTTGCGTTGACTGGTTCTACCGCAAACAAAGAGTTGCACAACCGTGTAGGAGAAGAAAGGCAGAACAGCTTATTTTATAAATTGTATCCTCACTTCTAAACAAGTCATTTCCGCTCTCTCCTTCCATTAGGGTAAAAAAAGTTTTTTGTCAATATTTGCCAAACCTAAAATAAGTACATACGGTTATATATATATATATATATATATATATATATATATATATATATGATCATTCATATCAATATGTACTTATTTTAAGGTTTGGTAGAACTCGGCAAGAAAATAAGGAGGGGGCTGAAACGTCTTGTTTAGGAGAGAGAGTGAATAATATAAAAGTAGTTATTCTGCCTTTTTTCTTCTACATAGTTGTGCAAAATCAACGTTTGCGGTGGAACCAGTCAACGCATGAAGGAACGGATTATACCGGAGTGTTTGGCGGTAAAATCTGTGCAACCGACGATACTTCACTAACTTGCATAGCAAAAACGAATAGCCAGATTAAGGAAAGTCGTAAGAAGTGCTCAAGTCGCAAAAATATATGTTTAAGAGACTACTCTCACGTAATAGCAAATTTAATGCCCACTATTTTCGTACCGTAATGGTGCTGCGTTACGTAGTTCCCAAGTAACAAAACCTTTTCGATAGCCACATCGAAAGCGAAGGCATGGATACTTGCATAGAGTGTATGAGAAAGTTAGGTACATATTTTGAGGTCTGGTAGAACTCGGCAAAAGAATAATTTTTCTTAATGGAAGGAGGGGGCGGAAACGTCTTGGCAAAATTTTACGGTTCTGAACATGAAAACTTGCACGTAAAGCATGACAACTATGACTGTCAAAGAAGCTTAGTTACTTGGCAACTGCGTAGCGCTGCATCATCACTTCGGTACAAAAATTGTGGGCATTTAATTTGCTATTGCGTGAGAGTGGTCTTTTGGACGTAAATTTTTGGGTCATAATGGAAAAACTACGATTTTTCGCTTAAATGCGTTAACGTAACATATCGACTTTTTATGACTTCCCCTTATTCTGGTTATTCGCTTTTCGCCATGCAAGCCACTAGCTTGCGTACCTGTCTGAGCAGAATTTTCTCCCGAACGCAAGACATAACAACATATCGGCTTCGGTTCCTTCATGCGTTGACTGGTTCTCCCGCAAACATAAAATTTGCACAACTATGTAGAAAAAAAAACGGCAGAATAACTACTTTTATAAATATCACTCTCTCTCCTAAACAAGACATTTCTGCCCCCTCCTTCCAATGGGAAAAAGTATTTTCTTGCCGAGTTCTACTAAATCTCAAAATAAGTACATATTGATATGAATGACCCTGTATAGAGAGAGAGAGAGAGAGAGAGAGAGAGAGAAAGAACAAATGTCAGCTTTACTCACGCGAGCAGGACCAGTATTGAGAATAAACACGAAAGCTGTACTCTATATTAGTCGTAATATTACCGTGTTTTCGTTCCGCATTAGTTTGTAACAGCCCTTAGTTTATTCCACCGTACTCTAAGTGCTGCCTATGTTGTTCATAATATGGGACAACCTGACACAAAATCTGAAGGAACTTAATAGCGTCAAAGTCTACTTTATGAAAAAGCTATAGGATTACACTTGTCAATCCGAACTCGTCTAGAATATTTGCTGGTAGACTCACCCTTGCTATTCGAGAACCTTTTCCCGCGCCTCCAACTCCCCGCTACAGATGCCTCTCTAATGCTTTTTAGTAGTGTGCATGCGTTTGCGGAGACCGACGTGAATTTATTTAACACAGGGATACGCTAAAGAAAAGTGTCTAGAAGTGTACAGACCGTTGAAACCGTCACGGCGTGACGCGTATCGAGGTACACGGAGTTCACAGGCTCCCCGGTAGTGAACCGGGACTTCTACAAGCAGGCTGAACATCGATGCTGGTGTTCCAGATGTGGATAGTTGTATACGTGTATGTATTATTATTTTTATAGTTGTTGCGGACAAACGATTTTTTAACGACCGACCCTGGCGAGGTGTACTTGACCCTATATATATATATATATATATATATATGATGGAAACATCGGATTCGTGAAGAGCTTGCAGTTATGAGCACCGGCATCTAGTCACCAGATTTGCCGTCCACGGCTTCCATCTGAAGGTCTGTTTGCGCGAGAAGTTTCATGAGGTGTCGCCGAAGTGCATATGTAAACTCTGAAATTCTCTTAGATGGGGCCACTTCGTTCTACGGGACTATCTATGGGGCGATACACGCGCTATTCCGCGACCAGTGCATGCATATTAGAGACCGCTATAGCAATGCAGGTGACCGATGTAAGTCAATGTATGTGCAGACAGGTTTATAGCGTTCACAGAGTAACCATTTCAAATTAAATATCTTGTGGAGTTTGCTTGCACTGAGCACAAAACGGAAGTGAAAAACAAGGGCAAGCGATGCATCCGCTGATCTACGGGTGTACATACAGACCTAGAGGTTATGTTTGTGCGTCGTTATTATTATCATCTTCGAACCGTGTATTATATCCTGGCCATCGTTGCAAAACGAAAGCGCGCCTTTCGCATAGGTAAGTTGATCTAGGCCCTTCAGAATCAGTTTTGTTAAGCCAAACAGCCCGATTGAGGCCCACGTAGGTAGGGACATCCATCTACAGTACATTGTCGATAACAATACCACAACAATGTAAACGCAATAACTATGTCAGCAGCACAACAACAACAACAATAGCTACTACAACAAGTACTACTACTACAGAAGCAGCAACAAAAGACCAGTCGTTACAATACTCACTGGAGAGGTAATGCATGTTGGAGGGCAGCAGCGCCATGGTGCGGATGGTGGTCGACTATGCGAACCGAGCGGACGGCGTACCAACAAATAGCACATACATGCGACAATAAGTCGAGTGGCCTCTAGAGGCCGTCGAAGGCATTCCACAGAGAGAACTGACTGGGTCGATTCGTTGCTGCTGGTGCTGCTGCTAATGCTGCTGCCGCAATCGGAAACAGATTCAAGAGGACGCCTGCGCTGGAAACGGTCGTCCAGTGCTCGGACTGCACGTCTCTCTAAAATATACTTAGATGGTGCTAGGAATCTAAATATATATATATATATATATATATATATATAGAGAGAGAGAGAGAGAGAGAGAGAAAGAGCAAAAAAGATAGAGAGAGAAAACACAAACCTTTCAAATTGCAGCGGCGACATGCCTTGCGCCCGTCGACCCGACTCCATCAATCTGCAAACGATGTGTAACGCCATAACGCGGGTATATCTATATATATATATATATATATATATAGTCTTCTCTCCCGGACCCAGGCTCCTATTGGCGCTGCTGAAGCCTTCTGGGCGGCCATCGGCAGCAGTGATCTACAACCATCTGCAGGAAGTGGAACGAACACAGCAGTTGACCAGCAGATTTCCGATCTCACGTTCACCGCAGCGCTACGATAGATAAGCGCTCACGCCATTGGCCGTTGACGACGCGATTCGTTGCTTCATTTCATAGACAGACAGTCAAACAAACAGACAAATAGACAATGTTCGTCCCCTACTGTCCCTATCCTAATGAATGTATGCAAAGACACACATGGTGTATATGCGCTGACCAACGTTTACACGATACGAATGTACGATACAACATTCAATGGTTTGGCACAAGCATTGCACACACCAATTCGTTATATTGTATTCACCTGTATAAATACATTTGTTACTGATTATAATCAATCAATTCATTGCGAAGAATGTTACGCCGGTTACCTCGCGTCTTGCTTTCTTGTACTACAGACTAAACGTATACTCTACTGCGCTTTTCAACAGAGTTCTAATTGGCACTCGGCAGATCTCCAAATCCCCCCTTGAATGATTAGAAGAGTGGCTTTGTTGAAAAAAAATGAACATTCAACGACAGGTACCTAATCATCTGCCTTATAATCATATCCGCGGTGGTGTACGGACTGTTGGCAAAAGTTTTGTATATTGAAAAAGAAAAGTAGAGCAACATCAATGGGGAAATACAAAGTATGTTAAGATTCAATGGGCTTAAGGAAGATAACGACCTTATACTGACATCGACAGAAAAAAATTACACGCAGTTAGTAAAAGGGCTTGGTATAGACATTCATGGACGCCACCCAAGCGTACGGCAGAGCCAATAGAGGACTACTATGGGGTATATAACACAGTATAAATTTACCTAATTAGCCTATCCTATGCTCACAACATACAAATTGTTCAAAAGGGTAGTCGGACATCTGAATTACCTACTCGGATTATTTACCAAGTCTGATCGGAGATTCGGGTCTGTTTTTTAAAGTGCCAAAGTTAAAATGCACTTACTTTATACACAGCTATTATGCACATGGTATTGGCATGTTTAATATTATTACTCACCGTTGTTATTTGTTGCGCTGGCTGCTTTGGAAGCTGTTCTCTTTGTGTTTTCTTAAGTTCGCTGAGTCGACTTGAAGACGCAGGTTCTACAGCTAGCCTTAAAAACATCTATGTTGCGTTAGTGCTTGAGCGGACCCGTTCATCATGCTACCAGAGAGTTGGCCGTGTAATGCCTAAGTGTTCTAACAGGTCTGGTCTATCCGTCGGGTATTTCCCCTGTGACCTTACCCCGCATTACAACTTCTATGGGATCTACCGTTTACGCATTTTGGTTCTAACATTGGATTCCTGCGCTGTGCCCGTCGACCACCGCCAGCTACCATTGAACCTTTGCCGCCTCTACTGATAGACAGTCGTTTTTTCTTGCGCCTTCTCCTATCCCGCCAATCATGCCTGCCTCCGCGCGACATGTCTCACGCAAAAGGTGGCAATCGCATCTCACATAAATGTGACCTTAAAGTATGTGCTTATATTTATTGTACCTGATTTCATACTTACTTCTCAGTACCGAAATACGGAAAAAAACGCATCGCTACTTATCGAGCACGAAAACAGCGCATACCTCGCTCTGTGGCGAGCTTTAGAAACCATCGTCGTGACTAGGCGATGAGCCTCGTTAGATATCCCGATTTCTGTGATGTTTCACCTCTAGGTGCGCTCCGGCGGATGAAGAAAACTCAGATTTCTACTACCACTTATTGTACATACGTTTTTCCTCTAACATAGAACCCTTTTGACGGCACTGTGTACGGAAATACAGTTTTCCTCAAAATCTCAAACGCAATTTTAATGAGAGCTTGTATTTTTATACTTCATGCGATAAAAGTGACGTTTGAGCGGCGACACAAGTTCTTGCTCTAGATGAAGAGTAGAGGCATGCATATATATATATATATATATATATATATATATATATATATATATATATATATATATATATATATATATATATATACGCATATATATATATATATATATATATGATTGATTGATTTATTGTTCGCTTGGCATGTATACCTAAATACACATGTCACCCTTTTATATCAGGGGCGCTTAGAGCGGCAGCATATATATTACCTACGTGTATCATTATATATATATATATATATATATATATAGACATGCGCGTGTATATGTACGCAAACCTCACGGTTGCTAGTTGTTGTAACTGGGCAGGTTCGCCCTGAGCATTCCACAACGGTACATTATTCCATTGTCGTGCTCGTTGCCAGCGCATACTTTTCACCGCCCACGCCGCCGCCGCCATTGCCATTGCATGGGAGGGTGGCATTTCGGCGGTAAACATTTCGACAGGGATCGACTGGAGGGATCATGCCGGCCTATCTCTATATGGACCGACCATGGATGGACACACAGGGGCCATGGGAGGAACGAAGGAACGACAAAGGACGAAGCGCTCATGCGCCGACGTGGCCGTCCGAACAGGGTCGCTGAGTGAACGGGCGAATCGTGCCTTGTAGATTTGCGCTCTGACAAAAAGTTTTCTCTTTTCTCCTGGCCCACAGCCTCCTGGGTGGGGCAGCCAGCAAGCCCGTTCACCAGTCGCTCAGTACGTAAGTCAGTCAGTAAGTAAGTGAGTGAGTGAGTGACGGAGCAGGCACTCAGTCATTGAGTCCTTCACTCGTGGCTGTGTTTGATGTCGCAAGTTCTACTACTATTATGGCGACGAAATCGTTCCGGTCACATCCATCAAGTCTGCTGCTATTGTTACCCAAATGGAAGTCATTTTCAGCGTTTCAACATTTCAACAGTATCTCACACACGCGAACGAATCGACATGGCAGCAATGGTAGCTAGTGGAAGCGATAATAGTAGTGATGCCGCTGTCATTGTTGCTGTTGCTGTTGATGGTGT
Source organism: Dermanyssus gallinae (assembly GCA_003439945.1). Taxonomy (NCBI): domain Eukaryota; kingdom Metazoa; phylum Arthropoda; class Arachnida; order Mesostigmata; family Dermanyssidae; genus Dermanyssus; species Dermanyssus gallinae. Next base: position 45,008 of record QVRM01002245.1, read on the forward strand.
TGTTGCTGTTGTTGTTGCTGTTGTGTATGCTGCTTCTGCTGTTGTTGTTGTTGTTGCTGTGAGAACTGTCACATCAACGACCATGAGAAACCATGACAATCGCAAAATCAACAAAACAACATTACGCTTCTTCGGGCGTCGTCTTCGCCGTCGCTATTGTAGTCGCCGGGCTAGTCTGTTGTCTGCTCGGCTACCTTACCTATCTTATCACACGACCGACCCCCGCGCCTGGCGAGCGCTGCTGGCAAGGAACACTGTCGAAATGCTTCGAACCAGAAGAGAGCAAGCACCGTTGCTATTACTACTACTACTACTACTACTACTACGGGTTCGAGGCAAGGTGGCGATGACTGGAGTGGTGGGCAAAAAATCACGAATGCCGAATTCAGTCCCCCTCAGTCCCGCTCGAACACTCGAACTCGGAGATCGAACTCGGACATCACCGCCGTCAGTACGACGTCTACGACACGGAGCGGCTACAATCGCTCTTTTTTGGTCTAATAATAGATTACGTTGCTCACCAATGCTGGCATCGGTTGCAACGCGGCCGAGCTCCGGTTCGACATAAAAACACCGACTGTGATCTTTCTTTTGGTTGTTGTTGTTGTTGTAGCTGTTGTGGTGGTTGTTGTTGTTGTTGTTGTTGTTTTTTTAAATGTGTCACTGCGACACAAACGTTCCTTTCAACTAAGTAATAGTAGAAATAATCGCATTTCGACTGGTACTGCTGCTGCTGCCACCTTTATTGGTTCTTGCTGCTGTTAAAAGTGCCTCGATCGTGTGGCCTTACGTAGGTGTGTCGAGGGCGGACAAACCTCGTAGGATAACTAAATATATACGGTTGCTTCTTAGATTAGCGTGATGTGCCACATTTGTTCAATCAATTTATTGAGTTACTGAGTTTTAAGCAATATTTTCTGGTTAGCCCTAGCCACTATAGTGCCTACAAAGCATTACAAACAACATAAGTTGACTCCTGGTACCTTGCATCGAATAGGCTCGAAGCGTTGCTAATCGCAACGACTCAACCGATCGAATTCAATTCCTGCATAGACCAGTGAACTCAGTGAAGAGCTTTATATATATTTTCTTCTGAGATTGTGTGTGTGTGTGTAGAACTCAGAGCACTCCAACTCAACGGTAGCTTTATACCGGACGAACGACCCCTGTAACTTCTACAAGGGACATTCATTTGATGTATTTGATGAGTCATTGCTCAGCATATTTATTAGATAATTGTATCGCAGCGAACCCATATTAAGTCATAGAATCAATTGTCGCTCGTCGATATCAAGTCAATCATACGTTTGCTTCGACAAATCGTCAAAATCATTGTATTTAACTTCTTGGTTGTAAGAAAAACTATACTCACATATTCATATGCAATACAAAATCGTTAAATATTTTCTAACTGTTTCTTACTGCAAAGCAAACTTTTTAACCAAAGAATGACCATCTGAGCGAGTTCTTCTCGTCGTTCGTAAAATTTCCTGATTAGTCACAGCAAAGTGGTCACTATAAGCACTCGAGGGCGGGTGGGCGACCCATAAATGATATGACGGGAGTAATTTAAAAAATAAAATCGCTAAGTAGCGTTCGATAAAGACCCTGGTCAATAGATTACTACTTAAATCTTCTGTTTTGATACACGGCGAGCGTTATCCAGATTAATTAGGAATGAACAGTGACTGACCCATCCAGCTGCAAAAAGGGTTTTGACAAAAAATGTTCTGGGTGAAGTCAAAGAACAGTTATTTTGGCACCTAGAAAATGTGGTAAACTCTTATCATTTCTAGATCAGCAGGTTGCCAAAGCAAAAGTAAATTATTTTCAATATAATAAAAAAAACATGTCATAATGAGGACACTTTTTCGGACTTATGACTTTTTGGATGCTCACCGCCTGTTCCGAAACCAGAAGAATGCCACATAAAAATATAGCTCGGTTCTTTCCTAGCCCTTTCCTTCAGTCTTAACTTCTCCGACTTTTGGCAAAACCGGAAACCATGTCATCAGTGGTCTTAGTTTCCGCAGCGGAGATAGCACATAAAATCAAATTTAAGGTGGGGCGGCAAAGAGGAGGAGAATTGAACAAGGAAGACAAATCCTTAAAGCTAACTAAAACGGTTTTGATTTTTTAGAATTAAGCAGAGCATGCGATGTATAGTGAAATAAGCACAGCAGCTCATTTTACTACCGTATGGTACATAATAAAAGTATGTTCCTATAATTTAACCTCTCCTTACCTCCGCAGTCAAATTAGCTCTTGTGTAGACGAAGCTTTCTAAGAGGACATACTTAATGCACACATTTCTCATTCCGCATATGCCCGCATACAAGCTAGAATAGCTTCTACGTAAATGATTGGGCTGGCATAATGAATAACTACCTTAAAGCCCTTCATTAGCTCACTAAAAGGTTAAATGGAGAAACGTGCCATACATTTCTGAGCAGGACATTACCAGAACTGCTGTTAGATGTTCCAGAAAAAAATCGCTGTAGGTTCCAGCACGATAGAGCGCCAGTACACAAGGACGCCGCGGAACACGCTCACATAGATGCTACCTTTGGAGCTCGATACAGCGAATTAAATTATAAACGACGCACATGTGGTTACCTAATTCAGACCGCTATCATTCGTTCACATTCGCATCGAACGCCAGGTATACAGCAACCGCTAACATGTCCCTCCCTTTGTTAACATGGCACTTTACGGAAATATCAAAAATCGATTTAAAGTTAGGCATATCAAGAATCTATCCTAATTGCCACCAAAATAATCTTCATTAAGTTAGTTAGCCACTTCTCGTATCTAAGCGTCACACTAACCCCCAGACTCTCTTTTAGTAGATATAGCATGAAGATATATGCAAAGCTGCGTCTACATTGTTTTTATTAGGCAAAATGCATGATGTGGACGTAAAAACAGCTAAAAATTGATTTAAAATAAAAGCATTTACTGTAGCAACATACGGCGTTCCTACAATTGCGCCGTGTCTGACCCTAAGCAATTTAAATTATTAAAAAATCGAGGCAAGCTAAAAGCCTGCTATGGTAAGCATTAAGGTTTTCGAATAGCGCGTCGGCAACACTTTTTTTAAGAATTGCCGTAAGACAATTGCCCGTGTACTTGGCTTAAGGAAGTGCGGAAGGAGAACACTTAATGAAGACCTAGCATTTAACCACGTACCATTTAAGGCGGACAATCTAGACTTACATCGAGCTTATAGAAATAATAAGAATTGCAATTTTGTAGCTGAGAAGTACACTGATGGCTTTTTGTTTATTGGGATGGAAAAGAGCCATGCAAATGAACCGCTCGCTAATCTGCCGAATAACTTGCCACGGGTGCTACTATCACATATGTATAAAGCCGAAGTGTTTTTGTATTGAAAGGTGTGTCTGCAGTTTTTGTGAAGAACATGATATTGAGAGACGCTACCATATACGTGTTTGTGCAGAAATTTGGGAAATTGTCCCTATCATCCAAAATAAAATACATTTTGTGAGACCGTACTCTTACATTGTGACACATTGTCAAACATGAATCAACGGTCTACACATTTTCTGGTGAAATAAATACTAAATTGAATTTATATAAAGTCAAATTTCCTGAATATGTGTTTTTTATGAGCGTTATGGTAAATTCTTAGGCCACTGATTGATTGCTTATCAATACAATTGATCACTACGACTATTTTTCTTCCGCTAGCCAACGTTGAATATTATTCAGACAAAGTAAAACTTTTTTCAAGAAGCACGCCGCTGTATCAGCCCGTTCTCTCGCATCCGCACGCTATGTGAAGTGCCGCCTGGCCAGTCATATCGGTATAACAAAAATGAATAATGTCACTGTTGGCCTCAACCAAGACATTTCCACTTTACTTCCATTGGTAAAATGCTTATTTTTAGCAATCTACAAGCTCTTAAACCTAGCCAAACAGGACTTAAACACGACGTTTATATATATTGAGAGAGAGAGTGAGGCACTTATCTATGTTGGTTTGATGTGATAGGCGCTCTGTGCATTACTTCAACTGCTTCGTCTTAGTGTGCTGCAAGATAATCTAAACTCCTATCTTTGCGGCGCAGAATCTTCTTTTCCGCTGGACCAAGTAATGCCCACAACAGAGGAAATTGTCTGAGTAATCCGGATCCAAGGCATGTAAACATGCGCCGAGATACACTACCACCAAAATTTAAAAAACGCGCTATGGCGTACTGTTGATCTGCTATTGATCCTTTGCCTTAGCGTAAAAACATTGCGAATCCGCCCCAGTGCCGACGCTCCAAGCAACCTTCTGTGCATTTGTATATACAACACGTCGAGTTTTGCTATTGTGTGTCGTCGACAAGGCGCGAAATTCAAAGCCTGGAGCCGCTGCTACCGATTTCGGTGTTATCTGTTGCCGGAAAGGATATTTCTTGTCCAAGTTGCCAAAGCGGAAGCACCGTGCGGTTTCGTGTATCTGAACGTAGGCATGCAGTATGCCGTGGAATCGGACCAAAAAACAAAATCGAGTGCCTGAGCTCGTTTATCCATTGCCGTCACTTCCATGGCCGTCCTGGTTTCCTGAATGCGGTCGTCGATTTGTACAATTGCCCCAACGGTTGCCAATGCCTCTCTCTACTACACTAAATATTTCACGCCCCTTGTTTATTAGGCTGCTCACTGGCTGACAGTCATTTCAGGCTGCTAGAAACTACAGGACGCCGTGAAAGGATGATCTTACACAAAAAAAATACTTTCCGGTCTGACTCTCAGCCAAGATTTAACGTCCGCGGGACTACTTTTCGCATTGTTTCATAGACGGACCCCCCATAGATGCAAATGTGCAACGGTGGTACTCGAACCCGCACACCTGTGTGTCTCCTTCGGTCGCGAAGCGCAGGCGAATGCACCACGCCACCACCGGGCTCGATGCATGGATAATCTAGCATGGATGAATGCTTGAAGCGTGCCGTCATCAGTGCCGCAAAATTGAATATTGGCACTGGGCAGTTTTTACGAAATATGTTGGAAAAGAGCTAGTAAAGTAACTCTAGACTGTAAACGATGAGAAATCTGGGGTAAGAAGTGAAATTTCCGCTAATAGTCGCATTTGGTTTATCGTTTATCATTTATTTCGGTCGATCAAGACTACTTCTTTGGAGAGCCGACACACGTCAATATATTACTGACGGCTCCCACAAGATGTCCGTCGTCCACGGCCGTGAAGTCGACACGGTGATTGGGCTCCTGTCTAATTACTGTGTCGATTTCATGACCAATTTTGACTAGTATTATCAAAACAGCAGAATGTTATGCCAGGTCCACTTTAGTGCTTATAGATATTAAAGAGGTGACGGCGTAGTTCAGGGGGCTCCGGTTCGGCCCGCCCCTGTCGTAGGTCGAATTCTCTTTGAGCTCTTAATGCTCTTTAAGAATAGAGATCGAATAGAGATAAACTATACCACTGAGAGTTAGAGACTACGCAGTTTCTACAAGGCCTGTTGGGGAAACCCTAGATACCTCAGCATGTCTGACGCCTGGTGCATTTCAAGCCCGTAGGGGACAGAGAAATGTCTAGAAAAAAACCTAAAAATAATCAAGTGAACATTACTAATAAATTTATCTAGCTAATAAAAAAAAGCGGTTAGCTTAAGCACTAAATTAAATGTGATGTACGTTTGAATATGCCATTTGAAAGCATACAAACGCTCATGCAAGTGCATAGATCTTGATGGAGACCTTGCCGTTGGTTGAGAAGTAATATATCTGCAGCGAGCAAAATTACTGTTAAACTGTCAACATTGTAATTTGCCTCAGTATTATATATATATATATATATATATATATGACAGAGGTCCAAAAGGCAAACATACTAATTATTTCTGCAACTCCCACAAAAAATACGATGTTCCTTGTTTAGAACGAAGACGAAATAGGAAGCGTTAACCACTCTATATATATATATATATATATATATATATATATATATATACAGGACGTATGAATGAGTTGCTGTTTCTGACGCAATAAGTATTGTGTCGTATCACAATAAAAACATTAAATAACTATATCTTGCGTATTGCTACAAATGATGAATTATATATTATACTATATACAATATTATTAATATCCCCTCCATTTGATGTATGCCATGTATACCAAGCATGCAAAGTGGCTTTTCGCAAAAACACTGCCTTGATGGAAAGTCGTCAGCTTAAGTTTAGAACCGCGCATTCTTGTCTTTGTTTTTCTAGTTGAAGTAAAGTAAATATCGAAGCGGTCGATAATGCGTCGTAGCGATGAAAAGGAAAAATCAAAGCACAGATGTCTCAATAAAAAGAATAGTCAAACACTTCATAAAAAAATACATTGGCTTTCTCTCCAGATTATAGATAGCCAACACCGAAGAACTGCACTCTCGTTCGCAACCGCTCTCAAATGTTTGTGCACTAGGTACTAGAACATTAAGTTCTAACGGTTTTAGAAGAAACATTAAATTGAGTTGAAACATTAACTTGAAGCGTCCCACAAATAAAATCGTCTTGTCTATTGCTTACATATAATGGCTCTGCTACATTCCGCTCTTACACGTCCGATATATATATATATATATATAATGCTGAAAACAAAAGTAGCCCTCAGCCTTCTGCTTAAACGGGTTTCTAGCTACGCTTAGTCTCTGAGATGAATATGTACGTGTTGCATACATTCCATGAAGTGTGATACATACAGGTAGTTCTACAAGTTCTTAAAATGAGCTTTTCAGAATTCGAATTTTTTCGCGCTTTCACCGCTATTGGAAACGGCAACTTTTCGAATGCTAGCAGTCAAAATATTATGGTGATTGGCCGTTGCGATTTCGTTTGATCGCTTTTCCCGTGCAACGTATCGGCGTGATTTTAAAAAATTGAGAAACAAGAGTTTCGAGTGGTTATCAAGCGTTTTTATTTCAAAAGTTGGAATGCGACCCAAGTGAAAACTGAGTTAGACGAGGTGTACGGTAACTCTGTGCCATATTTTGCCACTGTTTCCAACTGGATTAATGAGTTAAAAAGAGGTCGCAGGAGCACCGAGGATGAACTACGTTCAGGACGCCCAAAAACGGCAACTGATGAGGAAAACGTGGAAAAAGTGCGGAAAATCGTTGCCGCAGATAAGCGAGTGAACATTAAGGAGATATCGGAGGCCTTGGGGATCAGTTTGGGTAGAGTGCATGAGTGCCGCATTTGCTCAACCAAGGCCAAAAAACGCGCCTGTTTTGGCTTTACAGCGAAATTTGGCCAAGATGTCGAAAAATCCGTCGGATTTTTGGCGCAGATTCGTGACCGTCGATGAAAGCTGGGTCCATCACTACACTTCCGAGACCCAAGAAGCATCTCGCCAATCGTGTGCACCTGGTGAAGGACCTCCGAAGAGGGTGCGGACAACGGCATCGGCCGGAAAGATGATGACTACGGTTTTTTGGGACCAACGTGGAATAATTCTGGTCGATTACCTTGAGAGCGGCCTAGACCTGGCCCCCTCTGATTATTTCCTCTTCAGACATTTGAAGAATCGTCTCGGTGGAAAGCGTTTTTCCAGCAATGAAGAGGTTACAACTGCTGTCAATGCCTATTTTCAGTCTAATGACGCAGAATTTTACTCAAGAGGTACAAATGCTCTGAAATCTCGGTGGGAAAAGTGTATTGAGCTTCTCGAGGAGTATATCAAATAAGAAAAAATTAAAAACAAGATTTGGAAAATTCTTGGTTTTCATTTTAAAAACTTGTGGAACTACCTGTATAGTAAAACCTTTAGATAATTTACACTTCTGTTGAACTGTTCCGCTTAAAGTTAGAAGCATCACAATATTTATTTTGATTAGCCTCTAGTTTCTAGTGGAATAATAATAATAATAATAATAATAATAATAATAATAATAATAATAATAATAATAATAATAATAATATCTATTATTAGTGTATGAATGCGAATCCTAATGAGAATTCATAATAGCAATATGTGTGAATATTGTACTACTTACTTGCTGTTTGTGTGTCACGTTACGTTATGTAGGCGATACGTTAGCTCATGTTGTTGATGTTACTATCATTAATATTATGCAGTTTATCTACGTCCACACGACAGCCAAGTCAGGCGAACGAGCCAGGCGAGCGAGCGACAGAGCATCGTGTTGCATCTAGCGTATAGTTAACGGTGGAGTTGTAGGGACGTCAGCGTTCACTGACGTCTACCGGCGAGGCCAGCAGACTGACTGGCTGATTGGTAGGCAGCCGGGCAGGCAAAACGCTCGGCCAGGTAGGCCAGAGTACTGGCTGAGCCATACTGTCGCATACTGTGTGAGTACATCCATCATGCCTCCCGTTAATTATGTCGCACGCGCTGGCTGTCTTCGTCTGCGTTTCGAAACAAACTACCCCCGTTGCCGCCGCCGCTGCTACTCGACCAGTGTCCGTCGGAGTTTTACCTCCCCCCGCGCAGCTTGGGGGTAAACTCTATGAGAACTCCTCGCATGGAAAGTCTGTCACCATATATATATATATATATATAGAAGACTAATTGTTCGGTTTTAGCCAAAGTTTGGTTTATACGTATAGAGCGTAGACCACACCATATATGTATAAGCGTTCATTGTAGTGTGTAGAAGATTCGCAGACTTTGTCTCGGAGGCAAAACTAACAGCCGCACAAATTCGAGCAAGCTTAATGGCAGATGAGGTCACCTCGAAAAGTACAGTACCAAACACGACAAGGGGCAAATAGAGAAAGGCTAGATTTTAGAAACTTTGTTAGTAAGCTTGTGAGTCCCGTGGCTTTAACAACGACGCCCAGTGTGCATAATCCATTTTACCAACTGATCCCTATAAAAAAAAGTCGACTTTACAAGATAATAAATGCAACAGTCATCTTCACAGAGTTTACTCAGACCTGTACGGCGTGGTAACTTCATGAATGTTTTTTGCGAACAGATCATCATATGGAAACCGCAAATGGCAAGCCTGGTATATATATATATATATATATATATATACCTCTTAGGTTCTCCTGCTTCTCGCTTCTCGAACCTAAGAAAGAGTTCAAATCCAAACAACTGGCGGATAGCGCCATCTTTACCGATGTTTGGGTGAAAAACTTGAGTCGATTATTCTAAAGACAACAGCGTGAGAAAATGACAAACACGAGCATATCGGCGGCATAACAACTGTACCCAACTATTGGGTTGCGCACAGTTATGTTGTAACATTTCCAAGGAGAAGTGCATTATAATATTTCAAAGTGTTTTGTAAAGAAGAACGATGTTATCTTTGGCGCTCTTCACTCGGCCCACATTCCGGCAGTGAAACCTGTTGGTCTCAGTCGGAATAGCTAGCTAAAGGCGGATGTAAAAACTTTAACCTTGTGGGCACATGGTCGTCTTCTCATTTGGGAGGTTACGGATGTACACTGGCCAGCAAGTACGTTCACCCCCGACTCCCCGTAAACCGAAAATTGACGATAAACCAGGAATTAGCATCGCAATTCATAGTTCAGCCGGTCGCCGTAGGGGCCTTTGGCAAGATCGGAGCGGAGTCTATAAAATTTATTGAGGAACTGGGCCGGAGAGTCATCGCTGTAATATAGGACCCCCGCGCTAGCGAATACCTTGTTGCAGCGCATATCGATCGGGGTTTAACGCGGTAACGCTGCGGCTAAGGAAGGGTCTTTTCCGTCAGCCGCAGGACTTCTGGATATCCCGTAGAAAATTGTATTAATCCCCATAATTGCTTGCTAAGCACAAACAAAACGAATTATATAAGTACTTGCTCTGGACCTGCTTAGATCACGCAAACAGAGCTCTATCTCGGGGGTGTGTATTTAAAGAACACGAAACAATTTTGGGCTAGAGAGTTAGAGTGAGTTGCGGTCACTTGAACAGCGTGCCCGGACAAATCTCGTGTTCCTGCGTTGCACGTCAAGATCGAGACATTTCTGAAAAAAAGCCGCAGAACTCCTGTCTTCGGTTGGAGGTTCAGCTGTTTACTGACTCTTGGAAGAGTTTGCAGCTGATGTCGTCTAGGCCGCTCAAATTCTCGAACGCTAGCCGTTGGAATTTGTGTTAGTAAACTTTTGACGCGTACTTCCTCGTCTAGGCTAGATTTTCTGTGTGGTCTGCAGAGACCGTCCCGCCCCAGCCATAGAAGGTGCTTATAAGTCGGTGACAAACATCCTGCCCAAACTTAAAGGGGTAACAGTCATCCCATCCGCGCGCTGGCCATTCTTATTGGGGAAACCCTGGGGCTCAAAAATGCAAGAGAATCTGCAAGACCGGAGCGCTCGGCTAAAGGTGTCGTTAAGATCGGTGTGCCTAGCACGACGTCCGGCACTGATGATGCACAATAGCCCGTAATGGCCTGATTTGTCAACAGGTTGGCCGCATTCGCATTGATGTGGAGAGACTGATGTGGAGCCAGACGAAGATCTGCCCCAATTCAAATCACTTCGTTGTCCCAGGAGAGACCTAATAGGGCGCTTGGAAGCGCATGCAACCAGGCCCCGGATCTCTTAGCAGCGACCGCCCGGAGGCGACTCTTTTCGGAATCGTCGATAGCGCCCGCAAGTAAGCCACAATACACTTCATCACGCATGAATGCACTCCAGTCGTGTTGGCCCAAGGGGTTATCCAGAGAGCCACTCCAAACTCTCTTTAGCTATCCCTGCAGGTGTCTTGTGAGTTCTTTGTATTGAGCAGTGACGTCCCCTTCTAGGAGTGCAATGGCGCTGTTCTCCGACCAGAGAAAGGAAGAACTTATCGCTGACCCAGCAAAAATGACTAGATCCGGGATGCCCAGGCCTCCATTCGCCAGCGAAGGAGAGACTCGAGGGTGTTATAGGTCAACTCGTTCAATTGCCTTGTTAGATCGGCTCCACGGAAAGGGTGGGCGACCCTGGTAGCTGAGAAAGACGATCTAGGTGAGAAGGGTACGCAGTGAGCCCCAAGTGGGGTGAGGTTGTCCGCGCTGTCCTTTAGCATGTTCGGCCACTTTATGAGTGCCCGTGCAAAACGCTGAAGCCGGAGGGCGTTCCTAGAAAATTTCAGGCTTCAGCTCACAGTCGAGGGCAACCTTACATCCTCACAAAAAGGCCAGGAGGGGACGGAGGTTGGACGCCAGTGCACCATCACCCGTAATGTAAATCTTACAGTTCTCAGAACTCAACTCCAAACCAGAACGAAGGACTGTTAGGTGGTCTGTACTGAGGGACAAGACGTCCGACGATCGGATTACTTTGGCCACGCTTGAAACATTACTCTCAGTTAGCTTGACACCGGTCTGGCAGACATGGTTATTCGTGAAAATACGGTTTTTCGAAGCGACCCGGGCACGGCCTTGGCTAGGCGCAATCTCTTGGAGTATCCACGTAAATTCTAAATAAGGAAGTGATTGGGCATCATTGCGAATCAGGAGAAGACGGATATATATATATATATATATATATATATATACGAGGTGTGCTCAAAAAGTATCGCGACTTTTGAATTTTCGCGGGTTACGTATATTCGAATTTCGATTTTTTGTGGCGTTATGTTGGTACTCATGTCTCTCACTTATGCCGACAAGCTCGGCCATTTTGAATGTTCACTTAATTGTTGACAGCTGCTTTGCTTGCACGTGTTTTGGATCGTCTTCGATTTTTACCTATTCAAAAAAATGGATCAAAGAACCTGTATCAAATTTTGTGTGAAAAACGAAATTAAGTGCGCGGATGCATTCCGAATGTTGACTGTGGCATACGAAGAAGCTACCTTGGACCGAAGCAACGTTTATCGGTGGTACAAAATGTTCTCAGAAGGCCGAGAAGATGTGAACGACGAAGAGCGTGCCGGACGCCCGAGCACTTCAACAACAGACGAAAAAATTAATGAAGTGGAGAAAATGGTATTGGCCAATCGTCGAATCACCGTTAGAGAAGTTGCTGAGGACCTAAACATATCGATTGGTTCGTGCCATTCGATTTTTATCAATGATTTGGGCATGAGACGGGTCGCCGCGAAATTCGTACCAAAATTGCTCAATTGCGACCAAAAACAGCATTGCATGAACATTGCTAATGAGATGTTGGACTCTGTCCGCGACGACCCAAATTTGCTCCAGAGGGTCATAACTGGTGACGAATCGTGGGTTTATGGTTATGACGTGGAAACCAAAGCTCAATCATCTCAATGGAAGCTGCCGCACGAACCATTTTTTTTTTTTTTTTTTTTTGTTCTGGGAGGTTTCGGTAATGCATGATGCACATGCGCCACTAGCAGCCTGCGTGACTAGTGTGAGACTCGCAAACCCACTAAACCCGGATTCCTCCCCACCCCCCCAGGCTCGGTATTACTTTGGCATTACATCGAAAACCGCATCGAATGCCGCACGAACCAAGACCGATAAAAGCGCGCCAAGTTCGGTCGAATGTGAAAGTTTTGCTGACAGTTTTCTTCGATTGCAGGGGCGTGGTGCATCATGAGTTCTTGCCACAGGGTAGAACGGTCAATAAGGAATATTACCTGCAAGTTATGCGCAATTTGCGCGAAGCAATCCGCCAGAAACGCCCGGATTTGTGGAAGAACAAAAATTGGCTTTTGCACCACGATAACGCCCCTGCTCACACATCGTTGCTTGTGCGCGAGTTTTTGGCCAAAAACAACACACTAATGATGCCGCAGCCACCGTATTCCCCAGATCTGGCCCCCTGTGACTTTTTCTTGTTCCCTAAACTGAAGAGGCCCATGAAAGGACGACGTTACGCTACGCTTGACGAGATAAAGACGGCATCGAAGGAGGAGCTGAACAAGATTAAAAAAAATGGTTTTTTGAAGTGCTTCGAAGATTGGAAAAACCGTTGGCACAAGTGTATAATATCTCATGGGGATTACTTTGAAGGGGACAAAATAGATATTCATGAATAAATAAATAATTTTTGAAAAAACACAAAAGTCGCGATACTTTTTGAACACACCTCGTATATATATATAATTAGGTGCCACTGCGGTAAAGGCAAGGTAAATTCAAGCGTATATCGACGAGCATCCCGCCTGCCTTGAAGTAATCTCGTTTTGTTATTAGAAAGACATTGCGACGGTTAACAGCACAAACGATCATGGCGTCGGTGACAGCGAATAAAAAAAGACGAAGCAAGTCATCTAATGGCGTCCTGTAATCGTCAATAATAGACAAACTTCTATTTGGCATTAAACGTACCTGAAAATAGCATTGAAAAGCCTAAAATAATGGTTCGTCCAATCCTATAATTCCTTTCAGATCTTTTAGAAACAAGATTGCAGCCAAGCGCTTAGGTTTCAGCGGTCATATATATATATATATATATATATATATATATACCGCCTAAACCTGATTGTTCGACTGCAATTGTCTAAAGACCTAAAAGGAACTATAGAATTGAGCGAACCAATATTTTAGGCTTCTTATTGCTATTTTAAGGTACGTCTATATATGTATCCGTTTTCGTAGCCAGTCGATCTAGTCTCTAGTTTTTCGATACTTATATATATATATATTTATATATATATATTTATATACGAACCGTATGCTAAACGCATTTTATGTCGACACCCGGTTCAGCCAACAGCAAACGGCGAAAAGCAGCCGGCGGCGGTGTTCGCCCGCGGACACGCACCGCGCCTCGGCCCAATGGGATGTCTAGAAGGCCTCCTCGCTACCCTCTCATATGCTAATTAATTGATAGATTACCCCGTCAGTTATTCCGTCTACTTTAGAGCAGTGGACACGGCGCGTCTTGTATAGTTTCTACCCGCACTACTACAACTATAATACTACTACCACGACGACGACTACTTCTTCTGGTTCTTCCTCTTCTCCCAAGTTTGACTCTCTTGTTCCACTTCCGGATGATAGAAGAAAATATCATCAAGGGCCGATCGTCCTCCGGTTTGCTCGTCGGCCCTGCACCGACTATTCGGCCGTAATCTTCGCGACAAAACTACTTAGGAAAGGTGCGGAAGACGTTAAATTGAAAGGAGACCTCAACGGGCCAATTTTAGGTCTGATGAAGGCGTTTATCACTGACGTCATTAAAGGCCTCTGTCCGCCCCTCCCCCCCTCTAATTCTCGCTCTGGCTCTATTTAAGAATTTAGTAGAAGTTTTGCTTTGGATATCCACTGAATATTAGAATTATTTGAATATATATAAAAAAAACAACTGCTCGCTTCCTCCACTTCGCTGACATTCTATACAAACCTCCTTAGCATGTGTAAGTTTTCCTGTCAATAAACAAGCTTATAAATGTCAACCTTAAATTAAATATTCAGATGCTAATGATAGCGTTATCGGCGACACACTTCATTTTACAATCTATATAATGCAGTGGATTAAAATACATGCAAAATATTGATCCACCTTTATATGTATGTATATATATATATATATATATATATATATATATATATATATAACGCGGAGACAATTGTTCACTCCAAAGTGCTAACATAAAAAGTTATATAATAAATATTGTGTTTATCAACAGGGTTAACTGTCATCAATGTATGCACCATACCCTCTATAACGGGGCCGTAAACGAGTCTAATATTGACTTCGCAGAGTACATCAAAGTCTTTATTAGAAGTGGGAAGCTGATACGCACCCTGCCAAAGGTGGTAAGAATGTCAGTAGCTGACGCTCTGTCAGAGGTGTGCTTGAACTTTTCTCCTTCGCTCATGTTGCAGGAATATATGCTCTATGGCAGTGGTAATCAGAAGGAACTTGGTGGTGTTCTGACGCGGTGTTTGACTTTCAGTTTTGGCTCTTTTTCTTACCGCGAGTGAGTCAGGCGCTGATGCTCAGCGAAGTCAGTCGATTTGCGGTCGTGTCGGCAAAGCTAGCGGACGGAGGAAGTGTGAGAAACAACTCGTCTTATTTAATCTGTCGACGTTATGGCCAATGAATTAGCCACCACAGCATCACCCGCGCAGCCGGGTTCAGTTGGCCGTCTCCTCCCTCCTTCACAACGTTTCCGTTTTTCCATGTCGGTCAAGGATATTCGCAATGCGGTTAAATCATTTTCAAGAAGATCGAGCGCCGGTCTGGATTTTATCAGACTTCGACTGGTGCAGGACTTCCTTTCGCAGAATCTCGACTGCTCATCCGACGGATTTGGTAGGGCCCTGGTAAAGATAATTGACCTACTGCTACGGGGAGCTCCGCATCTTTGGACCGAGGTTGTTTGCGCCGAAGAAAAAGACGGCTCGTTCAGACCTACCGCTTGTTTATCGGTACTACGTTAAATCGCGGCAAAATTGGCAGTGAGGGATTTTAGAGATGTTAATAACCTAGCTGTTGGGCCTTACCAATTGGGTTTCTCTATCAAGGGGGCGCTGAAATAATCGTTTACGATACCATCATCAGAGGGATCACTTTTTAAGGAGATGAGGCCTCTGTCATTTATCATTTTAAGTCAAATTGGCCTACCATTGCATTTGGTCTTACCCTCGGCACTGCTAACCTAAACTGTACGAGTTCAACGTTGAGACCCCTCCTCCCCCTGTTTTATCTTGTCGTTAAAGACTTGGCCAGCTCGCTCAAGAGTCCACTCAACCTTCGATATTTGAACGACGAGGTTGTTGGGGGTAATATTCGTACGATCTGCAATGACTTAGAGAAGATATTACATTTCGCCACATGCAGTGGATGGGAGTTGAACCTATCAAGTGTGAAGGTTATATCATCGGTTAAGGTACAGCTGATATCCAGAACCCGCCTAAAAGGCCTAGCGCCGACTCTTGCAGAACCTACACGGCTGAACTTCGTCGACTTTACCTGGTCTTCCTGCTCTGGTAACAAGGATGACAACTTCACTTGGTAATTGGCGCACAATCGCAACCGTCATCAGGCGTGTTTTAACCGAGAAAGAGCGGGTTAACCGCATGCGCATGTCGACGCCCTTTCTGGCTACAGTGAGCCGGCGCGGCCAGTAAACCGGGCCATTACACCCCCCTCAGTAGATATTGTAATTCTAACAGCACTTTCCTGCTGGGGGGGGGGGGGGAGGAGGACATGACTGTTTTTTGTGGGTTGGAGCCACACACTACCGGCCCACACTTGCAGTTAAGTACAATCCTGCAGTGGTGACCGTGTGTGCGTTCCGCATCTCCCAGTTATTCCTCTCAAAAAAAAAAGCTGATATCCAGAACATACAACTGGGTTGCCGCGTAACCGGCGGTGACCTGGATCTTTTTTGAGTGTCTCTGTGCCATCGTCACCTTGTTTTGTCAATCGAACAAGGGAGAGAAAAACTGGAGATTGGTTTTAACCGCTTTCCACAGCTGGGTGCTCACCGGGGATTGTACTCTCTGGTTGTGCATACTGATTCGCGTCGAGGCTGAACTACCTGTTCGAGGAAGTTAACTGGTCACCCTTCTCGGCCCACTTGGAGAAAATTAAACCCCTGAAGCTGGGCTCTGCATTGGAATCTATAATTTACCTGCGGTTGCGAGTCGACCTGCTAGTGCAGGCCTCCTTACCGGTAGCTAGAGATGGACTGGGACTCTCTGAAGCAGTTCCTTTTTCAGTCGAAGCACATATGGCTACCTTGCATGCGGCAACCAGCGGCGTCGAGTCTAACCTCCGGAGATTGCAAACTTCCGGCCTATGTTCGGGCGGACTCAGGGTGACGCTCTTGCCTTCTGTGGGGTTCCCCGGAGATTTCTTTTTTCAGCACGTGCGGTCAGAACTGGCGTCTGGCGGAGCGGCTTATAAGAGTAAACAATCTTAGTTCATAACAAAATAGTACAAACAATAATAGTTATTTTTATTATTAAAATATGTATTTAATGAATGAATTATTAGGTTACATATTTCCGCCGGCTGGTCAAATTCGTGAAGGTTATACTGCGTAAGCATTGTTAGTAAGCATATTCCACGTAGGTATTGCCAGTGAAATAATACCTTACGCTCGTTAGCTACGATCGATGTATGTATATATATATATATATATATATATATATGCATGGCGTCCGTTCCAAGAGCCATGACAACTTACGATGGCATACCTAAATGGCAGACCTAAACCAAAAACCCGGGTAGGATAGCCGTATATAGACCAGCTATACCATTCGCGCATGGTTAGTATTCTTCACGGGAAGTAGTTATGCCCTAGATGAAGTTTAAGCAAACGTATTAAAGCTAGCTATACACACTACTACAGTTACTTCTGCCAACACAATGCGAACTGTAGTAAATCTTATTACTTTCGACTAGTCGCAATGTTATGTGTGTATCTGATCAATACATGATTCTATAAAAAAGATATCAACCCGGATTATAACTGTTTTATCATTTAGCCCCTTGTCTTTTTGTATATATATATATATATATATATATATATATATATATATAAACCCATTCTATCTAAAACCAGGATATCACTCTACTTGGTGGTATAGGGAATTCGGTTGCTACGGTGGCTTGCAGTCTCACATTATCTACCAGGTCAGATCTAGTAGAGCCGACCTCCTGACACACACCACAATGCCATAATAGAGGAGGCAGAATACCTTAGCAACTTAAAGCTCGCCAGAGTGGTACCGATCCACAAAGGTGGTAATATGAGCGACCGGTCAAACTACCGCACAGTGCTTATTCTGCCTGTGTCAAACAAGATTATTGAGAAAACACTTGTCAGCCAAATGACGAGGTATCTCGAAAGCAACAACAATCTTCCGAGAAACCAATATGGATTTCGCAAAACAGGGGTAAAGGGCGTGCCGCTATGCAGCTAATAGAGGGCACACGTTTCATATTAGATGAAGGACTGTTTTGTGCAGCACTTTTTGCAAAATAGATCTCAGACGCGCCTTTGATAGCGTCCGTTCAGATATTTTCCAACTGAAATTCAAGCACCTAGACTTTGACGAGCACACCATTAAACTGCTATCGGCGCACTTGCTCGGGCGTCACCAGCTTGTGGACGTGAGGGCCCCCCCCGGTCGGAACTGCTCCCGGCTTTGCTAGGTATAACCCAGGACACGTGCATTGGTCCACTAGCTTTCCTTTGCTTCATAAATGATATAGGAGATATTGCACGAGGAACGGCTATCATTTTTGCTGATGACAGCAATTTTAAATATGTTGGGCAGTAAGACGGTACATCGAGTAACGACGCAGGACGTTTCTGCCCTTAACGGTTTATGTGCAGTAGACCTTATTGCTATCAATGCCAATGAAACTCAAGTGGTGGTCTTCGGAAAGCGTAGCACAATCCCTCAAATGCCATCTGTAATTATACATGGCAACCTGATGCAAACAAACGACTGTGTCGAGGTCCTGGGTGTAACAGTGGATGCAAGACTTTCTAGTAACGCGCACGTAGAGTATTTTATCCATTTCCCTGCTATTATCACAAACGCATCAAAATACATCAATACCAGAATTGGAGCATCTTCATGCAAGCTGCTGTACAACACGTATTTTTTCTGAGTCACCTCACGTATAGATCAGAATTTTGGACTTCCTGCGGTAAAGTTTAGGCGGAACGACCAGTGTGGCACAGGGGCGCTTTCTTCGTATGTTTTGGGGATCGATCAGTCCATTGAGATAAAACAGCACAACATATTGGATAGAGAATACCACCCGATACTTAACCCTGATAGTGATTTTGAAGAACATGCCTAGGATTGGGCCGAAGATACTAGAACTTAATCGTCTTGGAGTGGAGCGAGAGAGATCAGGACACCTAACACGGTTACACTAAGGATCTACAAGCTTCAGAGTAGCAAGGCCAGCCAATTCAGGGTGCGAGTTGTAAGATAGTGGAACAGCATTTCGGTTAGTTTGCGTTGCTTGAAATACTTGCAAAACCTCAGGGGGAATTAAAAGTCACATTTATTATCCCGTCAATGATGGAAACACTAGTCTGCTTAAATTGACTGTCACATTAAGAACAACAATAATATTGCAAGGCTGCAATTTTTGCCTACGGCAACTGCGTTGGCTATTAAAATATACTACCGACTCCATGCAATATGTATAAATATGTGAAATAATATATTGTTGTAAATGTATATATAACCAATAAATGATCTTGCTAAAAAAACTACTAGGATGAGGGACTCTGCTGATTCTATTCTACCGCATATATATACATATATATATATATATATATATGGAACGTATGACCCCGGCAAAATTTCCAGATCAGGCTTAATATGAATAGTTATATCTCTGTTTTAAACAGGGTGGATATGTATAAATATACATGTTTACGCAAGGATTTGAAAAACATATTAGCTAGAAAGCCGGGGTGAGAGAGCGCAACACTTATTTTGCATACCTCGGGTCAAATTTACAAACGGGCTCTAATAAGTATTAAAATTACATCTGATAATATATATATATATATATATATATATATATATATATATATATATATACATACATATACGTATGCAAGCCTTAACTACTGACCTGCTGGGCTCTCGCTAATGAGAAGCGCTACCTAAAGGCCATTTACGTGTTCTAAATACGACCTCGCCACGACGTGAGACGTGCGTTCGATGTATGTGCCGTAGCCGATGTCTACAGGAGTATACATGAATAATAATAGTAACAATAATAATGACGATGATACCTAGGTAATTCATGGCAATAGCAGGCCCGGCGGCTCTACGCAACCGAAGGCGTCCCGTGATCTATTACGAGAAGCAGACAGTGGACAGATTTTGGCCGGAGCTACCTAGCATACGGGCGCTGAGTAGGCAGAAATCGACATCATCAACATCGTCGTCATCATCATCGACATCATCATCATCATCATCACCATCATCATCATCATCATCGTCGTCATGATCGAGAATCCGGGTGTTTGGCCCTAGTTGACCCCATCGGCCTGGATGCATATGCCTTCGCAAATAAACTGAGTGCCGTGAAATTAGTACGCGGTGAAGGCACGACACTGATCGAATGGGAGCGTGCCGTAACAGACCAGACCCGAAAGAGGTGAACGCGCGAAGGGAGGAAGGGAGGATCGGCGCTAGATATACTGCGGAACAGAGCTTTATCAGGCAGCAAATCGAGACGTCCGTGATGGTTCAGCTGAAGTGGGTCGAATATGTTTATTATTATTATTATTAGTACGACGACTACTACTACTACTACTGCTACTACTACCACTATCGCTGCGGTTGCTGCTGCTGCTACTGCTGCTGATGAAGCCAGGACCGAACTCTGATATTCACGCACTCGTTTTGGGACGCGCTCGATACAGGAAAGATTGGATCTTCATTTGTGTCGCTACTACAATTAGAACCGACCTCTCGTTCGACCGTTCGACGCAAAATCATGGCATCGTCATCAATCACGCACAAGGCTGTCACTCGCTCCTATCCTTAGATACGGCAACGCCTCTGTCTCTGATCTGCTTTGTATCACCGCGAACTCGGATACGGATGCAAGCCAAGCCAGCTTGTTACCTAGACGGCTAATGCCGAGGGCGTAACGACACTCGGTGCTCGGAACACGAGACCATGGTCTAGAGGCCATAGTCGCAAACCGGATAACGGTCTGTATCATAGTAGTAGTAGTAGTTTTGCAACGCCTCAGCTGTGGTAGTGCCTAAGAAGAATTGTAGAAGGCCTCTCCAACGATGTAGGTCCAGATGTAAGGTACATGCCCACCATTTTATTTTTTTAGAATAGTTTATCAGCAAGCGCATTATCGGATAGGCTAGAATTTTGCGAAGTGACGAATAATCTAGAATTTTGCAAGAACTTTTTTTGTTTTGCTATTGCTGTTAGCGTAGACTGGACATTAGGAATTTTCGCTCGCCTCTTTCCTACGTCAATAGACATTTGAAGTACTGAATCCCTTCTTCCTATTACATGCCCTAACCTTTCTACGAATAATGACTTTTTTGGATGACGAGACGACGCGCATTGACCTAGTTGTTGCCCACCGAGGTCGTTGTGGTTACCTTGTAGGCGCGTTGGCTTGTCATGACTTGTCATGCGCCTTAAGTGCAGGCCGAAGAGCACGCTACTCGGTTTCGAATGACACTTTTATGCGAACACTGGGATCGGCTGGCTTTTCATGTGTAGAAAAAAGACCTGACGATCTCACTCTGACCCCTTGAGCGTGGCCGAATGCTTGTTTGGGACGAAACTGTAACCGACTCATAAGCCCCTTCGATGATCGGTGCAGGTGCGGATTAAGCAGGTCATGCTTCCAGATTAGCAGAGGCTAACAAATGCAGAAAATACTCTGGGGCCGGTTATCCGTATCGATTTTGTCCGTTGGCTTTCGAGACAATGGGAGGACCAGGACCTCTTACACGCAAGCTGATTCAGCGCGTGGGCAGAAAACTTAATCTTTCGACGGAAGACTCGAGAGCATCGGAATTTTTGCATCAGGGGCTGTCGCTCGACATTCAACGAGGAAACGCAGCATCTGTTCGGGGCACATTGTTGAACTGGGCTAATCCTGGATTAGAGAAACCATGCCAATACTCTCACGGACCAAGGAGTTCAAATGGCACGCGAGTCATTGGGTTTAATCACCCGAAGGCGAAGTGAAATGCAAACGTATTGTTATTTGTGATTGTTCCATGATTAAGCGATAAGCTACTTATGCTTTCTGGCATTTGTAGACTACAAGCGTGATGTTTGAGACCCAAAAGATGGTGACCTATGCCTAGTCAAGATGAAGCCAGAGGAAACTCTAGTGGATGTCTGAAGTTGTTCTGACGTGCAAATCGATAATCTGATCTGGGTATAGGGGCGAAAAACTAATCGAACCATCTAGAAGCTGGTTCCTTCCGAAGTTTCCCTCAGGATAGCAAGCGTACATTTTTAGTTTCATCCCGTAAAGCGAATGATTAGAGGTATTGGGGCGTATATAGCCTCAACCTATTCTCAAACTTTTAATGGGTGTGAGTGTTCTTTCTCAATTGAAGAACGCTGTTAAATAAGTATGCTTAGTGGGCCATTTTTGGTAAGCAGAACTGGCGCTGTGGGTTGAACCAATTGTTCAACTCAAACGACAATTGGTCACTCCAGGGTGTTTACACAACAAAGGTATATAAATAAAACATAAAATGGCAAATATATATATATATATATATATATATAGAGAGAGAGAGAGAGAGAGAGATAGAGAGAGAGAGGGGGGGGATAGGAAGAGAAGTTGGTTGATCTGAGAGTAACTGACAGAGGGAGGCAAACGTGACCATGGAAGATCAGTACATCAACAACCAAATTGCGCCGTAAAGGCATGGGTATAAGCGTCATAAGCCGAATGGTGAGCTATCGAGAATAAAAGTATGATGTGTTGTTAGTCCAGCGGCGGTTGATTTACAGAGTGGTTGTATGTTCGGTGGTCTCTGAACTATAGTAGAGTCTTTCCGTAGCGTGATGGAATGGCGCAATAGACTCCGACGAGCGTGCATTTGCCGTATCTGCTCAATCCGAAAAAAATAAGACTCCGACAGGGAGACGTGGGCAGGCGCATTTAATTGTTTTTTAAATGTAGAAGACGTTTAGAATTCAGATCATAAGAATAACTCTCAACTTATGTAATTCAACTGAATAAAAGGAGGCCCTTGCGTTTCTAGTTGCAATAGAAACCATGGTACATGTGTCTATGGCAACAACACATGGGTCAACAAGCATCAGTGACTTTTCCAAAACAAGCGAGCAAAGCTCCGATGAAGATAGTATGGCGGCTACAAACATTTAGAGAGTACTTTTTAAATAGAATTTAAGACGGATTTCTAAAATAACATAGCCAGATATGCTGCTGAGACTTCCCACCAATGATAATTTGTATTAGACCTATTGGCTGAAGAAATAGCAGCAGAGCGGGATCAAACCTGTATGGGGCATGATGAAACTATTATGGTAAAAGTACATCATCAGTACAAAACCGTACAGCATTACGGAAAAACAAATGAAGCCATGCTATCAAAACGCACTTAAAAAACATAATTACTACTAAACAGTGACTGCGACGGACCGTCTGGTGATCCAAACTAGATCGATTCGTGACGGATATGGGAAACATTGTATAATACAGCCCGAAAAACTGTACAATACAGCCCAACAAACTACTACGTTAGCTATAGATGTGAAAAGGGCTAGAATTGCAGATAATCCGAATGTTTTACCAGTTATTTCTTCCGGAGGGCACACTTAGAAGCTCTGGAAGCGACAACAGAGCTAAGTTCACCAGACAGGAGTTTAAAAAATCATATAAGGTGCAATACCAACGTACCCTGGTTGACCATTTCAGGCAGAGTGGCAGAGGGCTTTTACCGTACGCTGGGAAATTTTAGAGCGATACTGCGTCAACATATTGGGAACGACTTAGAGCCTAAAAAGCATAGACTATGCAGATTTTAATTCGCTTGTTTACCTCATTGTACAGACATGCTGCAGGTTCAAATGCTACCAATGGGACCAGTTTGCCAGGTCATTTACCACTAAGACTTTGCGTCAAATTTGCGGAAAACGTTCTATTGGCAAAAGCAGCAACTCCATAACTATGCTGCTTCTTGCATATACAGTTTTAATAAACTCTGCAATACAACCCCGTCTTTCTGTAAATGCAAACTTTTTAACTGTAACTGGTGTTCTATTTTGTTTTAAGTGTAGTAGTGCCCAGAATCCTGAGCAATACACGATTTTCTCAACTTTCCGCGCAATTTCAGCCGTGTTGTTGCTTTCTGAGCAGGGGGGGGCGCGGGAAAAGGGTCGATGTCGAGCGTGTTCTCGCGACCGGTCTACCCGCTCGACTACCCTACTGAGTAGTGGCTGTGTATCGATCGGAGTGGATGCAAATTATTCATCAGGCAGTGGTGGTGGTGGTGACACTGTGAACTCAATAATAGTCAAGTACGGCGAGTCGCGCGTACAGTGGCGCCTCGTACACGGGCTGGGTTCGACTGGCTTCGGCAGCAGACGGATGGTCAGCCAGATCACAACCGATAGCTCTGGTTGACTGGCTGGCTGGCTGGCTGGCTCGGCGGCTGGATAAACAGACCAACAAGAACCAGCTCTCACAGACAGAGCAGCCCTTTGCGACGGGCTGGGCGATCTCCCCCTTTGCCCAACGTGAGCCGTTCTCGGCAATCAATGTCGGCAGACCGAAAGTTCAGGACGAATGGATGGGCGACTGTATCGGCCAGCAGCGGTGGGTCTCGCACGACACGACAAGATGAATTATCGGTCGTGCGTGGAGTCAAAGGAGACTGCGCAAAGAAACGATAGCGATGGCGGCAACGGCGACGACGATGAAGACGACGACAACGACGACGAAGACGCTAGCGATGCGGCCACATCAAGCATATCTTGGCCTCAGTATCGTAACTGCGCTTGCGTTCCCGCAATGGCGCCGACAAGCGAGCAGAGCGCTGGAGGCTACTTGTTGCTGTTGTTGTCGTCGTCGTCGTCTGCTCCATCTTCGTCGTTGAATCGCCCAGCAGCGCGCATCGGTAATGGTGAACAGGGCGGGAGCGGCGATAACGTCGTCATGTCATAACGTGTGGTTAACAAGGAGCAGCAGCAGCAGCAGCAGCAGCAGCAACAACAACAACAACAACAACAACAACAACAACAACAACAACAACAACAACAACAACAACAACAACAACAACAACAACAACAACAACAACAACAACAACAACAACAACAACAACAACAACAACAACAACAACAACAACAACAACAACAACAACAACAACAACAACAACAACAACAACAACAACAACAACAACAACAACAACAACAACAACAACAACAACAACAACAACAACAACAACAACAACAACAACAACAACAACAACAACAACAACAACAACAACAACAACAACAACAACAACAACCACAACAACCACAACAACAACAATAACGGCAACAGCAGCGGAGACAACAACAGCAACAACCGCGGCAGATGTAACACCAACGACAATAATAACAGTATAAACACTACAGGCAACAACAGCAGCATAAAGCACCAACAACAATAGCAACAGCAGCATAAACACTAACAACAATAACAACCGCATAAGCAGCAGAAACGCCGACATACAAGCAGTTGCCAAGGCCCTGATTGTAATCGCTCTCCGACGATGTCGAGTCTACGCGGCCAAAAGCCGCCACTGTGCAACGCCCGGCCCGGCCAGGTGGCCGCAGGTTTACGTCCAAGTATGTTTTTCTTCACATTTTGCGTGAAATTCGATGGACGATTGATGACAACTCAGCGTGAGTCAAGCAAATGGGTTGCACCATAATGGGAGGCATGACGGCGTACGCGTCGGATAATGATCGCTAGCGACTGGCACAAAGACTAGCAGCCTTCATCGTCTGCAACATTTGCAGTGACTTACTATATACAGGTATACTACGTTATGGCATGTTCTCAACTTAAGCACATCAAACAGGCATCAACAAGTGACGAGTCAGTAATTCGATTTTGTGAAGGGGAAATTCGTTAACGTACGCGTCAAATGTTACGATGAGGTGTGAGATTTGGCACGGGCAATGTTAGTGACTTGGACCATACGGCCTACGGTCTCACTACTTTGCTTTTTTTTGCGTCTTGTCGCAGATGATTCCCGGCGCAACCAATTATCGTACACCGATGTGTATCCAGTGAGTAAGTAGTGTGGCGAGATTCCGGCAGGTAGCCTATTTTTGTCGTTTCAATTCTTTTGTCTGAGTGGGCATAAAAGACAACCAGAATGTAACGTTTAATTATTGCTTAGGTATTACCATAGAAGCATCATCAACATCAGCGCTAGCAACAATTTGCGGCCAAACGGCTAGACGCAAATATACGGGAAAATCCCCAACCCTATGAATGTTCTCTCGAAACCTCGCCATGCTCCCGCCACAAGCAATTCCTTCGAGGCGTACGGCAAAGAGATCCACAAGCTAATTTATATTTCTCTCTCTTCACCTTGTCGAAGGTTCTTGACCACAGGCGAAGGAGTGCCCCAAGCTTTATACCGACTCCCAGATTAGCTGCAGAAGAAGAAACCTACATACGGCGTATATACACATTGAGACATTTTCTTATTCATCTATCTTAACTAAGACATATAAATGCAATGCAAGCTTTAGTTACTGCCGTTGTTGTTATGTCGTTTGTTATCACACCGCCGTTCTGTTGCTAGCCCCTCTCTGTGCCCTACCATTAGGCTCGGAGGCTCATACAGTGGTGAACAAGTTCCTTCGCCCATGAACCCTCCCTTCGTTGTCTTCTAACCAGTGCCGACGACGCCATATTTGCTTATCTTTGAGGAAATTAGGAAACATGGTAAACAACATGAACGATCCACCTTGATCGGGTATGCTGCTAATTTGCTCTGGCCCCTGTCGGCTTGCCGCTTCTCCGCATTGCTGCTATTTTAGGAGCGACCACAGGATCTCGGAGTTAATTTCTACTCGGAGCACGAGCCAGCAAGAAGAGCGAAGAGCACAATGCAATATGAAATTTCCGCTAGCCAAAAGGAAAAATTGTTGTCGTTGTACTGCAAACAGGCCGTGAAAATAGTTGCTTGAACCTGCCATGCTATTCATTTATCATGTAGTCGAATTATTTACGTTACGGCGTCAGTCGGCCGTGGCGGTAGGCTACCATCAAACACCTTGATCCTTACGCTCCTTCGTTGTTACGAATGTGCTTAACGCCGGAGAAGTTGTGCAGTGACGTGTTTCCAAGTGACGACCTCACATCGTGAATAGCCAATGACGTAGGCTTAGCACACTCGACAACATGATGGCCTCTTGGAGAGCTTGTGTCTTTCCTGCAATGCTGACGGTGTGCTGGCATGCATGCGTCCCGAACGCGCTCATTGAGGTTTGCGTCCGCAAAACGGTGCTCAGTATATGCACACCACATCAATCTTAATGCTTATTCTTAGCATAGCGAAGTGACTGATAATCATGCCAGGTGATTTAGCTAGCATAAGCTTCGGCCACGGTGTCCCAACCCAGTTTGGCCAGAACCTTAAGCATATTATTCAATGGAATGGAGGGAGGGAGGGAGACTCTGCCTTGTTTAGGAGTGACAGCAAAATTATTAATTTTTGATGCACCGATGTGGCCGGTCGGATAGTACTTCACAAGATGTACATTTCCAAGAGAAATATGTTTGATGGAGAAACTGAATAAACCGACGCGTGCGGAAAAGTCTGTTTCGCCTGAAAGAAATTCAACGTGGCCAGCAAAAAGAGAATGGTTGTATTGTGGAGAATTTCCAAAAATTGAGATCTTGATACACTTAGTTTTTCGTCCACGTTTGGTATTACTTGCCATTACGCATATAAGAAAAAGCAAAATGGGTAGTGTACGGTCTGTATCTGGAATTAAAAAACATTTTTATGAAAATTGCTTCTAGTTCTAGACCATCCGCCGTTCTACGGGCTTGATATCGCCGTGAGGCATATCCTCAATGCACCGAGGCCGGACATGATGAGATATCTAAGCATTTTTAAGAAGGTTGCTTTTAATTCTAGATCTTCCTCTGTTTTCTACGTGCTTGGAATCGCAGTGAGGCATATTTTTAATGCACCAAGAACCGGACATGTTGTAGTATCTAAACATTTTTTAAGAAGGTTGTTTTTTATTCTAGACCATTCTCCGTTCTCTGCGGGCTTGTAGCCACCATGAGACATATCCTCCATGCACCGAGAGCCTAAATATGTTGAGCTATCCATACATTTTATTGGGGTGTTCTTTAATCTAGACCATTCTCCGCGCCCTACGGACTTGAAACCATGAGGCGATTTTTCAATGCATCGTGGAACCGATCATGTTGAGATATCTATAAATATTTAAGGAGGCTATTTTCAGTTCTAGACCATCCTAGGTCGCCTATGGGCTTCCATGGGCGACCACAAAGGGTATCTTCAATGCACCGAGAGACCGGACGTGTTCACATATCTTTACATGTTTTAAGAGGTTATTTTAAAGTATAGACCATCCTTCGTCCCCTACGGGCTTGGACTTTCTGTGAAGCATGTCTTCAATGTACCGAGGTAAATGTTAAAATATCTAAGGCTGGCAGCACGGCCACCGAGTCTCAGCGGTGTCGTTTATCATCTATTGTCAATAAAGGGGATCGAACCGGCGACACCCCGGTTAATTATGACTAGCGCAGTAGCCGCCTCGATCACGCCGCCATTGCACGGCCTGCACCTGACAGCCGCTAACGTCCCTTCTCTACTAGCATAAATCTCTAAGGGACATGGAAGCGACGGCGCATTTTCATCACAGTACTTGTTTTATGAGCACAATGGCTATATCATAGTGTAGTGAACGTAAAATAGCTATAAAAATAAGGCATCCCAGGCTCTAGATTTTTAAAAACTGTACTCAATACGACTATCATTTTTTGCTAGCCAATGTAGAATGATAGACGGAGCAGAACTTTAAAATCCACTGACAGATCATTTGCTTGCAATTTATATTTTATTACCTGGTGTACTGCCAGTCACATTGGTGATAACAAATTAAGTAATTTCACTATCAATTCTAACCGAGACACCCCCTTCCTATCACATTGGAAACCCGTGCTTATTTGACCGAAATCTACAGACTTAAGTCTGGCCAATCTAGATTAGAACACTCTAGTGGTAGGAACCTTTTATACAAATGAGAATGTTACGTTTGTTATTCTTCTGCGTACTGTACATTTCATTTATAGTGCGGGCCTTACAACTACAGGTCTCCTAGCGTGATGAAAACATTCTCAACTACTGTAATAAAGTTACTAGGATACTCGTTGCACCAAGCGTAAAACGCTTGCTGAAGAATCACTTAACATGAATGTCTTTGTGGTGGTGGTGTTTTCGTGAAAATGAGCGAAAAGCATGCAGCTAGGCGGAGAGAGTTGGCAGCTGTCAAAATTGTTGTCAAATGTAAAGTAAAGTAAAATGTAAACTGTAAAGTCAACAAGGCCTAATGTTGAATCCTAGTTGGCTAACAAATATTTGCAAAAACAATCACTGATTACTGGTTGGCTTGACACGCAAAAAACTCCACTGATTATTGGTTGACTTGACACGGAAAAAAGTCCACTGATTATTGGTTGACTCGATTACTGCTGCCACTCGTTCCGCCGTTTCTGCCGGACCAAATATCATAGACAAGAATCGCCCGTTTAGCGCTTGTCTTCTTAACGATGCGCCGAATAACAACATATAGATGACAGATCGGTCGAAACACTGCCTAACCGATTATGGGGGTTGTTGGCTAACTAGCTAGTTTGCTGTTCGTAGTCAGCTCTAGTTAGGGTTAACCTAACTACCAGGGAGCAGATAGAACAGACTGTTCTTTCTTTCTATCTCTATCTATCCCGCCTGTAGACTCGACGTGCATGATGAGCACGTCGGACGCATAGGGCTGGCTCGGCCAGCCGAAGCAGGAGAAGACGGAAGCGAAGAGGAAGGAAAAAGAGATACGCCAACTCAGCACGTGGTAGTAGTAGTAGTTGTTGATATGATTAATTACTACGACTACTTATATGCAGCATTAGCAGAGTTAGTTCCGAGATCTATGAGGAGATGGGGGTACCGTTTTCCCGTCGGCGGCTCCCCGGCACTTCAGCGCTTCGGCAAGGATCGGAACGCCCGATGGCATCTCGCCTTGACCGATTATGCTAGCAGTGGTAGTCGTGGTAGTGTAGTGTAGTGTTGGTTGTAGTCATCGTTGTAGAGGTAGGATGATCCGCTCGCTCGTAGCGCCACCAACAGTGGCGGCTAACAATGACAGAATGAATAAACGAACGCCCGCGTAGAGAACGACCGAGAAGGCCAGCGGACGGACATGGTGAATGCTGCCCACTGCGCTATTGCTTCAGGCTGAAGGCCAACCGACGCAACGAAATCCATCAGCCTAATGAAGAATAATGTAGACACCGACAAACGTAGAGATCTACGTTGCTCAAAGACAAGCACGCACGTGCACGAGCGGAAAAAGCGGGGCGGTCTTTTTCGTGCACGGGAAACGTGAGTGTCGTTCAACCGGTCTGATCGAGCATGAAAATGTAGCTGACATTTTTTAGAAAATTATAAGGCTCATAGAGTCATGTTACACTGTCTATTACCTGTCGTTTGGTAGTAACTATTTCAGCGTAGACAATGTAGTCTTTACGTCTTCCTAGGCCGTAGAGGAACAACGGCTGCGATCTGCTGTAGCTCGACAACGGACATTGTCTACCGGGTAATTAGCTGTCTCAAAATTTCTAGAGATATGCAAGTGTATACATGTGGATATTGTGTATACAATTGAGTCTATCTAACCATACGGTTTATATATATATATATATATATATATATATATATATTGCATTTCAAACGTGGTTTATTCACGGAACTGCATTTCACAACGCTTTTGTTCACGGTAAATAAAAAGTTGAAAAAAATTAAACAAAAACATGATTTAAACAAAATATATATATATATATATATATATATAATGTCTTGGGTATCGAACAAAACCCTAAATATTTTAGGCTAAACAAGAAATAAAGTGTGCCGCTTCTTTGTCCACTGAAAGGGCTGTCCAATTAGTTCATTCTGTAAATACACTCTTAAGAGTTTAGAGAAATTGCTGCAAAACGACTATTATGTACTCATAACTAGAGACAATAACCAACCTTCAATAAGCTGGTATCCACTTACTTTATACAATTCCGAAAGGTTTAAGAATTTTCGTCTAACGACTTTCTGCATTGCAAATGGCCTCTTGCACCTAGTTACTACCCCCATAAGGGGACAAAACATTTTGTATTTCGTAATTACAGATGCCGAGGACTCAGCTTGCACTCAAAAGTCTGTACATTACTAATTAAATCAGATTTTTTTAAAACAAAAATATTAGAATTTTATTAAATCAGATTATAGGGCAATTAAGTTTAATCTGGCAACCAGAAAGTCATTTTCTGTGCAAAATGAAAGACTTACTTATAGAGCGGGCTTTGACACTATCGCTGCCAATCTGGCATAAATTCTCTAGTCATAATTTTTCTCAAAATCTGATTTAATGCAGGGTCAGTACAAAATATTCGTAAACTTATTGACGTATCTACTAGACAGATTTGCTCATTTATGTCAAACACTTTCTTCATCACGTCATAAAAAAACGCCGGAGAGTAGACGTAAACCCTTTCCTTAACTGACCCAAGTAGCCCCTTGAAATAGTCGTCAAGAGAAGGAACTTCGAATATACAAAATGCTAAGAGCTTTTCTTGCTTCTCCAATAAGTGTCGTAACCTATCCAGCGGAATTGCTTTTCTCAGAGTAAACGACACAATGTTGTCAAAAATCTGTGCAATTGTTTGAAAGCATTTGCATTCCATCCGGTCAGTTAAACAGCCATCGATCAGCCCATCGTTTGGTTAGCACAGCTCAACGACATTTAGTTTTCGGCTATTTAGAGTTGAATTGTATTTGCCGTAAATTCCGTAAATTGCTGGCACTGAAGAAGAAGTCGAGTGTGACTCCGAATCGCTTTTAACCGACCCAGTTTGTTAAACTCGCGGATGTTCTGGCAGCACTACTTTCAGTGATCCTGACCGGCCTGCGGAACAATGTGTCATCTTATGCATGATCATGCTGGAAATCTTGTAGGGACATTTTTATCGTCGAAAAGCCACGTCGATCAATCATGATGTATTTGCCAAAGAGCGCTCAGCCGCAACTAAACTTCATGAAGTATACCAAGACTGGGCCTTCGCGCGTAATCTCAATCGTGTAATAACTGCCTCTAAGGTAGCTACTATTTGCGCTAACACTGGTTAGATAGAACATTTAGGGTGAAGGTTTATGACGCTTTATCCAGCATCGGGCGATGTACGCTAGAAGTTTCTTGAGACATACCCCCACTTATGTTTGCTAATAATCTGGGTCGCGCTTTCAACGTTTTAATTTTGACTCATAAAATATACTGAAATACATAGCAACCAAACTCTAAAACATTTACAAATACACCCTAACGACACTAGGTAATATATTGAAGGGGACAATATGAAGGAAGTTAATGTGTACAAAAACTTAAATGTAACATTGTTTCACCAACTTAAGTTCCGCCAACATATGTTTAAACAGCGATTGCAGCGACTTGATTGTGTAATGTTTTTCTTAGAACGTTTGTTGTACAAGATCAGCCAATGTAAGGTTATAAGAAATTTTAATTGCACCAAAACTGAGTTGGTTATTGTGCGCGCGTTGGGATACCTCTACAATGTAGTAAAAATGTGCTT
Organism: Dermanyssus gallinae; assembly: GCA_003439945.1. Classification (NCBI taxonomy): domain Eukaryota; kingdom Metazoa; phylum Arthropoda; class Arachnida; order Mesostigmata; family Dermanyssidae; genus Dermanyssus; species Dermanyssus gallinae. Next base: position 77,254 of record QVRM01002245.1, read on the forward strand.
GCGCTTCAACGCGCGCAAGAGCAATTCATAAAAGGTCTGCCTTCGCGCTGCAATGTTAGTTGCACGGAGATTGTACTCTTCTCAATGTAAAGGAGTAGTAAGTTCTGTAGTATCAAGCAAATATTTAATGAAGATACACTTGCGGGACATTTTGCGGTCATGTCGAACAGCATACGGGGTGGCGTGACTAACCGTGCACTCAAAATGGCCAATGTTGTCAATCGACGGATGGGACCCGGTCGCCCAAACACTCGCCATGTGGCCCGTAGACTAGCTTCTTTCACAGCTGCCTAGCCGTTGCAAAGGAGTATCTGGTTTTTTTTTTAATCTAGTTTAGTCAGGATACTTCTACACACATTATTAATATATCTACACTTTTATTAGGATACCCGCTTTTCAGTACTACTTTCAGTAGTAGCAGCCCTGAAGTCATCCAACAGTATTTGGATTTTTATTATCCATCTCTTACCATTTCTACTACTATATACTACATAATTATAAGTTTAATATAAAAACAACACTTTAGAGTACGCTTACAAATTCAGTATTTATATTTACGAACGCTTGTTTCACGCTTATATGTATAAACGCGAACACATGCTTGCTTATCTTGGTTTCTTGCTACACCATATTAGCCCCGGCGCCAATGGCTAATGTTTCTATCTGAGCCCTGCCAAATCAACCCCGTGACCTTTGGCAGTTTCTGCTCATTCGCCAAGCATGCTTCGTGTAAGTTAGGGTATTCTGTATTTAGCGTATGTCTAGTTCAGTATTCGTTCATTTGTACGATTTTTGGAATTGGCACTATTCATGTTCGGGGCAGGCACCGCTATTGCTTCCTGCGTCAGTTCTTAGTAACGAATTTGCCTACTTTTTTACGGTCTTTTTGTATCGCGGTAGTTGTTACTCTGGTGGTGTCAGCGTTCCAGATGGTGTACTGCCGTTCCATGGACAGTCCACACATCCTCCGCCTGGCACCCCGACTGTTTCCATGAGCTTTGCGCACCATCAGCTCTGTGTCTGACGTTGCGTGCTCCTTGTGGCAGCCTTGATTGGAGGTGATCGATATCATGTCCTGGAAGTTTCATCGGCGGGGTTGAACTTGTCAATTTAACTTCGTGGGCTACTCGATCCGTTTCAACGCCTCGTTCTCTGTCACGGCGGTGATGACGATGACGAAACCTTTCCTCGCCTTACCAACCGACTCGGTAATATCTCTCTCTCTCTCTGGCGCAGTGCCGTTACTGTCTTTGCTGATGTTGTCGTTGGCTTCTCGTATTGCGTACTTGCGTGTTGCACAGTATTGGTGTTGAGTTGTCCGGTATTCGCTACCTTTTTGCCGGACTTGGCTTCGATTTCCACCTTAAGGTCTTCAGTTTAACCTCAATTCGCAGTCACTATTGCCACTGCTCCGCTGGCCAATATTGTCACCGCCGCCTTGCTATAGTTAATTGTGATTAGTCGCACTTCGTTCGGGATCATTTCGACGCGCCGTAGATCGCCTGTAAACACTAAAAAATTATTACCGTTTCTATTGGCTCCATGTACCGGGGTATTCATTATATGAAAACCTGTCATAACAAAATGCTATCCATCCCATTAATTGTTAGTCATAGGTATTCACGTCGAACTTACAGTGCTTTAGCTTCTCCTCTAATGTATAGCATTGGCAGGTCTAACCCTGGCCAACTTCCGCACGTCACGCACTTAGATAAATTCTGTCAATTTATGACAATGCGGTATGCGATTTTGCAGAAAACGACTCATGCTGCCTGCTTTTCACTGTCCCGTACGACTGCTTACGGGCCGCATACTTAATTTGTTTTTACCTGACCAGGCTGCTGGTTTCCCCTCCCCGTCCGCGCCTCGATTACATTTTTATGAACCATTTCAACCCAACTTCTACTGATCGCTAGCCACACAGACATCTAAATTAAAATATACCTATAATTGTAATGATTATGCTCTTAAAGGGTCTTTATTATATCGTTTAACAAAACTATAGTATGCGTGTTTGGCCACTTAATATTAAATATAAAAGCGCTTTTGGTTTAATAAGCCCCAGCCTACTTATCTAAAAACATCAACTTTATAGGCTTCGCCAAAAAGATGCCTCAAAAAGCTGGAACGCGTTTGCATATAATCTTAAATCTAAAATGCAAAAATAATCCATCACTTCTTCAGCTTCTCACCTTGAAATTGTATTTAGACCAACATAAATGCATAATTTAAGCTCGCAATGTCGATATAAATGCATAAATGTGGTGTTTTATAATTTATATATGTAGAATTCTAGCAATAGTTATATTCCACGCTATTATGAGATGCACAATGCAATGTATACCAATGACATTAGGTATTATATATTACGGCTCATTATTGGATCCGACATTACGATCCTTACACAACATACCTCACATGCATGTAACTAAAAGTGCTTGATCAAAAATTACAATTACGAAAAAGGCGTATTTTGATAATAACAAAACTAAGTTTCATGTGGGTTGGCTTTGAAGTGCGTTTCTAGCAGTTCAATTGGACAACAACTGCAATGTCAGAATCTTGCAAGCAATAACGACTTAGAATATTTTTTATTTGCTATCATGCATTTGTTAAGTAGAATATGAATTAGGATGTTTCTGTGAAACATTCAGTAGACATGGACGTTTAGAGATTTAGAAGATATCAGGTCCTTGCAATAACTGGACCTAGGACACTAGATATATAACATATATTTTTGGATTTATTTTTTATTGCAAATGAGCCTAGCGTTGGAAGCATCGTACAAAGAGTGCTGATCACAACGTTCTTTGGAGGGATTTTGTTTGTAAATCAAATAGATAATTAGTAGTAGATATATTCTATGGGGGCTCGCTGGTTCCCTCGCGTGCTGTCTATTATCGTATAGCCATATGACATGAGTCTGCCGCTGATGTTGTTGTTGTTGTTTATGTTGTTGTTGTGGCGGTTGTTGCTGCTGATGACATGAGTCTGCCGCTGATGTTGTTGTTGTTGTTGTTGTTGTTGTTGTTGTTGTTGTTGTTGTTGTTGTTGTTGTTGTTGTTGTTGTTGTTGTTGTTGTGTTGTTGTTGTTGTTGTTGTTGTTGTTGTTGTTGTTGTTGTTGTTGTTGTTGTTGTTGTTGTTGTTGTTGTTGTTGTTGTTGTTGTTGTTGTTGTTGTTGTTGTTGTTGTTGTTGTTGTTGTTGTTGTTGTTGTTGTTGTTGTTGTTGTTGTTGTTTGGTGTTGTTGTTGATTGTTTGTTGTTGTTTGTTTGTTGTTGTTGTTGCTGTTGTTGATGTTGTTGTTGTTGTTGTGTTGTATGGTGATTGTTGTTGTATGTTGTTGTACCTGTTGATAGTTGTTGTATGTGTGATGTTTTTTTATGCTGTTGCTTGTTGTTGTGGTTCCTGTGTTGTGGGTTCTTGTTGTTTGTTGTTGTTGGTGTGGCGGTTTGTTGCTCTTTGTTGCTGCTGTGCTTTTTGTCGTTATTGTCATGGTCATCGTCGCTCTTGTTATTCTTGCTGGTCATCGCTGGCGCACGAGGCAGCGGCCGGCGGTGTGATGGTGGTGTTGATGTAGATGGCGCCATCCAGCGCGGCTGTTGTTGGCCAATGTCCCGTGATACCACTTCGCCCCCCCCCCCCCACCCCGTCAACGGAATGCGAAGCTTTGGGGGTTTGCAGCATGGAAGTGCACGAAGGGGCGTCAAACGACGTACGCCAAGGGAATAGGGCGCGCAGGCGGGCGGGTAATGATAACAATAATATAACTTAAAATGGGTTCGACGTGAGCTGTCACTGGGCGAGCCAGATCACTCAATCGACCTCCGAGGCTCTAATGTGGCCCAGCCACGTTGGCTCCTCGTTGAAGTGCACCGGCCTTTCCGACGCTCTATATGAGTGCGTTGGTGTGTGTGTGTACATGTGGTCGCGACTGCGTGTGTGAGTGTAAATCGCTGTATAGTTATGTGCGTATATTTTACGCTGTAGATTCGAACATGTAAATACATACATATAGCTGTGTTAGTAGAGAATAGTCAGTTTACAGGCCAGAGTTTTTGTTGTTTTTCGACTTGTAAATGTATTCAGTGGTAATAGGCAGATTATGCACATTTGGTAAGAGCATTCTTGGTGTTTAACTGAATTGTTCAAATTTACTAGGCTTTGCACTGTCCAACCGTAGATCCGAACTGACCCAGATGTTAAGGAAAAGGATCAATATCTGGCGTAGAGAGGTTTCATACCTAGCTATTGTCTGGGCAGCAAGTTCTCTGCTAATATTGAGTGAATAGAGAGTCGCTGTCCTCATTGTAAATCTCTGTATGTATATATTGCATCAGCATATCATCAGCATACATTTTATCGGTATACGAACACCTAAGGTCAGTATTAATATTATGTACAAGTGTGGGCCTAGGCAAAAGCCTTTTAGTACTCCGGACAAGCACGAAACTTGTTGGGAACCGCTCGTTCTCTGCCTTGACAACAAATGTTTAGTTAACTCTATCTGAATGACACCAGTGTCAAACACGAGGACCAATATCTACCTTCCATCTTTGTAAGTAAAACACTACGACCCGATAGAATGCACACAACAAGTCGAAGCAGATGACTTGAAGGGGGTACATTTTTGTTTCGTGCCAGGGCTCAATCGTAAGCAAGTTGGAGGATCTGTGTAGCAGTTGAGTAAACTTTAGGGAAAATTTGTTATTGCGGATCGATTTTAGACCTTTGGCGTTTTAAAACGAGTGTGTTGCGTTTCTCTTGTGGATAAGCATAATACCGTCAAAACTGCATGCAAACACAGAGCCATGCCAGCGCTTTGGCCACCACATCCGCTAGTTTAGCTCAGAACATCATCGGTAAACCGTTGAGGGTCGTTATTTCCATTTTGCAAATCAAATATCAAAGGCATATAGCATGTGCCGTTTTAACTGCGCTTAATAATCGAACGTTATAACGATCAATTAATGTTATTGTAAACAGCGCTACCAGATTGGTCACAGTATGAACAAATGAATCGGACTGTTCCTTAGCGCAACTACATGTAAACAACAAGCCCCGCCAGCGAGTTCCCGCTCCGCTGGCTCAAATCGCCGCTCAAAAGTTGCCGCCTTTGTATCCTTACGACCCGCTGTGGGCCAACAAGAAGTTCTCCGCTGCTATCTTAAAACGCGCGGCTATATATATATATATATATATATATATATATATATATATATATATTTATATATAAATATTCAGTAGATATGTACACACACATAATGTAGGACAAGACAAGCCGGTACCAATCTGCAACCCGTCTACACGTATATTCTTACATCCATCCATTCATCCATCTAGTCCGTCCGGAAAGCAAGCGGACGCTTGCTTAGTGGATAGGCCGTGTTCTGCTTTAACGTATACGTACGTGTGTGGATGTGTATTTGTATGTGTGGGGTATACGGCTGGGTGTATGTATCTGCGCTTTTGTTTACCGCGTTTCTTGCGTCTCGCCTGTCAAACTTTAAAATGATTAAACTGCTGCAAACAGGCCGAACGAGTCAATCTGTTCGCTTCGTCGGCCAAATTGCTTCTCTCTCTCTCTCTCTCGTTTCCCGTCCTTATTTTCCTATCGCCTATCTAGTTTGCGGCTCGTTACCAGCGTTTTCCGATGACGACGCTGCACCGAAAAACACACTCGTTGTTGTTGCTGCTATTAATGTTGTTGTTGTTGTTGTTGTTGTTGTTTACTGTCGCTCGAGATTGATCCATCTTTTCTTGGTCTATATCGCTGCAATGCTTGAACGGAGGTCCGATCAGAGGTTCTATTTGTATAAAAGTCGTCGGAGGGGTTGACAGAGACCGATTCTTGACGTTACGACGTAGAACTTTGCGCCTGGCCGACGTCAGAAGCCAGCAATCGACCTGAGCGCGTCTCATATCTGAGACTCCGCCATTCCCGAGGCAGTTACTAGCGGCGTACTACCTTTGTAGCCTGCTCTCATGAAGGTCTTCTGCATATATATATATATATATATATATATATATAGGTACACAAGTTGTACATAGAACCATAAGATTACGAGCCGCCTCATTCCTAATCGCCCACCCTACTGGAGGACACAGATAAAGGTATGTAGTGGTTTAGAGGCCAGATGATCCTGTGTGTGCCGTTGATTTCGTAGAATTCAGCTATTGATAGAACGCCACTGAAAACGTAGGTACTATGCAGTGCAGTTTTTGTTACGACACTTCCGACGTTTATTTCGTGACAACGAAGAAAAGAGAAGAAAAGTGTGTTACGGCTAGCTGAGTTCTTGGGTTTTTGTTCTTCTGGCTGTTGCTGTAGCTGCTACTCTTGGTGTGCTTGTTTCCAAGGATTGATAATGATTTTGCTGTTGTTGTTGTCGTCGTCGTTGTCGTCATTGTTAATGATATCGTTGTTGTAGGCCTTGCTGCCGTAGTTACTGATACTGCAGTAATTACGTGTTTCACTATTACTTTTATTGTTGTTGTGGGTGTTGTTGACATTGTTGTGGGTGTTGTTGTAGTTGTCGTTGTTGTAGTTGTCGTTGTCGTAGTTGTTGACGTTGTTGTTGTTTGTGCTAGTGTCGTTATTTGGTGCAAGCAGCACAACTCTCGAACGTTCATCTAACTCCTCCATCTCAATCCATCAATTTTATAGACGAACGAAACACAACCAGACTCCGGGGGTTTGCTCGAGCGCGCGCAGCCCACAGGCGCGCCTTCTCGTATAGCTTGCTTACTGTACCGCTGGCAAGCTAACGGGCCGGGCCCCATTGACGTACCAAGGAGACGAAAGAAGAGAGAACGGCAAAGCAAAACACGCTCCCTACGTACGAGCCTGTAATAGCAGCAGAGGTATCCCCAGCAGGAACAGCAGCGGCGACGTCGGTGGTGCCAGGGGGTCGCTCACAACCGCCGAACGAAGGGGGTTTTGCTGTTTGAAGGTTCCTCTAGCAGAGGTCGCTGCTCTCGAGAGGGAGGTGGGGCATCAGGCGAAGGAAAGACCTGCTGAGTAGCGCCATCAGCGTTGCTTGTAGCTTGCTAGCCGCATCGATAGACGTCCGCAGCTACTGCTGCTGTTGTTGTCGTGGCCTCCACAAGACTCCGGCAAGATGTGGCAAGTTTTGGAAGCTGGCTGACGGCAAGCTCGGAAATCTGGTCGGGAATTTAATCTTGCTTGATCCGTCTACTTGGCTATGGATGACGGTTGCGTGGCTGCAAGCTGGAACAGCAGAACAAGGAGTGCGCTAGCGAAGTCTAACACACCACCTCTACTGCTGCCTTTGTTTTGGCGACTATTACTCGACTGCGACCTTGGCATCACTACTGCCGCCAGGATTTACTACTAATGCTACTATAGGGACAACAGTCGGTGAATTCGACCTTGCGCAACTCGCACTTAGTTAAGGGGCGCTCAGTGGCCACTAAACGTGGTACCAGTGCGACACAAAGACAGAGCAGCTGCAGAATAAGCCTCGAACGCAAAAACGAGGCATCATCTTTCGCTCGGTGGAGCGCTATTTTCTATGGGCAGAAAATAGACAGGAAACGCTTTGGGGCAAAAGTATAGGCTTGTTGTTAAAAATATATCTAGGCTTATAGATCTAGTTTAGGTTCACATATCAAGTACATATACAGGATTTGGCTTAATTAATAGTTGAAGAGCCCATTAGGTTTCTTCATAACTATAGAGACGTATAAATATATTTTGGACTCTCGTTAAGTAAAACTAAGTGCCTACGCATATATGGACACATTGGGGTGCATAATCGCATTATTACCTATAAGTGGGCCTCATATAAAATGTCTGTGGGACCCAGGATATCCTAACATCTTGCACTATTATAAAGATTAGCACACGTATATATGACTAGTAGAAGATATATGTGGATCTGCAGCGAAATGAACGCTAGGCATAGAATTATACACGCACACTTAGCAATGACGCTAAACATGCAAGGTCGCATGTTCAATTTCAGAACCAATTGCTCTTAAAGTTTATTTTGTGGTCTCCACTTTTACATTGTGAGTACATGAGTGAACTCTAAGCGGCTTCATCTGAAAGTAGAGAACACAAAAAACAAAACGGGGAGCACAGATCTCTTTATAAACAAAGGTTAGTAGTGTTACACAATCATATGTAATTCTCATATGCCGTTACTGGTATTTAAAAAGCATATGCTGCATATATACTAATTTACGTCCCTTGCACTGTTAATTTTACTGGTAATGGGTCATCCCCACTATAACTAGCACAAATGGACGTGGGGTGTGTATAAACGGTTTGAAAACTCGCAGTGAGGGTTTTACTTTCTCGCATACTTAATTTCTTTCTTTCTCTCTCTCTGTATATATATAAATATATATATAAGTGCATATCATTGTTGTATGTGCCCTACTCCGCGCAGACCCTGCCCCGAGTTGCGAGGTTAGCCGTCCACCGTGATAGGCGCATCTGATCCGTTGTAGAGAATCACGCAGCTTGTGTAGAGCTCACCGATGTTTAGAAGTAGACCAAAGAAAAAGTTCGGCCGTCGTCTCTCGGCGATATTATCGAATTGTTGTTGTTGTTCTCTTCTCTACCTAGCGCAGTAGAGTTTGCGCTGAGCAGCGATTGCAGCGCGAACATGGTACAGCTAATTATCTATCATTTTGCCACTGTACGTACACGTTTACTGGTGTATAACTATTATTACCTATACCTGTACTAGTATAACTATTATTACCTATACCTGTACTAGTATAACTATTATTACCGTTACCTTTTCTGATGTATAACTATTATTACCCTTACCTTTACTGGTATAACTATTATTACCCTTACAGTTAGTTGTACGTTCTACTACCTCTACGCTGCGTCTACAGCGTCGACGACTGTGTTTAGCACGCCAGCGACGATCACCGTTGGGTCTGAGTGCACTGCCGGCCGCTCTAACCGGGGCCCTCAAGTTGGGGCTCGCGCTCGGCAGCGTACACAATACAATCGTGCATCGTCGTACACAGTGCAGCGTACACTAGGTGCGTAGTGCGAGCTGATCGATCGGCTGGGTGGGTGGCCCGTGGCCGTGGCCGTTTCGCGGACCGCGACCACCAACCAAGGTAATGCGTTTCATGCTACAGCCGCCGCCGCCACCACCCCCGGCGCCCCATGACAGCACTCCCTACAGCGGGCAGCGACATACGTTGTACGACCGCTAAATCGCTCGGGTACGTGTTTGCGTAGCCCACAATTGATAGCCGCCAGTCTCGGCGGTTGGTTGGTTGGCTCTAGCGCCGTTTTGAGCGCAGTCGTAAGTGATCCCGACGAATCGTCGACGATCGGGAGGGGGGGTTAAACCCTCCGACCGCCCCCAGGACGCAGTGAGTGCACGATACAAATGCGCATGCACGTGCATACAGATGCATGCTAATTGCCCTCTCATCGGAGCGTCCGGCTTAAGAGAGTATGTAGTCTGGCTATGACGACGACGACGACGGCAGCGGCGCCGTCTCGATGACATATGCCACGCCAAGTATATGTGTTGTAGTAGTTTTATAAACCAATGATTGGTTTACGAATATACTTCATAGACATCGCATTTCCAGAGTTGAGACAGCGGAATTGCTCTTTCACAACGCTGAAGGTGATCTAGATCACACGGGCAGCCACAAAGTTTACATATACACTCCGGCGAGATATGTGTAGGGATGTATTTGCGCTGCAAGGTCGCATACGATAACTACTAGCTGATGAACTGCTGCTGCTGAACCAGGTAGGTATCGCTTTACAGAGCGTGTAGTACTAGAAGGACGTTCTCGTTGGGTTAAGACAGTCAGTGGATTTTTGATTAGACAAACATAAAGCCCACACCTATTTGGTTAAACATCAATGCTGCTATTCGGCTGCTACATCTGTGCGTGTTTTTTGTGCGGTCACGTTGTTGTTAGTGTGGCAATAACAAACCCAACTATTGCTGCTGTTGTTGTTTCGACAATTATGGCTCGCGGTACGGTTGTTGCTTGTGTTACTATTGTTTCGTTTACTTGCCAAAGCAGAGCGTAGATCGTTGCCACTCAAACTTGTTTACTCTCAGCAAAAAGTCGACAGAATTCGGCAATGCTAGGTGCTGACCAATAAGCTCTTACCGATCAGTGCTAACCCAAGCATATATATATATATATATATATATGCGTGTCCCCTGCTCTATACGTCGCTCTTTACCGATTATCACATAGAACCGTTCTGTCATTACACACCCACCTCCAGGTTTTTCAACAGGCAGATCCGATCCGATACCAGCGTCAATACAAAACAAAGCAAAAACAACAACAAGAACAACGAAAGCAATCATCGCAAAAATGTGTGCTCGGTACAACAGTAATCTCAAAACTTCCAACTCGTTCAACTAGCCAACATAACACGTGTCGACCCGATGCTGCTGTAGTCGTGTTTCATGTTTAGGTTAGCCGGAGAGGTGGATGCTGGTCGATGGCCAATCGTCCAGTGAGTGTACAATCTTGTACATGCTTGAATATATATATATATAAATATATGTATATACATATATATATATATGTATATACATATATATATATATATATATATATATTATATATATATATATATATATGCGTGGCGCACGCTCGCGTCTATCAGGCCTCATAAGCCGTGATTCGTGTGGCGTGACCATGTTCCTTGCTTGCCCCCCGATGCTGCAAGCGCGACCACGAGCGTCCAGGGAGAGGAGAGCCGGTGGTGTCGGTTCGGCCGGCCGGCCGCCGCCACTGTCCTGGTTGTGGCTATGAGAACGTGTCCGGGCGTGTCCCAATCATACATACGTCGGACTCGGCGTTCCAACGTCGTTCGGGCAACCATCAGCCGTCGCTTTAACCGACGGCTGGGCTCTCCGCTTCGAGACCGCCGCCCACAGACGACAGGGCAGCGCGACGCCCAGCCGGCGTGGGGCACTTACAGTACTTCCCCCTGCTCCGGCTGGTGTGCGCCCCTTCTCTCGCCCCCTCCCCCCTCCCCCTCTCTATCTGTCCGTCGCAAACTCGGTATACCTTCCTCTCGCTCTCTTTCACTTGCTTTCTCTCTCGCTTGATATCCTAGCGCGGTTACAACCTGACTGAGTGACTGATTGAGCCTAATTGAGCTGTAGCGCCAAAATGCGGGCAAGCAAGGCAGGCAGGCAAACGAGAGAGAGACAGAGACAGAGAGCGCGAAAGAGAGAGGAGACAAGCACCGGGCAGGCCATCAAGGCCTTTGTGTGGCCCCGTCATCATAGAAAGAGCTCAGTGCGAGCTGCGGCCGAGGGTCTATCCGACCCTCGCTGTCTATCTGACTATCTGCGTATGTGACCATCCGTCGCGTCCCTCCTTCTCTCTCTCTCCGTGTAATCCGACGGTTCATCCGATGAGGCCCGGCGAACGCGGGCCCAACAGCCCTGACCTCATTCGATTTTGCCAAATATTATGGTTATTATTATTATTTCATTGAGTCATTTAATCTCTCAATATTGTTATTATTATGATTATTTCATCAAGTCATTTAGTCATCTCAGTAGAACGGCCGGTTTTACAAAAAGCATGTATAACAGAAGGGCACAACGTGTAAATGCATGTGCGAGAGAATACACTCCGTTTGCGTTATTCATGGCGTATCCCGTGTGTAGCTTGTGGTAAAGGCCGTAAGCTGCAAAACTGGTTAGCAAAGTGGTGCCAATTAGTTAGTAGTAATAATCTTTCATTCCTTGTTTGCTAAGACGCCTATATTGAAAATACCGTAGTCTTGATCGGCGAATTTTGTCTCCTATCATCGAATGAAATCGATAAACTGCTCTGCCCGAGATCTTTGGGACCAAAGTCGACGGGAAATGGAATGAAGGAGATGGCCGGAGATTTAGGCACAGAGATCGCCACCTCGATTCCGTCGCGACACATCCCACTATTTTAATGCGACCTTTTTTAATATTTGCATTAAAGTTATGACGTCGCAACAGTATATCGTGACGCTGAGTCGAATGCGGCAGAATTAAATAGTTGATAAAAAAAGAATTAAATAAACTTTTTTGCCGGTTTGATTCGGCAGAGTGCAGTCGTGTTTTCGTCGGCTCCCATAAAACTGGCCGTTTTGTGAGGTTCGACTTCGATTTCGATAGTAATAATTGTATCGACGAATGTGCGTGTGCCGGGTACTCTATTGGTGAATAGTGCTCGCTGGAAGTGAGTTGGGTCGCGTGCCTGAGGGATCCTCATCACCCAGCTGACCGTGTTCGATTTACTAGCGCCATCGCGAATCTACGTGCGGCGCAAGACGTTGTAGCTCACGGACTGACTCAATACAGCAGGTCGCCGTAGCCTTGTGGCAGTGTCACGGACTACCACTTAGCGTGACTGAGTTCAGTTCCCAGGTCTGTGGCTTACATTTTTGTTTTTGTTTTTTTATTTTATTTTTAGTGCGGTAGTGTGTTTTGTATTTTGATTCCTGTCGCGGCATAGGCATGCCGAAATTAATGATTACTGGTCAGGATAAGCCACCTGAGGGCGGTTACTGCGTACCGCCGTACTACCGGCGTACCGCCGTACTACCGGCGTACCCCTATTCCCGCAAGGAGTTCCGGCTGTCCTCGAGAGGTGGCTGGCCAAGCTAGAAGATGCGATGTCAGGCATTTACTTTGTAGGTTCTCATCGAGGCCTCTTTCTTCTGAGATCCTCCTTTTCGGCTCTACGTCTCAACCATTTGTTTCGAGGTGCAGATTGTTTACTGGCTTCCGGACTTCTTGAACGACTCAACGACAGCATGCTGGCTACAGTAGAGACGTTGCTGAACCTCAGTCTATCCACGGGTGCACGCCAGCAAGCTCTACTTCCCGTTCTTTGGGGTGGCCTAGGGTTACCTGATGCGATTGTCCTATCTAAGATAGCTCTGGCAGCTTCTCTACACAGGTCTATGCAACAGGCTAGAACCCTCCTCGATTCGGCTGCCCTCACAGACTTAGAAGCCCGATTGGAAACAAGCCGCCGTAGAGCAATTGCCCTGTGTGGCCACGAGCCGCCAAAGCTGGACACCAGAAAGAATGGTCAACGGCTCTATATGAGCAAAGGGTCGTAGACCTCATTGCGGGATGCACGACGGACGCCGACAAGGCCAGGCTGCGCGCCGTCTCCTCCAAGGGGGCGGGCGCATAGCTACACGCCATTCCCTGTGCCCGGATCGGGACCCTGTTAGATGATGAGTCGGTGAGGATTGCCGTCGGGCTTCGTTTGGGAACAGGCATTGTATACAGTCATACCTGCGTCTGCGGAAACGTCGTCGGGCCAGACGGACGCCACGGGCTGTCCTGTATCGTCAGCGGAGGTAGGCGAGCAAAACACCAAGCCCTGAATGAAACCTTAAGTCGAGCTTTACGATCCAGTGGTCTGCCGTGCGTCCCTAAACCCGTCGGACTAGACAGGGAGGGCGGCAAGAGACCTGACGGGCTGACCTTAACTCCGTTCGAGAGCAGATGCATGCTGGTTTGCGACGCGACAGTTACTGACTCATTAGCCCCTTCAATGGTCAGTACTGGCGCGGCCCAGGCTAGTCATGCTTCGGCTCTCGCCGAGGCAGGCAAGGTTAGAAAGTACCAGAACATCGGGTACCCGTACAGGTTTTACCCCCTTGCCTTCAAGACCTTTGGCGGGCCCGGTCCATCTACTCGAAGTTTGCTACAAAAGGTCGGGAAACGCCTGATTCTAGCCAGCGGAGACAAACGAGCGGGTGATTTTCTCAGACAGCGCCTGTCGCTGGATGTGCAACGGGGCAATGCGGCCTCGGTTCGCGGCACTCTCCAGAAATGGCTGGTTCCTACACTGGACCCCCTTTAACGGTGCACACGTTCGCAGGGACTCAAATGTCATGTTCCCACCCTGAATGATTGATTACATTGAATAAATAATGGTATTTCACATTAAATAAACTATTGGTCCTGTTTAGTTGAACATCGTCCCTTATCACTGCGAAGAGTTCTGCAGACCGTCATCGTTGAGTGTTGCTTATAGGGATTTTAAAATAAAATAATTTAGCTATGTAATCAATATGAGGAACGCAGTTTGGAATATACGCTTTTTTCCGATTTCACGCCAAGAACAGAGTCTTGTTTGGCTCCCCTTGCCTCTAAAATCAATCACGTTATTATGTTAGTAAATATCTTCTTTTAAGGTAAAGCGTGGGGTCATCATTTTTGCATCCTTTTAATATTCATTCCGAATTCGATCAGGGCTGACCTCTTTATTAGAGTATAAACGTGCCAACGTGCCTATACGATTTGCCTATACAAGTACGCTAAACGTTTGCTCAAGACGAAAGAATTCTAATAAAGATGCTGTATAGTTGTATCTGCATCTTTAGAGCAACATTGTTTTATTACGGAAGGTTTCGGCGTTGGACCTGCCTTGTCCGTCTTCAGACGATCAAAGCATCCACACTGGAACAAAGAGACGTTTGATATTTGCCGAGTTTAACTCAATTGACTAGGTTCACAATCAGAAAAAGGGAAAAAATGCAGGATGTTTCTTTAGGGTAGGAGAAGTCTACGCATGTTCCGGCAAATCGGATGCACTTAGAATACGGACGGATCTTGTACCAACCGCAGTAACGGTTAGAATGAAAATTCAATGAGGGAAAATCCTCCTTGAAATAAAACACTCGTAGATACTTTGCTTGCTTGACGTCGCACAATAAATCAGAGATCCGTGGCACACCGACATACCATTAGCATAGTAAACCAAACAGCTGGCAATCTAATTTAAATTATATAGGAATGCACCAATTGCGCAGTCGCCGTGGATACTGAACAAAATCTGACCGTTGTGGATGTTGCTGAGGTTCGAGGACTCCATGTGAAAACACTAGCTTCATCTTTGCTGACGGAAGCTAGGAATATTTTCCTCTTCATGGAAGGCTTTAGGCGCCAAAAATGAGAAACGCGGCCTTACTGCGTCTAGGAACAGTCTGGACTCCGGGATCTATGAGAGAGCAAAGCGGACAATCGCATGCTTGAAATGTTCCACAAGATACAGACAATTAATTTCTCTACACACTGTATGTACACTACGGTAAGCATTCCAAGCTGGACTTCCTTCCAACAACAACATGGCAGATCTACTTATGATGATAAAGAACACAAACACTTTTATCTATAAAGCAATGCTGTCAACCGGAAGATAGCGCCCTCTGAGGAACCTCCTTAGCGTTAAAGCCCCAGAACAAAAATGTTTTTTTTTGTGACAATGTTGTTGTGTAGAATATTAAAGGCTTGATGATTGATTAGCACCAACCTGAGTAGAAGGCCAACATGACCTTGATATCTTAGCGGAGAGCCATTTGTGTGGCACTCGTTAGACCTCATGAAGCTAGCATGTCTTCTTAGCTTACGGCTTATCGCAAGCCATTAGATAATTATAGCTAGTGGCTGGCCTTTGATGGGTGACGGAGGAAACCCGGTTTAATGCCCAATTTGTGTTTGTGTTTTTATTTTTGTAATTTATCTAGTTTTCTTATTTTTCGATTGTTTCAAGGACTCTTTTGGAATTGAAAACACTTGCAGGAACACCGGTTACCTTACGCAAGGCAAGATTTGCACCATCACAAAGAAGATAGCCTACGGAGTCTACCGCTCCATCTAAGAACCCATCGTCGTTGGGCCCTGAAAGCCTGAAAGTCTGGATGCAAGCTCGTGAAGACGGTTTAGGAGGCATGATGTCGGATCGTGTCATTCTCACAATTACGGAGAAGGTGTGTATCCCGGAGTAGGTACACGTCGCAAGAAGCTGCGAGCAAAGAGATAATCCCTGTGCGCCAGTGCTCCAAGTCCAGTCACTCAAGAGCCCTCACTCGGTGAAGTCCGACTCATGTCTGATCCGCTTGTGCACTCCTGGCGCCGATCAATCTCTCCTCGGCATGCATTCAAGAAGACGGTGCCTATAATTCAGCCAATCAATGTTGCCTGTCATCCAGCCAATCAATGTTGTTATGTCAATTTCGGCCGAAAAGGTGTAAAAGTGAATCCTTCGCAGGACACTCGAGCAGAGATATCTCTCGTACTCCCCTAAGTGGCTACGGCTGCCCCAGCTGCGCCTCTCCCGGCTTTAGACGTCGCAGCTATCACCGCTTCGATCATAGCCCCAGTGCTGGAAATTATAATGACTGAGGTAAACTCACAGATTCATTTGTGCGTAATTCTACCAATCACTTAGTCGGTTATCCTATCTCTCCAAGATTCACCGATTTTTCCCGCAGGTCTTTCGGTACTGAACACGCCAGCATTTCCCATGATTGACCTTACGAATCCCGAGTGAGGTGGTTTCGCTAGTCCTCCGCGAATAGCCGCGCAGCCCCCCGCGCTGCCCCCTTCATCAACGCAATGAATGACGATTACCAGCCAGCAGGGGAACTTCCTAGAAGTCCCGACCTCTTCCAACTAGCGTCGTGCTCATCAGCCCCGCCAGCTCTGCCACTCGCCACCCAAATTGCAGACCTCGCCGCTGCCTTGTACAAAGGTATAGACCAATGCCCATGATACTGTCCACCTATATAGGCGCCAAGCACACAGGGAAGACATAAGTGCTAGCAGCTTCGAGTATACTCTTTTACATGCACCTGGCATCCTCGGCGGACCTGAGCTAGCCTGGTTTATCAGAACATATCTGGGCCGACCTGATTGACGTGAAATTATGCCGGCCACTTATCGTATTTCCGCGCCTTTGCTGACAATGTGTGGCACAGTTAAACTTTCCAAATGTATTGTCCCAGCCCCGTCTTTTCGGCTGCAGTATTTTCAATTTTTTTATTTAGATGTTTTAGAATTACTTGATGCACATATGTTACGTTGGACTCACAAACCTACTAAACCCGTATTCCTCTCCACCCCCAGGCTCGGTATTGCTTCAGTAATACGGAAGAAGCGTCTTAGCGCCATCCGGCCTAATTGATTTATGAGGTCAGTCTCACGAAGCAATGCGAAAGCGGTCCCGTGGACGTTAAATGTTGGCTGAGGGTCAGTTCGAAAAAAATACCATATACTTGTACGCACCAAAATAGACACAGCGTCACTACAATCATGTAGACACTACATATAATCAGTGTACATTTCGCACAACATCCGATGTTTACTGCTACCAATATTATGGTGAATAAATTAAAGTATGTATTTTATAACCCAAATTGTATCGCTAAGAAATTGTATCGCTTTATCAACTGTAAGAGGCGACGGATCGGATATTCCATAAGCTTTCAAGATCAAATCTAGTTAATATATGTCTGGTTTTAACGTTTTTTTTTACAACTGTCTCAGTCAAGGTAAAATACCTGAAAAGTGGGTAAATAATTTTGTGAACCCAATATACAATAGAAAGGTAGATGCTACTGACATGAAAAATTACCGGGGAATCGCACTAATGTATATAACAGTGCTAGAGAAAGCCTATCTGTTAAACAACTTGGATTTCTTCCTGCGCGATTAATCAAAGCTGCAGTAAACATCTTGCTATACTACGTTAAACAGCAAACTAAAGTAAAGATATAACGTATATTACATTTAAAGACTTTAATACCGCATTTGACTCCGCATTTGACTCTGATGGGCCGTATTTTAGATATAATTCGTAGCAAATTCTCATTACGAGGAACAATGTACAACCATGACACATGCTTTATCAGAACTCCAACGTAGTTAAGAAGGATGTTATTATGTAATGGACTTCATAACGCAAATGGTAGGATTGCGTATTTACAGTATCTTATGTGTATTACAACATTATAGTCGTGTAGTTCGTAAGGCTGAAAGGGGGTCCAGTGTAGGGACCAGCCAATTCTGGAGGATGCCCCAAATTGCCCCATTGCACATCCAGCGACAGGCAATGTCTGAAGAAATCACCCGCTCGCTTATCTCCGCTAGCTAAAATCTGCGGCTTCCCGATTTTCTGTCGCAAACTGCGAGTGACGGACCCAACCCGCCAAGGGTCTCGAAGGGAAGGGGGAAAAACCCGTACGGGTACTCGATGTTCTGGCACTTTTTGACTTCCCGCAATTAGGTTTTCGACCTTTTTCTCATATAGAGTTGCTGACCATTCTCTCTGGTGTCTAGCTTCAGCGGGCTGCCTGCCGCACAGGGCAACTGCTCTGCTGCGGCTTGTATCCGCTAATCGAGCTTCTAAGCCTGTGAGAGCAACAGAATCGAGGAGGGTTCCTGCCTTTTGCATAGACCAATAGAGGGAAGCTGCCAGAGCTCTTTCTCAGGTCCGTTCCTCTTTATAGTGTATGTGTATAGCAACCTTCTACGCTTCACACGCTTTCTATGCAGATAACCTAGCTATCCTCGCAAAGTCGCGTGATCTTAGTATTTTCTCAATGAAACAGACGATTGGTGCACAGAGCAGCAAACTGACAATTAGCATAACTAAAACAAAGTCCTTCGTTTTAGCCGAGGCATACGCCGCGGCCGAGCGGCGTATCAATATTAATGGCACTGCATTAGAAATCGTCAGCCACATTCGTTTATCAACTGTGTTACTCGTGGTGCCATTTTTGAATCACAAGATGACCGTCAGCCAATATACACATTTCGTAACGACTACTCCAATCTGTTAGACATCTTTCAGATATTTGCGGATATTCTGGCAACTATTTCATTGGTTAAATCAACGGGGTTCTCGTGTATGGGACTCTTTGGTGTACTCTTTAATGCAAGCCTCAAGTCAAGACTCAGTATCAATCCCCGACGGTGACGTCTAGGTGGGCTGTGCGTTCTGCATTGCTGTTTGGTAAGCTTAGCTACATGACTGCCAATAACATACTTTTATGCCTATTAGAAAGTTGTAAAGCCATAGCGGATCTGCAAATACGTTTGCTTAAAGACAACCGTTTTCATTCCTAGTTTTATATTAATATCTCATCGTAGGTTACAGTTGAAAGGTAAACTGCAAGGAGTGTTCGTATTTCTGTCGTCGGCTACAACAATAACAAGAATCACGTGTAATTTGTACAGAGCTGAGAACCAGCTTGCGCAGAGAACGTGTCGCGCGCAGAGCAGAATGCGCCGCTCCATTCGTGACTAGTCGAACATGTATGTACCCGACGATGCTGATCTCCAGCGGGCGCGGTAGTCGTAATTACTGTCGCACCAAAGAAATGAATATCAACTAGATGTGTCTCTCACGCGGGAACGGCCATGAGGACAGGTGCCGGCCAACGCAGAATGTGGACAGACGACACTAGGTGTCATTTGATACGCTCTTCTTCCTCGTAGAGCGGCTGCAAACGACGCAAGCTGCAGCAAGCTCAAGGAAAAAGTAGATCTCGAAACGTAACGCCCCTGAGATGCAAGGCTCACAAGCGTGTCGGCTCGGCTATACAACTGATACAGCACCAGTGGTCCAGTGCCCCTGATTGCATTGCATGCTCGACGAGTGAGTATAGGAATTGCGACGACGTAATTACTGTCCGTTCAAGCAATACATACGACGCAGCAGGAGCCCTTCCTGCTTTCCACGGTACGCCGCACACATCAGCATGTCCGAAGCGAAACCCCCGAAACCCCGCCAGAAGAAGAGAGCGTCGATTCTGACGGCTCCACCGCGGACGATGCCGGCGATTTTGCGGCGACTAAACGTATTTGGCTGGAGTTGTTCTCATCCTCCAACTGCTTCGTGGCGGTGGCGGCGGCGACGATTGACTAACGCCTCGCTACGTAGTTATGTGTTACGTGGCCTCCCGCAGCGACGGGAGGCCACGAAGGCGGTAGTAGTTCTGCCTTGGCCACCACGAGACGTTGAACCTACGTTCGCCTAGGTGGCTGCGCTCCTTAGCTCGGGGGCGCTCCGAGGCCAAGAGAATCAAGTTTCCTTCTGCGTGGGGTGCACGCCTCAGCGTGAGGGGATACGATGCACACACACATACACACCGCGACTACTATCAACAACTCTGCGTCGATTCCTCGACGGCCGCTGCCTCGATTCCTCGACGGCCGCTGCCTCGCTCTCCGCCAGGTTTCCAGCAAAAACGAAAGCGAAATCGGGTCGGGCCATGGCCGCAAAGAATAAATAGCGGGCACACGACGACCGCCCCCGGCCCGTTCCTGACAGAAAGAACATCGGTCTTTGGTCGTGTCGTGGTTAACGTCTTCAGAGGCAGTTCAGTTCGTTTGAGCTGACTGAACTGAGAAACGAAAAAGACGAAGAGGAAAGAAGTTAAGAGCGGAAGAGAAACGCTACCGAGTCGATGGGCAGTGAAATAGAGATCGAGCAGGAGAACGTGAGACAAAAGGAAAAACTAAAGGAACAATGAGAAAATAGGGAGGTCGGGTGAGAGGGAGGGACTGGCGTCATGCCATGGGTTGCCTCATCTACATTCTAATAAGTTTTGGCTGTCTCGGGCCTATTCCTGTAGTAGATCCGGCACAGAATACGCACTATTCAAGCAGAAGCACTAGCCACCACGAGCTGTGATGGTGGCGGTAGCCGCACTTTACGTACTATCATAGCATAATTAGGCATCCACTGACCGGCGACCCCTACTCGGGCAAAGGGTTCTCCGTTTGCGCGAGAAAAAAAACGTAAGTTATAACCACAATTTGTTCGTTCCGCTGCTTGGCACCAGCCTTTGGGCGCGCGATCTCAACTTTGTGGGCCAGCATTTGCAGTTTCAAGTTTCGTCAGCTTATGCAGCCTAAAGAAAAAGAGTAAAGCGCAAATCAAATTATCATCTCTATTACAAGTCAGCGCCATTTGTTTACTTGCCGTACTCTCAAAATGGCCAAGTGCTTTCTGAAACGTAATACGTTACCTATAAATAAATAGCAGACCTTGCGTTTCAGACTTATAGGAGCTGTTCTTTAGGGCTGGTCTAATTATTGGAACAGAATGCAGTACCCATGAAATCCAAAGAAAAGAAGGGCAACCGTTTAAGTTTATTTTAAAGCTGCTATTTCTTTTGCGTTTGACGCTGCATAAGCGTTACTTAGTATAAGTCAATACTAGAGAAGGCCTGCCATATCCTGACAGGCCATTTGTGGCCTGCGCCGAAATTTTAATGCTCACTAAAACGGTGACAGCCAGGCGGTACACGTGTTTATGTAAATTGTAATCTATGTCACAAATGGCACGGTTTTTGTAACCAATTTTAACGCGCGCCATGCAAATATATTGCTCCTTAGTTCTAAAGATGCAGTGGATTAAAAAACAGCTGAGAAACTTTCACTCAAATAAGTAGCCTGTATAGATTCGCTGATTCGGGACGTTGGGTACGAAACAGCAACCGCAAATTGGAGGCTTTTAGGAGGAGATCATCATATGATCAATTTATCACATTATACCTACAGCATTATGCGCCGGTGATATGTGCACACACACTTATCAAACGAATAAACCAATCAATCAATCGCAACAAGATGGAAAAATCTGTAAGCCCTGTTAAAGACCATAGTTCCGTAGCACGGTCTGTCTGTTATAGGTACGGGCATTAAGCATTTTACGAATATATTTGAACATGCAGATATGTGGAGAAACTCATTGAGAGCTGCTCTGTAAGACAAATCGTCGATTAAACTTAGATTCGTGACAGCAAGTCAAGTGTCGGTTCTACCACATGAGTCGAGTCGATAATTATTTTGTATACAGAGGCCTTACGGCTACAGTTAATAAGCGGCGAGTTTTGGGAGTTTTGACCAGCCAATACTTAACACCGCATGGTTATCGCAGTTACCCGTGTTGTTAGAATGAAAATAAAAACAAGCTATGTTTTTCTTTTCTTATTTGAGAAGTAGCGATCGAACATAAAGAGTTCACATCTGAGAACGACCTCCCGTTGGCCTCGACACGCTGGTATAGTTTGGCTGCTCGAAAAAAGGTGGAGGGAAATGATTTAGTGGTTAGCACCATGACACGAACCATGGCATTTCCTGTCAACAGTATTTTTAACTTGCTTAATCACAATTCCAACTGACAAAGGAAGGCTGCCTTTCCAAGGATGTTTAATGTAATGTTTACCATATAAGCTAGCTTATCTGGAGATTTATCAGCTATACAGGGTCATTCATATTGTTAAGCACGCATTTCGAGGTTTGATCGAACTCGGCAAGAAAATAAGTTTTCCCTATGGAGGAAAGACGTGGAAACGCCTTGTTTAGGAGAGAGAGTGAAGTTTATAAAAGTAGTTTTTCTGCCTTTTTTTCCTACATAGTTGTGCGAAATCTCTGTTTGCGGGAGCATGAAGGAACTGATTACACCGGCGTGTTCGGAGGAAAATTCTGCACAACGGAAGACACTTCACTAGCTTGCGTAGCAAAAAAGCTAATACCCAGGTTAAGGAAAGTCATGAAAAATCGATATTTTACGTTAACGCCTTTTCATGAAAAATCGTAATTTTTTTCCGTTGCGACCAAAAATGTACGTCCGAAAGGCCACTCTCACGCAATAGCAAATTTAATGCCCATCATTTTCGTATCAAGGTGATGGTGCTGCGTTACGTAGTTGTCAAGTCACTAAGCTTTTTAGACAGGCATAGTTGTTATGTTTTACGTGCAAGTTTTCACGTTCAGAACCGTAAACATTTGCCAAGACATTTCCGCCCCCTCCTTCCACTAGGAAAATTTATTCTCTTGTTGAGTTCTACCAAACCTCAAAATATGTACCTAACTTTCTCATACGCCCTATGGAAATATGCATGCCTTCGCTTTCGATATGGCTATCGAAAAAGCTTAGTGACTTGACAACTACGTAACGCAGCACCATCACCTTGATACAAAAATGATGGGCATTAAATTTGCTATTGCGTGAGAGTGGTCTTTCGGACGTACATTTTTGGTCGCAGTAGAAAAATTTTACCATTTTTCATGAAAAGGCGTTAACGTAAAATATCGACTTTTCATGACTTTCCTTAATCTGGGTATTAGCTTTTTGCTACGCAAGCTACTGAAATGTCTTCCGTTGTGCAGAATTTTCCCCCGAACACGCCGGTGTAATCGGTTTCTTCATGCGTTGACTGGTTCTCCCGCAAACAGAGATTTCGCACAACTATGTAGGAAAAAAAAGGCAGAAAAACTACTTTTATAAACTTCACTCTCTCTCCTAAACAAGACGTTTCCACGTCTTCCCTCCATAGGGAAAACTTATTTTCTTGCCGAGTTCTATCAAACCTCGAAATGCGTGCACAACAATATGAATGACCCTGTATATATTTTTTTTAGGTCTGTATATAGTCTACCTATAAAATAGTTCACAAAACTACTACCATAAGTTGTTACGTTTTTGCAAACACCACAAAATGTAAATTTACAATTCATATTGAGCAAACAATAGTAGATCAGTCCGTGAGATTATATATATATATATATATATATATATATAAGAATAACAGTAACATAAGAAGAGCAATACTATTTAAATCAGTGAGAGTACACATAGATATATATGTATATTTATATTCATAAGAATAGATGCATATATCGTGTTGTAAGGTCTTTATGTACTCTACATATAAGGTATTTTGTAGAACTTCCACTAAAAGTTATTACGTTTTTACAAAGACCACACAATTTAGAAGACACACTTAACGTAAGCTCCCGAAAGGATTTTTTTTAACGTAAGCAAACAACGGTACCTCAGTCTATGAGAGTACACAACCACACGCACTTACAAATATATATATATAAAATTTAATACTACAACTCTAGTAGTAATAAAATGTAAGCTGAGTTTCAATAAAGTACGACGGTGCAACTCTATATGCATGTTTACACGAAACGCCTCTAAATATATATATATATATATATATATATATATATATATATATATATATAATATAATATAAAGACAAGCACTGCCGAGTGTGCAAACGAATAATCTCAATGATTTCTATATATATATATATATATATATCCTTAGAATTGTCCACCATGTTATTTGCAATTTTTTTTTAAATAATAAGGACAAGCTTCTCTTTCGCATGACGATGAGTTTGCAAAATATTTGTGTACGTCAGCGTCGCTATTGCCACTGCGGGCGGTCTGTACTGCAAGAGCTAAGCGCTATGTTAATGTGCGCAAACAGCTTCTCCAACGAACGGAACATTTCGATATTTGCTCGGAAAGCAGAGCAAAGGAACGGCGACGCCGATGACCCAAGAAGATCGAGAGCAGATGCAGACAAAAGCCCGAAGAAAATCAGCCTGTCCTTTGCCTGTAAAGGTCACAGAGGCTTTTCTCTAGTGCCCTTTTCTCGTCACACACGCACACACACTCATCTATCTTGCTCGCTCGAAATTTAAGCACTTCCGACGGATGACACGATTTACATTTTTGCAATAACATACTTAAGCCGACACACAGCGGCGTACCGCCATGGTGCACCTGACCGGAATGGGGCGGAAAGTCATGCTTGTCCATCGACCGCCGTTGGCTACGCGAGTATCTTGAAAAGCAGCAAAAGTTGATACGAGCACATCGTCTCGTTCCGGTGAACTGCTGCAGCGTCGTTTCAACCTCGCCGCCGTCAGTAAAATATGTTTATTATTTAAATATACAATAGATCCACATGTAGTTATTTTCTATATGATAATTTATCATTTTTATAAAAACAAAGTCTAAAAATACAAATAAAATCATTATTTTTATGGTCCGCCAAAGGAGAACATTTCATCGACTTTACTAAGCGCGCCGGACACAGGATCTACTGTATGTACACTACCAACATACGCTATTTGTATAGAACGCGGCTAGTGCGTATTGTTCTAGCCACACGCGCTTGTATATGTATTGTACGTATGCTTATAAATAATATATATGATAACATGACGTAATGCACGTTACTGGCTCTTTGCAGAAGATCATCTTTGGGAAATTATCTTGTGCATTTTTCGTCAGTAAATCTCCAGGGCAAACAATGAAACTATTTTATGAAGCACGCTCTAAGCAAGAAATACTTCTAGCAATACTGTTTAGAATAAAATGTTTTCAATTTTGTACCGCTATACACTTTATACCGCCTAAATAATGGCATAAACCCTGATGGTGTAAATACTCTCATACAGTGGCGTGGCAAGCGAAGCGTGCTAAGGGGAAGACGAAACCTAATTACGTGAACCTTAAGGAAGCTACAACAAGTCGGTTGTGATAAAAAGACATTTGGACACAAACCACGGAAAACATTCTACCAAGTAAGCTAGAGTCAAAACACCTTGTCGTCTTGCCTTTTCTTATCTATTCATAATCTGAGAATGGAAAGGACGGTAACGACAAGTAGCTACCGCATGTATTTACTTTATATATACGTGGAATCTGAGAAGATTTTGTTCAAGCTTTCTGCATAGTGGAGATTGAGCTAAAAACGGAATTTACTCCCAGATGGTAATGTTTGCTGATGATTAGGTAGGACATTTGAGTCAATTTTCCAACAGATAGCGGTTGTCATTATTACGTTATTACGAAACAATGGCGTGAACATTCATGCCGATACCACAGCAGCCGTACAAAAAAATCGGGCTACGCACTGTTGTTTTGCGACAACTTTCAGCGAGGATTAAGTGCATGCAAGAGAGTCCATGGAGTGTATAAACAAAATTTAACTGGACATTTAAATACGACGAACCCCATAAAGGACGTTCAAAATCAGCAACAGACCCCGAACATTTGGCTTTGATAAAAACCGCAGTTGACGAAAACTCAAACCTAACATATGCATCGGTAGAGGAGACTCTGGGCTTGAATGCCAAATCCCTCCATAATATCCTGCACAAGGACACCTCGTGCTCGCAAAAAAATCTGCTCGGTAAGACCTCGTCATTAGTTACAGAGTGAAACAGAGATGCCAGTTTTTCGGACTTAAGAATTTGCGAAACAAGAAAAAATCGAAAAAAACGGTCTTTTTTAATCCTCGAGGCTCTCAACCGTTGACGCGAATCCACTGTGGGTGCATTTTCACGGCTTCTACTTAAGTCTTAGAGCTCTACTTAGTAGTCAAGTGTTTCGCTCTTTCTTTGTCTCCAAAAGTGAAATTGCGGCGATGGTCTATAAACTAGAAGAACTGGTGGGACAGGGGCTTGTTGCCATATTGCAGAATGCCCACCAAAAGCTGTGCTCACTGGCGTATTTTAGGCATTGGTTTCTCTACCAGAACAAGGCGCCACCCCACCGGACAGAAACACTGACATTTTTTGCGCCGCCAACTAGGCTGGTAAAACATTCAGCTTATTTACTTGACGTGGCCCTGTGCGATTTCTCCGTATTTCCCCAAATAAAAGCGCACTTAAAAATACTTAAAACCATCTAGCTAAGGCTAGAGAACATCGGAAAACGCGTTTTGAAGGTATGCTTCGATACATAGATTCACCGCGTTAAACAACGTGTAGAAATTGACTCAAATCAAAATAAATAATTCAACTTTTAGAAAAACATATGCATATCTGCATTTTATCACGGAAATCTTAAACACGTTGTCTGGTCCCTACGTTAATATATATATATATATATATATATATATATAAATATATAAATCATCAATTGAAGCAAGACAGTACCGACTAACTTAAACAAAATAAAACATGCTTAACGCAACTTTATAGTGAAGAACATAGAGTACAAACATATGGTTAAATGAATCGCCCAAAATATGTAGGTTCTGCGACATATGTGCGTATTGCATCTATTGCATTGCAAATGGGTACGTATTAAAGTGATGCAAAAGTTCTTGCCGTTTTGGTATCCACTCGTGTCGGATGCTTGCAGCACCCTCTAGCCAACATCGGCATGTAAAAAGGTGATACGTTTGTGTCAGAGCGGCCATTGCTGCATCAGCCGGTAGGCTTCGCTTTAGTGCTAGAACCTCAGTTGATGCCTAGGCGAAAACACTATAACTATAGAAGTGCAAATCCGGGGCGTTTTGTCGCACAAGTTCCAAAAAGATTCTAACTGTAACATGTCGAAACATATCCGCCATCTTTGGGGATAACTCAATCAACAAACGGACTTGGGGATGGTTTCCTAAGTTGCCGTAGTGGAAATTTGCACCTGAACAATGAACCAATGTCCGGTCGGATCTCTTTTCCAAAACAAAACATGCTGCGCGCTTAAATATACAATAAAAACCATTAGTTACTACTCGAAGGCTCGCTGATATAGCTCGAAATATATTAAAGTTAACAGGTTTTAGGGCGCTCAAAAACTTGGAATAACCACTTAAACCTGTAACAACAATTTGACTCAAAAACTGAGCAATGCAAACAAATCCGAGCGCATGCGTCTTGTGCACGCACTTTGTTTCCTCAACCGCCACCGCCAAGCTTGTGTTTCTGGACGATCTTTCTGGACGCAACCCCCTAACGATCAGTCATGTCCATAACCCCCGGTCCGACTGGAAACTGCTTCCGCATCTCATCAAACAGTCAGGGGGGAAGGGGAATCAACTACACCAAGCAGGTGTGTTCCCCGGGGGGCGCCTTTTTTCTTGGTGTATGGATTTATAAACCTTGAATATGATGTTTCAGTACGAGAGTGTTTTCCGTATTTTTTTGGCGGATGTCATGTAGGTTAAACACTGGAGTCTTCATTAAAAGCCGTAAGGTTGGGCTCTGCTCCGCCGATGCAGGGCATCTTAGAACAGTGTGCTCTGGGGTGTCCATCGCCGCAGTAGATGCAATTTGGGCTGGGATCCGGTACGGTCCTGAACAGGTAGAACTGGAAGTCGCCGTAACCTGCCAGGATCTGGGTCAAGTAGAAGGTGAGTTTAGTGGAAGTCAAGTAGAAGGTGAGTCTTTCATGTTCGGGATTGGAGTGCGGAGACTGGCGCCTCGCATCTTTTTGTAAGCCGTCCCATTCTTCCTGCCGTCGATCGATTGTCCGCCGACGCTCCTCGTTCTTCTTGAGCTGGGGGTTGCCCCATAGGCGGCGGCTTTCAGGTCCCAGGGGACCGTTCCAGCAGGAACGAGGTCTGCCGCAGCGCTAAGTCCGGTGCGCCGCAATTACCCTAAGGGCTCCGAACCTCGAGGCCCAACGCTGGCGTTTCCTGTTGGTGGTGAACTTTAGGGTGTCGGTGGGCCAGGCCGGAGCTCCGTACAGAGCAACTAACTCGGCCGCGGATGAAGGGGTTAGCTGTTTTAATTGCCTTCTCTGTCGCCCGTCGAACAGGTTCGGCGCCGGCAGAGACCCCTGTCTAGGGTGAATCCGAGGTACCTTACCTTGTTGACGACTGCGATCTCCTGGTATTCTATATAGAGGTGTAGGGTGGGGTAGTTCCTCCGTCCCATCAGAAGTGTGGCCTCGTTTGTAGCGAGGGCGAAAGCAAGACTACCTGCATCCAGTGGGCTACATCGGCAAGTGCTTCAGTCGCACGGCTCTGTAACAGAATTGAGGTCGTCGGCATAGGCTAGGAGGTTGACCCCGGGGGAATGACCCTTAGCCGCAGCACGTGGTCGTATGTTACGTTCCACAGCCAGGGGCCAAGTCTGGAGCCCTGTGGCACCCCTGTAGTCATGTTAAAACTGGTTTCGTGAGACAATATCGTTCTGTCCTGCAGGTAGTTTGATACGATTGGGAGTAGGTAAAACGGACCGTTCTTCCTGTGGAGGGTCTTTAGGATGACTCTCCACGGTAGGCTGTTAAAAGCGTTTTGGGCGTCAAGCAGGATGGCGAAATATAGGTCTCGTTTTCTTAGCGGAGACTCGTGGAGGAGTTCGGTCTGCATCTTGATCTCCCGTATGCCGTCGTAGTTGAGTGGTCCTTACGAAACCCGTGTTGGGCTTCCGACAGCAGGTTTTTCCCCTCCGCGAAGTCCCGGAGGCGTGCCTCCATGATGGACTCAAATTATTTGTCCAGGGAGCCGAGTAGACACATGGGACGGTATGAGCTGGGGCCTTTAGGTATAAGGACAAAGCCTGCGACCCGACCGAAGCATCCCGGTCGCCGCTGTCGCCACTGCTTCTAAATTATTTTTTCCCCAGCGTCGTGACCGCGGGCACCGGGACACCCATATGACCTGGGCTGGGAACATACTGACCACCCATTATATTTTTCGGAGCTCTTTTCATCTTCAGACAATCACTTATTTTGTGATCTTTAAAGCGCTTGATTGAAAAAAAAACTGTTAAGCTCTTCAAAGTCGTTCAAAATGAAGTACAACAATTCTTCGTCTCTAAGAGACAAGTCTTTTACAAGAAGAATTTTGCATCAACCCCATATATAAATGTATATCGTAATTTGGTAATTGTAGAGAAACAGCAAACAGTTTTGTATAATGTTCCTTGCTATTGTGCCGGCTAGACTAAAGCGTAGTTATAAAATCGGCAGGCGGCACTCGACAAACTTTTCAACCAACCCCGAGTCATTGGGAATGAAAATAAAAAACAGCGACATCCATGTTGTTCACAAATCTCCGTCTCTCATCAGAAGAAAAAGATTGAAACAACTCGTACTCATTTGCATCGTGTCCCTATTTGTGCCACCCCGGCCGTAAGCTATGCCTGCTAATATGCAGACTCATCACGGCCTGCAATTATACTCGACTCTGCTCTCAGAAGCAGTTCAAAACGAGATAGCAAAATGAACGAGCAATATTTGCACAGACATATATAAATATATATATATTTAAGCCGAATTGGCATGGTACTAGTGTTTGCTGCTTTATATATATATATATATATATACTGGTTTCAGAATATTTAACGACCTTCGCAATACTTGATATCGGTTAATGGCTCCTCAGACACTGGATGACGCCATTAAATGGACCGTTTAATAGTTTACCATTTTTTATGTATACTATAGTTTTTAGTCCACATGAACTTCACTTTGCTTGCCACCCCCAAACAGCTATTTCGAATTTGTATGCCTGCTGTGATTAAACTAGGGTTTTCTACAGGACGGTACACAAAGACAGGTTCAGGCCCAGTGGCCCAGGTAACTCCCACAGTCAGCTTATAGATTAAAAATAACTACGTTGTATCCTTTATAAGATAAAAGAAGCATTGCCAAAGAATACCCAGCAAATTACCAACCTTGATTAATTTTTTATATGTATTGACTATATGCTACGGACCTTGTACCAGCCTACTATCATTTGGTTGAAAACTTAGTGTTAAATGTCACATTTTGCGCAAAAGTTATTTTTGGGGAAAATGCATAATGTTATGCAGTATTTGCTTGACCGCAGGATCGGAGACCTAGTTACATGTTCAAGCTAAGTTTTGTATTCTCTGCATGTGAAAACGGCCCGAAAATATAAAGTTATATTGAAAGAATATATTCGTTGTGTTATATAGAACATTGGATTGTATATACATTTAGTGTCAACGTTAAACAAATGATAATATTGTAAATATATTCCGTAATTTGACTTCACTTTTGAGAGCCCCTGCAATAAACATGAACTGCTAAATCTTGCAACTATAGAAGCTAGAGAAAAGAAAAAGACAGATATGGATGGAGAAAATAGGGGACACGCATAAGAAGTGTATACATTTCTGCATGAGTTTAACTTTTCTACAACAGGCATTTGTTATAGTAATTCAGACCTATATATATATATATATATATATATATATATATATATATATATATATATATAAATATATATATATATATATTGTTTTTTAACAGTTATATTATATACATTCAGGTAATTTTTCAGAAAAGGCTATCGCCCGTGTCTGTCCGCTCTTGTGAGTGCGTCAACATCCTTCATATTACATAACGATGTTTAGTAGAATTATTTATGTATGTTTTAAATGTGCTGAAAGACTTATCCAAATACACATGATTTAATATATCCGGCGAAATTAAACACATCTGTTGTTTAAGTTTGGTTTTGCATTCCTTTGTAGATAATTCCAATACACATCTAAACAGTTGAGGAAATTGTGTTTAGGAAACAGTTGAGGCATTTATGTTTACCAGGCAATAACTGAGCATCAAATAATTTGTCACAAGCCTTGTATATGGGTGTGTTACAACATTGTTTACAGCACTTCTGGTAGGATAAGCATTATCAGAAGTAGCTCCTCAAAAACAAAGCTCGAGCCGGCAACAGAGTCGAAGCACAGCCTGGTATCATTGCGTCTGTCTAACGGCAGGTTTTCGAGTTTCGTACTAGCATAACAACTTAAGGAAGCATATGAGTGGCAGGTAATGTTAAGTGGTGGTTCAGCAGCGTACCCCATCTTAATTTTCACAATTTTTGTCTTCTTTACATTAAGACATAGACTGTTGATTCGCAACCAGAGACTTATCCTCGCCATAGCACTTGTTACCTTCTCTATAAGCTCATTTCTGGTATCACTCTTAATTAGAATGCATGTATCATCCGCGAATTAAACAGTTTTCACATCATTACAAAATAAGTGTATATCGTTAATATATATATTAAACAGTGTTGGTCCCAGAAAGAAACCCTGAGGTACGCCGTGATTAACAAAAGCAGGTTCACTCAAACATTCCTTATACTTTGTACGCTGTTGCCTGTCAGATAAGTAGTCTTCAAGTATGCCGTATTTTGTCTTGCATATCCCCAACGCCTTCAATTTATTTACTATTCTTATCCGATCTACATAATCAAAAGCTTTCTGTAAATCAAGAAAGACCAGACGAGCTTGTTTTTTCTTCTCTATCATTGCCCCAATAAAGTTTCGAACTTCAATTATTGCGTCTTTAGTTCTTCGCCCTTCCCTAAATCCAAATTGTCCCGGACAGAAAATGTCATTTTTTTCAATGAAATCAACTAGTTGAGAATTTATTCTTTTTTCGAGAATTTTGCCAGATACAGTGGTAATAGAGATAGGCCAAATGTAATCAAGACAAATCTTACCCCTTTATGAAGCGGCGTAACTAAAGATGACTTAAATATTGTGGGAAAGTTCCACTTTGTAGACATAATATGTAATATTTCCTTAGAGCATGATTTAATTATATTTTAAACTGATTCCCTTAGATGTTTTGCAGCAGTATTTGGATCAGATGTATTATAATACAGAGACGAACTAGTTGTTCGTAATATATCACTGACCTGTTTGAGACTATATGTAACCTTTGTCATTATATTATTAACTTTCGGTCTGGTTATTCCGGAGATCGAGAGTGCCAGAGCAGCGTGATCGGGTTTTTCAATACATTTTATATCGGGGTCATTCATGTTTGTAAAACTGATAGCTGTACCTGATTACATTCTTGTAATACCTCTGAAACTTAACTCGTACCCTTGAGTCGCCATTATATCCAGATATTTTCCCGCATACACGTTGTCTGCCAGAATGTTTATGTTGATGTCTCGTATTATGAGTCTATTAGTACTCCCACTACCAGCTTTACAAATTTGATAGATATCACTTTCTAAGAATTTATCAATGTCGGACGCAACTCTATTTGGAGATCTGTATACTGAATTAATCTCTAATATGCCTGAGGTAGTGTTTATTCTGACTCGAGCCCACTCGCAATTAGTTAACTCACTGGTTGAAAAATCAACAATCTTATAGTCTTTTTGAATGTAAATTGCTGTCCCACCTGCTCTATTTTTTTGAAGAACAACAGAAAAATGCAAAATAGTCCGGGATATTGTATAACTCCTTCTCGTGATCACTTATCCATATTTCACTTAAACAAATAATACTAAAATTACCACCGGCATTTTGAATCGCAGCTTTAACACACTCTATTCCCTTTCTTAAACTTTGTATATTTACTAAAAATCATTTTAGTGGATGGTGACACACCCGATCAACATTTCTACTGTCCAGGTCAGCTGTTTATATGCTATTGGTTCCCTAACACACTTTCTTTGTGTTTACATTGAGTTCTGATCTGTGTTACTGCACTCTAATCCTCTTTCTATTTGATCTTAATGCATACGACAGCACTGGGAATGGGTTGTCTCGGATAGAACCCTTACTGATCAATTCATTTCGGAGACGTATTAGGTCATCTTCACAACTAATTATTTTGGGCTCTGATTTGTCATCTTTTTGCATTGTAATCGTCAGGTCTCTTGTAATTGGTTTGGCACACTGCCACTCTGCTTCATTCTTAGGGTTATTTGCTTTTTTCACTTCCACAATTGTTGATCCATTCTTGAATCCAAGATCGCTAATTTTTATGGATTGTTTTCTAATTGCCCAGAATGCCTCCCTAGCGAAATGGCTCGAGTGAAACTGAGCAATTATGCAGGCATTTGAACTTCGCTTTAACCTGTGAGCAACACTAGATTAACTAATTTTCACATTTGGCTAGTTGTAAAACCTTTCTAATTATACTTTGAGTTTCGCTGATACTTTCCTTCTCTTTTCCTAGGATTCCGTATAATTTGATGTTCTTTGATTTCGAATATTGCTTCAAACTATGAATCTTGTGCTCGAGTAGTCTTTTTTTGCTTGAGAACTGTATTTTCTTCCCTTAGTTGCCGGATCTCTTCCTCCATCGCTGGGATTCTCTTCGTATCCACTAGTATGGCCTCCAACATTTGTTTTATGTATTTCATATTTTCTCCAGCCATGTTGACAACACGAGCGTTCTCCTTTAGCGTACTGATTGTTTGTTGTGGACTGTTGCGGCTGGTCGTGCAAAGAGCGTCCGTAACGTATTGAACA
Source organism: Dermanyssus gallinae (assembly GCA_003439945.1). Taxonomy (NCBI): domain Eukaryota; kingdom Metazoa; phylum Arthropoda; class Arachnida; order Mesostigmata; family Dermanyssidae; genus Dermanyssus; species Dermanyssus gallinae. The sequence goes on from QVRM01002245.1 coordinate 110,842, forward strand.
CCGTATCGAACACTGGGCAACCCTAGAACAACACACGTTTAGGTTGAACGTGTGGAAATATCGAATCTAGTGTAATCCAGTTAGAAAAAAACACAATTGCGGTCGTTTTATAGTTGGAGAATTTCACTGTCACCGCCAAACACGCTCCAAAGGTTCCAATAAAGATCAGGAACAAGTGCCACAACCGCAAACACCGTGCTTGCAGAGGTTTCACTGTAACGGTACAGTCCGTATGTATCACTACTATATACGCGGATCCGACTGTTGGCAGGTATTCTCACGGAAATATTACGAAAAGTTGAACCGGTGTTTCTACAGTCGGTTAGGACGAAATGTTGGTTTATCCCGCAAAGTTACAACGAAGAACTCGAGAAACTGCTGGTTTTATCATTGATTTGTTAGGGAGCCGAGATGGAAGCAGCCTACTTGTCAGCGGCCATGTTGATCTCTTACCAACACTGCCGGTGGACCAATGTCTATCGCCTTGCAAGCGGGATATCACAAATGTATGGAGTTCAAAAAAGACAAGTTCGTGGCAGCAGTAAAATCATTGGCTTCAAACTTCCACCTCACTCGCCCGGGGTCCAAACTCCATGTTTTATCCGTCCCGCTATTTGGACGAGACTGCAAAGCTGCCAACGACATCCTTGCGACTAAAGCAGCGCAAGACGGTGCCCTCTTATCCGTACTCCTGTTCACCATTTCGCAAAGACAAGCTGTTAAGAACGATTGATATTCTTCCAAAGATAAAGTCGCCAAAAAGACCACGCGCCCTCGCCGCTTTGACTTGAGCCGCCAAGCCTTTCCCTCAGATGCGTCGGACACCTCCCCGCAAGCAGTGAATCCGACAATCCTAGATTTCCTGACCCAAGCCCTGTCGGCAGTCTCTCGGCATCCCAGCCGTAGTCGCAGCGCCTCCCAGTACCGGTAAGAAACCAGCACCCGTCACCGGAGTAGAGGTCGGGGCAGGTTTCGTTGACATTAATAAAAAGAGTGCAATGAAAATGCGAGAGTACCGCAACTTTGACACTACTCGCGCCAACAGCTCTGGACGACCCAACACGACCCCATAAAATTGCCACTGTTGCGAAAACTGGACATTCTATCTTTGGCGAAACCTTCTCATGCAGTTCTCCCAATTTTCGAAGCCCTCGACGTGAAATAGTGAGCTGGTCTCCTTGTAGAGATCCTCCAATCCTCGGTTTGTCAGTCCAAGACAAGGACGCACCGTCCGTAGTTCAATCACAACTGTCATACTGCATCTCTTGGTGGAACTGCATCTTGCAGTCGGACCCCTAGCTGCCGTTTTCCCAACGGTCCGTCGGACAACCATCCAGTAGAAGAAGAAGTACCTTGAGCAGGAAGAGGCTGTACTCCTATCAGACGCGGAGCGAGGGCCTCACAAATGGCTTACTCGCGGTGGATAGACATCAAGCCCTATTGGCTTCGTTGCACTCATGGGACATTTCACTAAGATGGTCGCATCAAGCGACACAATCCCACGAGTAATACCATTGTTTGCTGCTGTCTGGGACAGCTACTGGAGGAGACTACTTTGTAACGCAACGAACTCGCCAAGGTTTTCACCATAAGGAAGGTTATCCGACTTCCTGGATGGCACGAACGTCATCCGTGATGAACAAAATAGATTTCGAAGGGGTCGCTCGATGGCAATAGTGTGTGGGATTCTGTTAGAGGATGTCACACGATGATAGACAAGAGCAATCCTTGTACGCAGTTTTCGTCGGCTTTAAAACTGCTTTTGACACCGCTCCCCGTAATCGTGTGTTTGATGCTTAAGACACGTTATGGAACAATGCAAGAAGGCTCTGATAGCAGCAGCGTCTTCCAAAAGCCCACAGTGCCTATCCCTCGCGGCAGCCATCCGCCTATTCGACTTAAAGGTCGGCCCTGTCGCCACTTATGGGCTTGACTTCATATAGGCGCAGACCCTGGGACTTCACACTTCAACGCGCAACCGACTCGTTTATCTAGTCGCGGATTGTCCGCTCCTCACAGAAGACTTGAGGCGTCATTATAACCTCCCACGCACCGCAGCTTTCGACGAATGCATTGGAAGATGGAAAGTTGAGTTATTTGTTTGTGTCTTTAAAAATACAATTGTCTTGTATGAACGTTTCAAATAAATTATACAAATATTAAAAGTGGTTAAAGCTAACCTCCTGCGCGTCCGCACCTTGTCTGTGCCGAGTCGCATCTGATAGGCTATTCAACGACGGTACCGCCGCACACGATGCCGCGTGGTACCTGGGGCATCTTTCACCTTATCTTATACAGACACATGTATCTGCAGGTGCATGAAACCCCCCCGTCCCGCATAAAACGTGATGAAAGCCATGAACAGCAAAGCGCGTAAGAACGTGTCGGTTCGTTCGTCCGGCCTGTTTCCATGTTTCAGAGGTAATCGCACCCGTGCTATAGAAATCAGGATCGATCTCCGCCATTTTCCCCTCCCAAGAGCTGATAAATTGCGCGTAGGCCGGAGTGGAAGGGAGTTTGAATCTACGCTTTAGGTCCTCTATAAGCAACGGCGTGTCACATAGCAGATACACGTATCTGTTTAGCGATGTGCGATGCAGACCTAGAGCTCGCTTCAGGAATGCAGGCTTAATCCGCTCGAGTTTTTCGAGTTGCGCCGACGAGAGATAATCCCAGATGACCTGTATTCCGTAGGAGGCGACTGGCTTACCGTCATGTTGAACAAAGCTAGCGTCGTTTGTAGGGATAGTCTCGAAGGAGTTCGTATACTAACACTTGCAACCAGGGCTCGGCGCTCTCTGTCCGTAATGTGCTCCACGAAGGACCGACCGTTTGTAGGGAGTATCACCCCTAGATATTTGAAGCTGTTTACATATTTCAGGGATGTCCTGTTTATATGCAGAGCATCAGAAGCCGCAAGACGACCGCCGCGTCGGAATTTCATGGCTTCTGTCTTGCCCATATTAATCAATAGGCCAGCCTCTTCCACATACCCCGACAGCCTTGCCAGCGCCTGCTGAACGTGAAACCGACTTCTCCCAAAATCACAAGATCATCGGCATATAGCAGAGTTTTCACGTGTCCCGACTGGTCTTGAACGCGTCGTGGCAAATCGCTCAGTAATAGGGAGAAGAGTAGCGGGCTTAGATTGTCACCTTGTGCTACACCCGTGGACTGGACAAACGGGTCTAGAAGCGCTACTCCGTCGTCTATGCTCACTGAATTTACCTGCAGTATGGCCTTAATCAGCAGTAGCATGTTTTCAGGAACCCCGCACTGAGTAAGTTTGATTAAAATCTTGTCACGTGGCGCCATATCGAACGCAGATTTAAAATCCACAAATACCGCATATAGTGCCTTGTTTTGGCCTCCGGATCGCCTGATGCACCTCTTGAAGCAAGATCTCACACGCGGTCATGGTGGAGTGACCTGCACGAAATCCATGCTGCTCAGGCGGGATACAGGAGCAAGCCTCCAGGTACCTTGTCAACCGCCGAGTGATGAGGAGAGCCAGCAGTTTGTAGCAGCAGCTCTTTTTCGCGATAGCCCGCCATGAGGATGCGTCAAGAGGGCTGCCTTTGTTCTTCGGGATGATGCTAGGGAGAGCCTTGCTCCAGCATGCTGGCAGACGTCCATGTCGTAGGCAGGCGTTGAACAGACTTGTCCAACAAGGAAACATGTCGGCCGCATACTTCAGGTGTTCGTTGCGGATCAGGTCCGGCCCAGCCGCCTTGTTCGACTGAAGATATTCCAGCGCACGCAGAACCTCAAACACTGACAACTCGGCGCCTAAAGCCTCACGCACGGCGGTCGTTTCCTCGTCCCATACACAGGCATAAAATGGGACCTCTCGAGGGATGGTATCCGTCGCCGCGTACATCCCTCTAAAGTGCTCTATTAGCACATCAGAGCTGATAGGGCATGCCGTCGGCCTGTCTCGCGTCAGCCATCTGTACGGCTCCTTCGATGCCCTTATTACTAACTTGTCCTCTTCTCTTGCAAGGTGCTGCTGACGGGCTGATTCGAGTATTCGACGGTACCGGCTTCTTACAAGGATGAAAAGAGGTCTCAATGCTGGATGCCGTCGCGCCAGTTCGCGAGTCAGTTGTAATGCGGTGGAGGCCATCTTACATGTCGCATTAAACCACGGGCGCTGGCGTCGCGGCCTCACCTCTGTCACTGACGATTTCAGGACGTCGGTTAAAGTGCAGGCGTAAGAATCGATATCTGGATCGCGAGGAACAGGAAACAAGGCTGCCAGCTTGGGGCCTAATTTGGTCGGGTCCAGCGCCTTAGGAAGACCAACGTTTCTTCCGGGTGGAGCTGCCTCTCGCGTGAGAAGCAACTCGATACCCACTGGAACGTGCCATCTTAGAGAGCTGCCTTCGCATAGTGCATTATTCTTGCCAATGTAAAGAGATCTTTCCGGTTGGACATTTGTAGCAAATATGTCGATTACCGACCGCCCCATGAAAACCTTCGAACGTGGAGATGCTGCTATCGGAGAGTAGACGACATCCGAAGTCCCCGAGCAGCGCGAGCAGAGTGCGTGTACGTAGTTCATCCGGCTTGTCGATGCGTGTGTTTAGATCACCGGCCAGGATGAGTGGAGTGGACAGAGAAGGAAGGGCATGCATTGCGCGAGTGATCTTGTCAATCAGAACCGTCGTATTCTCACTGGGTGAGGGACGAACATAAGCGGCTATGATACTACATCTGCTGCCGTTCAGTACCAACAAATCGTCCTCTGCAAGTACTACTTTGACATCCCCAAGCTTCTGGTTGTACAGCACCGATACCCCGCCGCTCGGTCGACCTCGCCCTGAGGGAGGCCGAGCCAAGCAGTGGAATGCGTAGAAACCCGGTAATTCAAATTGCTTTGTTTCCCAGGTCTCCGTAAGAACGACGGCATTAATGCCTGAAAGTGCAGATTGTGGCAGTAAAGATAGTGCCCGCGAAGCGCCTTCTACATTCCATTGCACGATGGTTATCTTGTCAAGCAACTCTCCGCGGTCTGCGCCAATTCTCAGTCGAACCGAGGGCCCTGGGTCCAACCTCTGCTCTGTGGACGACCGTGAGTTCTGCTGGAGTGCGGATCGTTGTGCTGCGAAGTCCGTTGCGACTGCACGTTCGCAAGTACTTGCTTCAGTACTGCTTCCAGAGACGAGAGTGTAGCTGGAAACCATTCCTTCTGACCGGATGAAGTTCTGTCGACGGGACGCGGTTTGTGATGAGTGGCCCGAGCACGGGTTGAAGAGCGGGCCGCGAGGCGTAGGTGGCGGTTTCGCGAGAGACGCACTGGGAGGGTGGGCCGCTTTGTCCGGGTGCTGTTGCGCCTGTAGCCCGCTGGTCCCCGGAGGTCTCTTGAATGTTGCATTCTCCGGTTCGGACGTCAGTACCTTTTTCAGTTTCAGCGGCTTTACTCCTAAAAAAGCTTTTATCCTTCGTGCCAGGATTGCCGCGATTTTCATGGAAACGTCTCCCTTGTAGGAGTACCGACCGCTTTCAACAACTTGTCGTTGTATCACAGTCAACGGCAGTGCAAAAAAGGGTGTATCTTCCTCAGCCGCCTTTGAAGAGATAGCATCATTCCCGGCCTTGCATTCTGCCGAGAAAAGCGGGACGGACAGGCACATGAAGTTCTGACTCGGGTCTACTCGCTTTCAGCTTCGCGCCAAAACATAATTCCACCGTCTCAAT
>QVRM01002246.1:0-264799 GCA_003439945.1 Dermanyssus gallinae
CGGCCACCGGCCGTGACAACCTTGACCCATTGCGGGTTATCCGACACTTTCTGACCGGCCTTATTCACCCACTCCGTGCCTGATGTGGTACCGATTGACAATACACACATGCTAGTGTTAACGTATTTCTCGACCGATGCTCAACCCGCATTTGAAGTTTCTTTTTTATTTAACGTATGGATATATGTATGCATTTCACAATTTCATTCCACATTTAAAAAATATAGATACGATAGTTTGATTCACAAACGTAGTGTGTTCTAATAAGACCCACTAATTACTGCTGGCCGCCATAACAACGCCGTACACACGAGCTGTCATAATCAAGTCAAATAATTTCGTAATTCTCACCATGCCCACCGACCCAAAGAAGGTTATTTTTAACAGTGGCCCACTCCGCTTTGAAGCCTTTCGTCGAATTGCCGGGGCCATCATTCAACTCCACCCAGGGAATTACCTGCAGTGTTGAGACGATAGAAAACAGTATGTATGGTTACTAATATATATATATATATATACATACTAATTATTGCTCTTGATATTAAAATCCCTCTTGCATCAGAGGCCAAAAGCGTGGTTCGGCGGATATATTTAGTTTCCTTCTCCAAGAGTATCTTACCCCGGTTAAAATGTGCAGGTCGAGTAACTAGTTGCTCTTTTACAAAGAAACCGTCGTTAAAGGCTGGAGAAGACGAAATTGTAAATGATGACATGTGCCGCTGTTTTCGTATACACCCCCTCATGGAGGTGGGGCCTATTTTCGGCTCAGAACGGAGCCTGTGGGTTATAGTCCGCGGCATGCTTGCACGGCACTTAGCGGGCAATCCGAGTGTTGAGTACTGTCGTATAAGTATTGTGTACATTTCTATCACCATATGTATATACAATACTCCAATAGGAAAATACGTTGATGAGACGAATGGTGGAAAGCGCACGAGATTTGCTGCCCATCTCAACTCTGCAAGCAGGACCTAACAATTTAACGTTTTCGAGACTTCCCTGCCGCCTGCACGTAGTTACTCTTCTGTGCTTAGGATTCCGCAGGTCGAAGGGTCATCTTAGGAAGGATAGATATTTGCAGGCACTGCTGTGTGGCCCCTAAACCTCTCCAAAAAATGTAATTATCTTTGTTTAGAGGAGTTACAGAGAAAGAGAAAGTGTAAGACAAAACCGCGGCTGTCAAGACAAAGAAGGACGCTAGAGCATAATACGACACGGCTTAAGTAATGCTCCAATGCTGACAAAGCATTAAAGTGAATATCTTCCAGAGACTCAAGGAAATCGAGGAGAAATGGGCCTAAGCCGAAAAGGAAGAAAAGCGCGCTGTACTGCTACAGCAAGAGCTGTTCGTAATGCTCAACGAAATGAAACAAAAATAAGATGGCCATACAAGACAACGGCACGGTGGCTGTGACCGCAGTGAAAGAGTTGAAAAGCTGAGAACTGGTCGCTGTTGAGGCGACAACTTCAGCCATAGCGGATGATGTCAAAGAGGGACTCGGGAAAAGCGTATGAGGAGTAGAGTTGTTGAAAGTAAGGCAGTAGTGTTAGACTTAGAGGTGACAGTGGCGAAGAGGGAGAAGAACGACAAGATGAAAAAACAGTGAGGTAGAGGCGAACGGCGGCAGAAGACGACAACAGCAACAACGGAACAACAACAAGGCCGAAATAAACGGTGTGCGGCGAGGGCCACCAGGGAAGACGGGAGTGGGCATAGAACCAACGAAACAACAAAAAGAGATGCTAGCGGTGGAGAAGCAGTAGCAACAATGATATCAACAACAGTAGCAGCAGCAACGGCAAACACAACTATTACAAAATCACGAGGAGCAAACATCTGGGCAAATGTGTAACCGATCAACCAGGGAATGCGATGCTTACTCAATTAGTGTGAAAACGAGTTGTCATTGATTGAGATTTAAACCAAAGCAAAATAGAAGAATAGGTTTATCTGGTGGTCGCTAATACAGAGGGAGGGGGGGTGTTATGTTATTTCAATGAGGAGACAAGGAAGGAAAGATATTGTAGCAGCGGGAGTAACTATGACTCTCTTACCGGCCTTGGTCCGCTGGTGCGTGACTACCACGCGCTGCGGGGACCTTCACTGGCCCCTATGTAAGTTAGTCAGACGGTACAAACTCCCAATAGTAACACTCCCGTGTTTTAACAACTAACCGGGGGGCAAGGCATACGATAGAGATAGGTTGGCAACGAATTTATATTGTCATCCTGTCGTGGCCCATTCGAGGGCTGTTAAGGCTATTGCCAATACGGGGGGACCGTTCTGCACGAGGACCCCCGGGCTGGACGGTTAATGCCCCGGGTGACACGCGGTGGTACCGTCCGGGACGCCTGCTGCCTTGGCTTAGTAGGCAAAACGAGTGAGAATTGGCCACATGAAAGCAGACCACCGGTCGAGAGGACTTTCTGGCCCCGTAATCACGGGGAACCCCTGCGCTGGAGTGGGTCAAACTCCCCTTCGGGGGGGCGCGCAATATTCTGGTGTGTAACGCGGAATCGCGAAGTGAACGCGTCTAATCGGTACGGTGGAGTAGTGTGGTACCCCCATTCCGAACCTCGATAGGGGGGAGGGTGGGGGAGCTGCTGGCCTGTCTATTCGGGCTGGCGGGCACTCCCGTCAAAGGCTCGCGCGTATTAAATCGCGGGCGGCGGGAGTGTAAGTCTTTCTCTCTTTTAGTAGTGTAAAAACGAGTTGTCATTGATTGAGATTTAAACCAAAGCAAAATAGAAGAATAGGTTTATCTGGTGGTCACTAATACAAAGGGAGGGGGGTGTTATGTTATTTCAATGAGGAGACAAGGAAGGAAAGATATTGTAGCAGCAACCTACTCGAATTTTTCCATGTCTGATAATATGAAACACAAGTTTGTGTTTTATGGGTGATTGGTAGATATGTTTTTGGTCCGATATGCGGAAGCTGCTGTGAAGGAGGTCGGTACGCAAGTGCAGGAGTTGATGAATTTTGCACTTTTTTTGTATTCAATAATTGCAGCCTCTGCAAAATTGTATGCACATTTATTTTTGCCATTAACAAGTAATTAAGTGCTTGCTTATGGCAAACCTCTTTGCTATAGTAGCTATACATAATAGCTGTTATAGCGGAGGTTGGGGCAACAACGAAAGATATTTTGTTAGGGAGAGGGAGAATATAGGAGCAGTGGAAGGTGCATTGAAGGTCATTAGGTGGTAAACTATTAGTGACATCGATCCGAAGGTAAAGGTAAACAGTGGATGCAGAACGGAGGGGGCCCAAAAGAACAACGTAAGACCAGTGTGCCTTTCGAGCGGACTGCCGTGTTAAATATGAAACGGGGGAGGTGGAGGGCTAAGTAGAAAGAATTATATAAATTGCTAGAAATAAGGTCAGTCGATATTATTATAGTAGCATACCCGTATTTACGTGAGGTGGGTATGCTGTCGGGTTTAAAGGTATACACTTGATCTAGTATAAACCGGAACATGGAAAAAGGAAAAAGCAAGTTTAAAAAAGTTGGCATAATAACCAGAAATGCTATTTCGGGCGAAGAAATAGCATTTCTGGTTCTTATGACTTGGCTGGAAGTCAATATGGACAGTTGTGGTTCATATAAAGCGCCAAGGAATTGGAAAGACGGAGATAAAGAGCTGTTAAAGAGATTACATAAGGCAGTTAGAGAATATCACGATAGAGTGAGGTAATGTGCCTGGGAGATTGGACTGCGCTTATCGAACAGCTGACGCGAAGATAAGACATATGTACTAACGAATGTACGAAGAGAATAGCAAGGGAGGTTAGTTATATCTTTTATTCGTGAGGAAAATCTGATAGAAAAAATGCATAGAAAACGTGTGGGTGCGTATAGCAAATGCTGTAAGACAGGGAAAGAAGGATTAGGGAGGGTAACGAGGGTAGCAGATTGACAAATAAATGCGGCACTATTAAAGAGAGGAAGGTAAAACAGGGAACATAAAAAAGTAGTGGAAACAGAACGCAGATAAGATTGAAGCGTAGTGGGCCAATCACATGGAAGTCCTGGATGGAGCTCAATTGGTAATAAAAAATAAGATTAAAAACGCAGACAAGAATGAGTTTAAGAGCGTTTTGGAGGCTTATAGAGAATTGTTCTAGACAGAACTTGGGTGATTTCCCACGGCTTTTGCTACTATTCCTTTAAATATTTTATACTTAAAAAAAAAAAATATATATATATATATATATATATATATATGTTTCTAAGAATAGCTTGTACGAGCAGCTTCTTATTGTTATTCACCTCTAAGCCTCTGGTTCCGTTTCCACTGTTTTTTTGGAATGACTATTAGGGTCGCTTCCCTCCAGGCCTGTTGTATTTTGCGAGTGTTTAAGCATTCATTGAATAGGGCTTGCCAGCACGGTACGGGAACCACGGCACTATTCTCTTCCCTATACGATCTGTTAACTAACCAGTTAATGAGCGAACTGAACGGCCTCATTACCGAAACAATATTAACGTATTCTCGCGTCAGCCTTCTAGCATGCTCGGCCACTCGTTAAAGCAATGTCTTCTGCAATCTTTTCAGCGGTGGCAGCATCACAAACCCTAAGGAGCCTACCAATCGTAGAAATCTACCTGGCACCGGGAGTAGCCGGCTAAGTCCCCGTGAGACGATATTGCTGTTAAGCTTCCTCCCTCACTCCTGAATATTCTCCCTACTTTTCACGCAGACAAAAATACCATATATCTTAAGGTACATGTTTTCTGAGTCCCACACCTTCGTACGAAGAATTGTTGTCCTCTGTAAGTTCCATGTCTTCTTTGTGTATATTTTTTAAATAGGTAAATAACTGACGACTGTGAGTGGCATATATATATATAGCAAACAGAGTGGAAACGTCACTGTACCTAGCAAGACAAGCCAAAATAAGCCTCTATGAGTGTACAATCATATGGGTACATATGGATTGTTATTCATAGCGATACTCACTGTACAGTAGATTTATATTATTGCGTGTTAATTCTATATATATCCAATTATATATTTTCAGGGTGTCAGAAGACAGATTGGGTCATTTTCTTTTTGTTGTGGAATGAGAGGAATGTCTTATTTGGCAGTGAGTAATGAAATTACTCATTTTTGTTGTGCAGACGTGGCTGGCCAAATTTTGCTTTACAAAATGTGCTTTTGCATCACACTGAGAACATCAATTGAGAACTCAAACAAACTAACTTAACATGAATATACTGGAAATTCCGTTTGCAAATATCTAATTTTCAACAGTTCATGTTCACTAACTTGAAAGTTTACAATGACGCTTACAGTTCATAGTAGTTATCGCGAGGCGGCGGAAAGCGGCTTACGGTGATCATATCGTACTTCTATTAATGAAATTATGCCTACGAAATGGACATTGTCCTGAATGCGTTTTTTTCATAAGCGTAATAATAAAAATGTTTATGTAGTGAAAATTAATATTTGTGTAGTGTATATTTAGGTACGTACGGAGTTTTTCTGGATTTCATAGATGAGTCCTGTGCGGTCATCGAGTGTGAGGAGTTTCCCGTCGAATACAATTAGTTCAGATAACTCCATCCCGCGGCCACCATACGCGAATTGGCCCTGTTGAACAGCGGCGTACCGACAGCACACGTGAGTGTTGGGCTATTGGGTGCTTATAAGAGCTTCTGCGTAAAGTACATATATTCAGATAAACGACCCCGAATTCAACATGTAGATCGCTCCACAGCTGACGGCGAAAAAAATTGTAGCAATGATTTGGTCGTATAAACAAACACACGGTAACAAACAATGCGTATAATCGGTCACTCATGCGATATCTATCCAAGATAGCAAGCGAATTTATGTTTGATGTCGCAGTTACAGTCGGTTCGTGCGGCGCTAAGTAATCATTGGCTTTAATGGCTTAAAGACATATCAAACAAATTAAACACATATATATATAAATATATATATATATATATATATATATAGATACACATCATACCGTGCGTTTGTTCTGCTGTATTTTAAAGCTCTTTAGTTAGCGTGTATCCGACTGATGTACGAAGGTATATATATATATATATATATATATATATATATATATGTATATATATATATATATATAGCAAAACGTTAAAGAAAAGCGATAACCTGTAGGGGGTACCTTAAGAGTGATTTCGTCGTCCCATTCAACGTCGAATTTGCTGCCGGCTAAGTCGGAAGTCAACCAGCCGGTCTTTAGTTTCGACGTCCACACGTCCGCCTTATTTTCCCGAGCCTTTTTGTCCATATCAGCAATCACAGCCAACTTATATTTAACTGATTCTTGCTGGTACACCTAACGTGGTAGATAAAACAAGTATTATCAATTGTTCTCACCGTATATATATATATATATATATATGGGACCCAAATGTCATGATCCGACCGTGAATGATTGATTACATTGAATAAATGAATATACATGACAACGATATATATATATATATATATATATATTTGATGATGCTGTTCTGGGATAACGTAGTGAGATATTTAGGAAATTGAGTACTCGGCGTAAGGAGAGAAGCAGGCAGTTGTGTATCCCGTCCAATTGTCGCGACATCATGGCGTTTCAATTGCATAATTTATCAGCATCTGTAAACATTCACATTGTGACGCACTGGCGTGATATACCCTCTCCCACTGATTTTTCAAGGGGACACCGTCGCCACACAGCGGTCCGCTTGGATCCACTCTGTCTTGGAAGTAAAACGAATTAGTCACCTACCTGGTGCCCCGCCTTAATACCTGGTACGATTGCCTCTTAGCTGGTGCCCCCGATTCTGTTTATCTGCGCAGTCCCTCTTAACCTGCTCAAATGGGAAATATTTATCGCGACTCAGGCGACCAACAAACCGGCTCGCCAAAGGAAAGGACAAACGTTTGAAACCTATCCGATCGCTACCAGTTTCAGCCCTTGCACTTGAATGAACAATGGAGGCGGCCCCCTCACCACGACAAAATCATCGACCAGCAATTTCCTTGCACCGGAGACGTGCGAGCATGTGCCTTTGCGCGTCAGAAGTTTTCGATCGATATTCAGCGAGTTAACGAGGCAGCGGGCATTGTAACGTGTCTGACGTGACGTTATCAAACGTCTGACAATGTACAAACTGATGTCCAAAATCCGGACGGGCTCGGATCGGCTCCTCGATCACGGCTGGCGTCGGAAACAGGATCAGATTATTTTGCGCTAGAGTTGCTTCCTCGCTATAGCAATGGCTGTATGTGATGTTAGACGTGGCTGTACGTTATGTTAACAGACGTCAAGAACACTGTGTGCTGTGTTGTATCCTGCTACTGATAGTACCACTATTACTTACAACGGGCGGTGTAAAGGGATACGTGTCATTGTAGACATCTGGCTCGCAGAGCGGTTCGTCTCCAGCTAAGTCGACGCCGTGCACCAGCATCGCACAGAACGCGAACAGGAACATGCTACCGGGCAGCATGGTGATCGGCGTGAGATTGGTCTGTCAGTGGACCGTCGGGTTGCTCTAATATAGCGCTTCCGTTGCTACGGGCCCGCAGGCCGTCGACGGCACCACTGTCGAGTAATGCCATTGTCATTCCAGACCCTAGGGGGGGGAGGAGATGCGGTTATAGGCTTTAGTGGGTTTGAGAGTTCCGCACTTGCTGCAGCGAGCTGCCGGTGTCGCATGTGCAATATGTAATTCCGAGACCTGCTAAGTCAAGAATAGGGGCGGTGTATTTATTTATGTATATATATAGCATATTGCATGTATGCCTAAATACACATGTTACCCTTTTATATCAGCTAAATATATATATATATATATATATATATATATATATATATATATATATATAGCTGATATAAAAGGGTAACTTGTGTATTTAGGTATACATGCCAACCGAACAATAAATCAATATATATATATATATATATATATATATGAGGGTGCCAAGTAAGGTGCGCATAGCTCGCTAAAAACACGTGTTTTTTTTCCAATAGAATAAGTCTGACTTATTTCGCAACTAGTTTTGCAGTACATTAATGCGTGCAGAGTTTCTAATAAGTGTTAAACCGGTGTGGGCATCCGTGGCATTATTTTACAAAATGCGCAATCGTAAGATTCGTTTTTGAGCATTCACGTTTAAGAATTTTTTGGAGAGTGATTTTGTTCCGATTTGATAATCGTTAGTTTTCTGTTTTTCCCTCGTGTAGGTCGTCAGCGGTAGCGATAACGACAAAAGCAACAACAATGACTATATATATATATATATATATATATATATAAGACACGGGCGATAGCCTTTTCTGCAAAATTACCTGAATAGTTTTAATAGTTTCAACTTATGTAATAACGGAAATTTCAAGCTCAATGAATAATTATTGAACTTAAATAAATTTGCCGTCTGGAGAAGACGGTTCCATAAAAAAAAAAAATATATATATATATATATATGCATTGCCAGCATTCGTATTTTGCTCTGTTTCGCACACTCCGACGACGCAGTCTGTACGGGGCAACTCAGTCAAACGGGTGCCGCCTGGCGAGCGGACCAGAGCTGGGCCGTTCGAATGCATCGATGGACCAAATGATCGAACAATAAATCGATCAATCGAGCCGTTCGGATTGATGCGCCATTGTGCTCTGGTAGAAGGAGCCGCCTGTCTAGGGCAGCCGAACTAGGCCGTACGGGGTGGTCCGTCTAAATTGGCGTGTACTTTATCGCCTCTTTCTAAGCCCGTGCCTATACGAGAGTAGCTGTTTAAAGGAACATTATTGTGTTAAACCGCAGGGCAAAGGCCGTCTTTAATCGATATCACCCACCCACCTCCTCACGCTGATTACTTTTTTTAAATTTGGGGTCTTAACCGGATTCAAGCTCGTGTCAAAATGTCCCTATTTAATTATAATAGTTAATCGATTTCTTAATAGCGGAAGTAAGTGAATTTACATTGGCATGTCGAGACTTTTTAGACTTTCGCTTAGTCACGCGCTGTACACAGAAGTCCAAGGATGGACTTCATTCAGCGCTGTCGTACACTGCCATACAGTCATTGCCCCTAAACATGCTCGTAAGTTCAGATGGCCACTCCTCTACTAAACGGCTGGCATGAGCTGACATGTGAGCACCATGTTGCTGAAAGACGTATAACAGTTTCTTAGACACTTGATGTTGTCAAGCCCGGTGGCGTGGTGGTTTTCTCTGCGCCTCGCAACCGGAGGAGACACATAGGTGCGCGGGCTCGAGCCCCACCGTCAAACATTTGTATTTATGGGGGTCCGTCTATAAAGCAATGCGAAAGGTGATCCCGTCGATGTTAAATCTTGGCTGAGGGTCAGCCTGAAAACTTTATTTAGACACTTGATGTATCCACTTTTTCACGCAGTTTATGCAACAATCAACTTAACTTCTTCTGTAATGGTTTCGCCTTTCTGAAAAAAACATGGCTGCATGGACTCCTTAACTAGATACGACATTCAGAATGTGAACACTGGCCGAAAATTTACTTTATCCATAATGGGGACATCACCTGGATCGTGGGTACGTCAACGGTCATTCTTGCAATGAGCTTGTGGTGAATATTTTGTCTTCAGAGAAAAAAACAAAGACTGCCGACAGCTTCGTGCTTGAGTGAAGAGGGAAGAGAATGGCATCACGCAAGACTAATGGTTTTCGCGGCCTTTCGGCAAGAGTATTTGCTTGAATTTGCAGTATCTAGTACTGCTTCTTCACGTTTTTTACCAGGAATTTAAAATAATAATAATAATAATAATAATAATAATAATAATAATAGCCTGGGCTCCCCATCTCTCATAACCTCTCATAGCCTGGGCATCCCCATCTCTCAGCAGTCCGTTTGGAAGACTTTTGACCACCGCTTAACGAATAGCTTAGCCACCCCAGGGGGTATGCCGTCCGGGCCAGGGGCTTTTCCACAAGCTCTGCTTTTTTGTTTGTTTTTTTGTTTTTTTTTCTGGGAGGTTTCGGGAATGCATGATGCACATGCGCCACTCGCAGCCTGCGTGGCTAGTGTGAGACTCGCAAACTCACTAAACCCGGATTCCTCCCCACCCCTCAGGCTCGGCATTACTTTGGCATTACATCGAAGCCGTGGGAGAGGCGTCTCTGCCGTTCTCCTTTAATCAACTCTATCCCTGACTATCATCCCGCATGTCTACCTGCGGTTGGATAGGGGGATGCCATTTTGTAATCCGTCCTGTGAGGGTGCGTCGAGACCATGAGGGCCTGGCTGCTCCCCACCCCCTCCCCCCTCCCTCGGCTCCTCGTCTCGACCACTCTCCCGAGAGACCCGCTCAAACCTCTCCCGCCTGGCCGTTTCCTTGGCAGTCTTGAGTGTCAAAACAGCGTCGAACAAGTTCGTTGCCTCCCTCCATGCCTCCGCCGAAGTTATCATATGGGAGACCACCTCCTTGATGGGTCGGCCTCTCACAGCGGTTGGTGCTGCGTCCCGTGCTTCCCTGAGAGCATCACACCGCAGAACAGTATGCTTTACGTTGTCCGCTTCTCCAGAGTCGCACAGTACGCAGATATCGCTGATGGCCTTCTTGATCCTTGACAGGTAGCTCTGGAACTGGCCGTGTCCGGTCAGAACCTGAGTCGTCCAGTAGGAAAGCTCCCCGTGTCATACCATGCCCTGAGGTCCGGTATCAGACTCTTGGTCCAGGTCCCTGTGGTCACACCGGGTCTTACCTGCGCCCATTCCTCATGCCAGGCCGATATGGTGGCACTCCTGGCCCTGGTGAGATTCAGACCTTCGTCTAGATAAATTTTACTTCGTTCAGCCACTAGGAGGTCCCATGGCAGCATTTTGGCTAGGACCAGGAGAGCTTCGGTCGAGACTGTTCGATACGCCCGGCTTACCCTGATTGCCAGCGTTTGTTGGGTCGACCTTAGTGCCCCCCTATTTTTCGCCGTCCGCATTGCCATGTCCCCCCAGACTGGGGCTGCGTATAGCGCCGTTGATTCGGCCACCGAGGCCAGGAGCCTTCTTTTCACCTCAGCCACCCCACCGACCCTAGGCATGATCCGCGCCAGGTTCAGGGAGACCCTTTAGGCCTTTTTGGCCACGTACTTAACGTGTGCCGATCCGGTCAGTCCAGTGTCTAGCATGACCCCAAGGTACTTTACCTTCTTTCTGATTTCTATCGGGTGGCCCGCCATCACGAGGTTAATGCCGGTCGTCCTCTTTCTGCCTGTTAGGTACATCGCCTCCGTCTTGTCGGGTGCCAGTTTCAAGTGATGGGACTCCATCCGCTCGGACACCATTGACAAGGCCTCATTGGCGGCGCTCTCCAGGGCTCTTTCGGTCCTGGCCGTTATCATGAGTGCAAGGTCATCGGCGTACGCCAACGTCTCCACCCCATACGGGAGACCTCGGATCTCGAGCACCCCGTCGTAAGCTATGTTCCAGAGCACGGGTCCTAGAATCGAGCCCTGTGGGACTCCGGCAGTAACCTCGTACTCCTGCCCCCCTGCAACCAAGCCTCTGTCATCCAGGTAGGATGAAATCATTCGACGGAGGTAGAGGGAAAAGCCCTTTCTCTTCATCGCCTCCACAATTACTTTCCAATTCATTGTGTTGAAGGCATTTTTGACATCCAGGAGGATCAGGAGCACGAATCCCCTTGTTTTAGGGGTCTTCATAGTCTCCTCACCCGCCCGTTTCAGAACCTTCTTTAGAGCCCCTAATGCGGATCTGCCCTTCCGGAAACCATACTGGGCATCTTATAGGGCGTTCTTTTCCTGAATCTCGTCGTTTAGTCTCTTGACTATAACGTTCTCCAGGAGCTTACCCATGGCGTCAATGAGGCATATGGGCCGGTATGCCGAAGGCCCCGTCTTCCTCCCGGGTTTGGGGATCAGAACCAGGCTTGCCCTTTTCCACAGCCTCGGGAATCTCCCCTCTCTCAGACGCTTGTTGGCAAGGTCTTGGAAGACCTTAGGCCACCTTTTGACCAGTAGCCTCGCTACCTCTGGGAGAATTCCGTCTAGGCCGGGCGCTTTACCGGTTGCCAACCGATTCCGGGCTTGTTCGACCTCCTCCAGCGTCACCTCCGGAATGTCTTCCGGGGTGATCGAGAACTCCTCGTTTTCTCTCCGCGGCTGTGCCGGAAAAAGACCGGTTACAGTCTCCCGCAGCACATCCGGGGGGAGTTTCGGGGGAGGTCTCCGGAGTTTGGCCATAACTATTTGGTACGGCAGGCCCCATACGTCGTTCTCCACCGCGTCTGTCAGCTCTTTCTCCGCTTGGGCTTTACTTTTAGCGATGAGTCCTCGGAGTCTCGATCGAGCAGCCTTGTACTCCGTCAATCGGGATTCAGCTCTTGCGGTCTCTCGCTCCCCATAAAATCCTACCCGTCGTTTTCTTTGCGTTAACCAGCTGCGTGTTCTCGTGAAAATCCTATTTAGCCTAATGCAAGCCCTGCGGGCAGCTGCGATCCCTTTGTTCCACCAGTAATTAGGAGGGTGGCGGCTCCCGTGGTGTTGTGAGGGACCAGCTTTCTCGCATGCTGTAGAGAGTATGCTAATTATTTGATATTCATCCCCCACCGTGTCTCCCAGTTGTTTGCAACCCTCGTCTATTTCAGCCACTAGAATCTTGGCGTCGAGTTTCCGCATCTGCCATCTTTTACTAAGGGGCGGGGCGAGGGCCACCTCGGGGGTACTGATGGTGAAACAGATGTATCTGTGGTCACTCATGGTCTCCCCCGTCTCCCTCACCCTCCACTCTACCACCAGTGGAAAGGCCGCCTCATTGACCATTGTTAGGTCAATGAAGGCCGTCTGGCTCCTTCTGGAAAAGGTGGGGACCCTTCCGTCATTAAGAACCATTAGACTTTTTTCAGCCATCCACTCCTGTAAAATCTGGGCCCGTCTAGTTGTGGTTCGGCTACCCCATGCTATGCTGGCTGCGTTAAAATCCCCGGTGATCACTACCCTCTTACCTGCATGTGCCCCCGCGCTCTGGGCAAGTTTCTCGAGAAATTCCTCGAATTCCTCCTCCTCCCTGTTGGGAGAGAAGTAGCAGCTATAGATGACCCCTACCCGGTCAATCTCCAGCCAGGAGAACCCCCTCTCCGACCCCCCGCCCCTAATCGCGAAATTTCTCTCGAAACCCGTCCACCAGATTGCGGTATCCGCCTCTGCGTCAGATACCCAGTCTGCCTTCCGCTTGGTGGTCGCTATGTTTGGCTCGGAGAGCAGGCAGAGGCCTATGGACTCTCTGCGTACTATCTTATCGAGCATGTCATGCGCCGCCCTGCAGCGGTTAAGGTTTACCTGAAGTATCTTTAACATTGGCCGGATAAAGGGCCCCTACCTACTAAGTTCCAATCACCCTTTCCGTCCTCTGCTGGGATAACGGTTGTCTTCTTATTTTTAGCCCCCTTGTCTTTATTCCCCTTTTTGTTGCTCTTCTTGGGTCTCCTTGCCATCTACCTGTCCCTTGGCGACGCCCCTTCGGGTCTCCCGCCGCTGCTCGACTTGCTCCCTATAGGCCGGGCAAGACATCCTATCCGCTCGGTGCCCCTCTATTCCGCAGACCAGACACTTTGGTGTCGTTGCTTTGCAATTGGCTACCAGGTGGTCAGGTTCACCACATTTGTGGCATACCCGAGGCACCTGGCTCTCTGCTTTGCAGTCTTGGGCCTTATGGCCCGGCCTATGACACTTGTAGCAGTTGGGGAGCCTAATCCACTCCTCAGGTCTGCACCACGTCGAGCCCAGCTTAAGGGTCTTGCGGGAGCATATGGCTCTTGCCGCCGCCGGGGACGCCGTAACCAGTGCGTACCAAACTTCAGCTCTTCCGAGCCTTGGCTCGGTAGCTGTGATCTTGGCGCCGGCCGGAAGCTGCAAGGCCTTTTGCAGTTCGCTTTCGACCTGCTCCCCGTCCAAGAGTGGGTCAATCCCCCACAGGGCGATGGTCTGCCCCTGGTTAAGCTCTCGGCAGTCGGCCTGCATCTTTGCAGATTCCCGAATGGCCGCCGCAATTTTCTCTCCTGCGCCCTTTTCACTCTCCTCTATTCTAATTATAAGGTCACCCTCCTTACTTTTAACTACCCCCCTAACCGTTATCCCGGCGCCTTCCTGCTGCCTGACTTGTTCTCTAACACCCCGGAGAGTGTCGGCGAAGGTTTTTCCTGCTCATCGATTGACCCGATTACGTCGTAGGAGGCTGACTCTAATTGAATATTTCGCATCCTGCCATCCATAACTCCTTCTTCTACTTATTGCTTTAAATTAATTTTATAGAGATGAGTATTCAAGCGTTGTATTGTGAAGTAATGCAGAAAAATCTCTTGTAGGAGAAAACTTTGCTTTAATTCAGGTACGTTAGACGCGGCTTTACTAGCCTCCTACCACGTGGCAAGTCGCCTCAGGAACAATTCCTATACATGTTGTGTCTCTTGCATCCACCTTACATTGCAACTTCACGGTGTCTCGCCGTCTATTAAACGTGGCGACTTCACTTGTGAGGTATTGCTGCGTGTAGCGGCTTCATCTCAGATCTCAGTGATAGGTCTTGGCCTGACTGCAAATTGAGGTCTACCATCACCATCGTTCTGCGTGCCGTGTACTGGATTTAAGTATTTTGGTCTATAGCTCATTTTAGCTCTCGATCTATTTTTTCGATTAGCGGCGAGGCTCATAATAACTTCTTGCAAGTCATCCCTTTAAGAAAGGCCTAAACACAAGTCTTCGCCTGTGCTATATCACCGGTTGTGTAAAGAAGCTGATTTAGCAGCCCTCAGACCCATAGGGAAACATGCTACGTTTTCTATGTGTCACGAAAGTCAATAGCGGCGAAGACTCGTGTCAAGGCCTTTTTAAATAATATTGTCATCGGAATTGGCCAGAGTGAGAAGAAATGCGAAACAATTTTACCATATAGAAACTCAACAGAGAGTCGTGAACCGAATTTGAATTTGACCCGCTTTAGCGTAATTTTGCATGAAAACAGCTTGTTGACTCTGCGAACATAATACAGCATGCGCTGCTTTGGCGTCTCCACCCCGACTGACTTACCGTGACCGTTAGGTGCGAAAGTGCGTCAATCGATTAAAATTATTATGAACTTAGGTCTCGGACTTAGCTTACCGACTAGACCAGGGACTCGGCAACATTCTCCATAGCCCATAGTCCATCGTGACTAGATTTTAGACTAGGGACACAGATAAAACCCTCGATGAGCCTGGATTTTATCATAATCAGCGCATTATTTCACTCATATGGAGTATGCATATAACATTGACACTTATACAGTTGTCAGGTGCTCTCGGCATGTTATTTGAGAAAGGCTGTGCAACGGTTTCTTTACAAAGGCCAGACAGGCAGACGGATAATACTTCATATACGCCTTTGAGCACAGTCGACAGACGTACTCCGTGCACTCCTTGTAGAAGTTCGTATTCGAACAGATCAGGTGATGATAGCTATAAACTATGTATCTCTGTAGGTCTCCAACCTCTCGTCGGACTTGTTCAACTGTACTTTCCGATAAGGTTTTTAATTGTACTGTGCGCGGCATCTTCAAGCTCAACCAAATTATCTCAACAACCGGTGCAAAGCCTTATATTAGGTACACAAAGCTGCTCCTTACACGCATTGACAAGCAAAGTACTCGCTTCATGTACATTGTGAAACACCTTTCAAGCAAACCAAAGTTTGCCCGAGTGAGGTGTTCCCCATACTCTGTCAAAACCATACACCAGCCTTGAAAGTCTCCTACGTTAAGGTAGAAGAGTGCCACTGCCATCGGAACAGGCAGTCGCCGGACGTCGCCTATCTCTCCATGAGGAGAAAATAGGGCTGTTCGCACTGTCTAGACAATTTGCGTAGTGAAGCCTCAGATACCGGAAAGATTGATGAATTTTAAGGATTGACCGCCGCAACATGGAAGCCAATCGACAAGGAACACCTATCAGAGAGTTATGCGCTTGATGGCACTCAGGTCGTCATGAGCGACCACTATGCGTACATCACAATTATGGCTTTCTGGAACTCCTGCCCACTATAGCACACAAAATTGGCAAGCAGAAGAGCGAAGAAGACGCAACTCAGTGGGTTTTTTTTCCGGGGTTCCCACATTTTGCCTTACCTGCGATTTTTCTGCTTACCCTGCACCAGTAGGTGTCCTCATCAAAAAATCTCGAAATTACGCTCAGAAGAGACCACCAACGCCTGCGTGTCGGAACGACTTCACCAGGAGATATCGAGGTGCTCTGTCAAATGCTTTGACGCATTCTATAAAGATTCGGACCTTTATAAAAGCAATCTAGGGCAGTGGTCTTACCGGCTGCCCTTCAGCGAGCAGTACACCGTGTACGAAATACCTCCTCGGATACGTCTTTCGGAATACGGTTATAGGGTGTCAAAACTCTAGGGTGTCTGTGCGCAAACGCTAAAAAGGGCGTGATGGAAAGACAGTAGAAAGAGACATTGGGAGGAAGGTGACATGTTAGCTGCATGGCCAGCTGCCTGTTAACTGTGTCACTCGGTGTTGGATCGACCCAAACAGGTGAACAGATAAACGAAGGAATGAATGAGTAAACCAACGACTAACGTTGGTGAGCTGTTCGCGGTTGCCGTTGGTGGCCCGTCAATGTTCCCCCGTTGTGCCCAGAACTTTATCCAACACCTGCTGCAAGCCGACGAAAACCGGGTTTCGTACTTATTGACGTGCTTACTGTTAATTACACTTCCGACCAAAAACTATTTTCGCGGAAGGGGTCATTGTGCGCAATTGAGGAGCAGCAGTTTCGGTGGGCGGGCTTGCTATACTCGTTACAATTTATTCTAGACTCTGGTAGAAGACGACTCTCTGCCACAGGATGGGCCAGGATTCACTTTATGTCACCGTTCAGGGCTGAGGAGATTATGGGCAAGCATCTGTACTTTAGAAAGTAACGACTACTAGGAGACAAGTGAAAGTAAACTAGACACACCTTGATACACTCTACAACTTTATATATACGAAATTTTAGGGACACACCAAATGACAGAAGTTATGCAAAGCTGTAAAAGATGAGGATCTGCCGCGTTATAAAGCATTGTTTGTAGATCGCCTCCAAAAAAATCATAATGAGGGTCGCATAAAGGCATGAATTTACGGTAGTGAAGTCTGAGTGATAGTGATAAAACTAGCAGAGTGTTATATTAATTACGAAATAGTAAGAAGAGTCATCACAAACCAAACTGTGCAAGCTCTATCGTGGTCAAACGACCATTACGGAAGGACGAGGTATACCAAGACCGGGTGTAGTTATAGATGTGCCGACAAGTGTACTATCAAGCGTAACATAAACAATTACTAGAGAGACGAATATAATAAATAAGTTTTGGTGGACTCCAAAGTCCACATTACATATGTATATACAGATTTCTTGGACCGACCACATTGCATATTAGTTCCGCGATGTGAGATATACTGCACGGGATCGGCAATTGCATGTTTTTATGCCCACACAGAATAAAATACGTTTTGATATCCAGATATTTTAATTGTGACCCATTAAGACTTAATGAACGAAGGACCTTATTCAAAAAAGGTGTGGAAAGCAGTAGGGCTACAAATTGTGGACGACAGTCAAGTAAGCACGTATACGGCTTTGAAACGCACAAGCTTCGTCGATATCATAGCGACGTCCGAATACATCAGCAACCCATCATAACTCCAATCTCGCAGTCGACAGAAAACACAGCCAACTGACGCTCAATCTTGCTGCCAACTCAGTCACGACCGGCCACTGCAATCCATCTTTGTCGCGAAGGATCAATGCGCGCAAGCTGAAGCAAGCTTTCACCTTCCGCCGTCGCTTGAACGTCGAGGGGACACTAACGAGCACTGCTTTTGGTGAGCTGTGCATACATCACCTACGGACAACCTATTGTCAAAGCAAGGTCACACATAGAGCCTGCTATGTCCATTCTAAGAATTCTGCATTGCCAAAACATCTGTCTAGTGTACCTTGCTGTTTAAAGCACAAAAGCAAAAACGTGCTTAGACGAAAGCGCGTTCAGTACAAAGCCTGAATGCAGTTTTTTCTAAAACGCTCACTTAAGCCAACCTTACTAAGTGACGACTGTAATCGGCTAGATTAAAAGACTATTCACTGGCAATTGTGTTCTACCAGAAATAGAAAAGCTTGATAAAGATAGTCCGTTGAGTGACTTTACATGGACTGAGTTATTCCAGTACCAGAAACTTGTAAATTTGTGTGCTGAAAAACAGGGGCATCTTTTAGTGTGGACCGCGGCTTCGATGCCATTACATGTATTAAAGTTGGCGAGCCCTAAGCTCGCACACGAGATCTGCTCCTAGTTTGATAGTCATAGTTTCGCCGCAATTCTGTGGAAGACTAAGGAGATGACGATTGGGCGAAGCAACCCACTAGGTTTTTTGATTGCGATGAGGCAACCACCAAAAAGAACAGGGCGAATGGCATCAGGTACCGAGCCACTTCTGATGATATTTGCATTAGTTGTACCAAGGAGGTCTCTGATATAGCGCTGCCGCGGGCCGTCCATGACTGCAGTAGGTCCCTCTGAAAAGATCCACCCAGTTTCACAGACTAGTTCTGCACTGGTGACGAGCAACTCAGGACGCAGAATGTTCTTTGTCGGGGTCGGCCGGCTCTGTAGGTCGTTTCGAAGACCTTTCGACGAACGCGTCTGCTGCGCAAACCAGACTCCCCACAGAAATGAAAAGCTCTAGCGGAGCCTCCGATGTCGCCTTCGCCTAGCAGCCTAGTTGCTCGCCTGGCGGCAGCTTCATCCTCGCTTGTTCTAATGCGCCCTCGGGGCCGATTTGGGTTGTGGCACACGACATGATCTGTGTTTCTTGATAATGTCTCTGAGGTACGTGGCTTAAGTAAGATTGCTTTGTTTTCAGAATGGGATTCTGCGAACTGTATGTGCGAACACCATTAGGTTGGCCCAGCTGCGCGCGTCGTTGTTATGATGCACTAGAGAAAGTCTGTCGGCGCTTTTGGGAATGTCGTTTGTATGTCTTGGTGTACTCGACGAGTTTGTCGCCCAGGAGGGTGGAATCGGTGCTGTCGACGGGTTGCTGACGGAGAACAGGAGCCAGTGTTCGGTGTCCGAGTGTGCTGCAATCATGTACCGTTTGATTCCCCTCCTTGTAAAGCTCTTTTGGCAATGCATGCAAGTAATCCTGTTGGCCCGACTCGAGGCTGAATAGGCGGGCCTGCTATATGCTGAATAGGTGGTCCTGCTATATGCTGAAAAAGTCGTCTTAGTGGCTCGGACCGGCCTTATCTTCAGAAGCGTCTTAGGGCAAAGGCGTTTTAGATCGACAGGCTTCTTCACTTCGAAAGCTGATAGCAGCCTTACTGTGCCAGAGATTCGGCAATGTCCCACCTGCAGGAGGCGCGTTCTGCGTCGGCGATTCGTAGGCTTAAATGCCTTGAGCGGGGCGAGCGTAATGGTTTTATCGAACAGTCCATCCGAACTGGGGGCAACGACCTCACGGACCACTGAGGCGTAGGAACGAGGAACGTTCTCTCTTACCTCGCGCGGTGTCGAATTCGTTCGAACCGTCGGTTCTACGATATTGGATGTGGGATAATCGGACTGGATTCAAAGTAAGAAAAATATAGGTGCACTTTTCTATTGTACTGCAGCGAGCCAACATACCCCGAATAAAACAATATATTACAATGCGCCGTGGGACAAACATACAGAATGCCCACGAGAATGAGCAACTCGTGTGAATGAATGTCTAAAATCCGGAAAACTGCTTAAGGCGTGGGAGAAGTATACCATTTTTGTTATACCTATAGAACTTACTTATACTTAAAAGCTGCCCATATATATATATATATATATATATA
This sequence comes from Dermanyssus gallinae, assembly GCA_003439945.1. Classification (NCBI taxonomy): domain Eukaryota; kingdom Metazoa; phylum Arthropoda; class Arachnida; order Mesostigmata; family Dermanyssidae; genus Dermanyssus; species Dermanyssus gallinae. The sequence goes on from QVRM01002246.1 coordinate 19,872, forward strand.
TATATATATATATATATATAAAATAGTAAGTTAAATATAATCATATAAATCATAAATATAATAAGGGGTGCTACGAGATAATAACTGGTTGAGTGTGCTTCTATAGCTATGGCAATTGACTTAGCTAATGGAGTAATTAATTTACGATAAAATAAAAAAGGAAAACCTTTATCGCTACGTAACCATGGATTCGCTGGCACTTCATTTGCATTCGCAACAAGTTATCTTGATCCATTTTCAGATCAGATTAAGACTGTCAAAACAAAAACGGCGAAAAGTTGTATGTATGACATTGGGTATTTGAGAAGAAGAGTTCGTGTCTTCTAAGTGGCTTGTTAAATTGCTCCTAAAAATTCCGCCAGTGCGTGCTCTAAATACTCAAAGTCAACCAAGACCTTGGAGTTTTTACTGAGTTACCTTGCGCAGCCGCCAAATTGTAAACTTGGCCTGGGTTAGTGTATCCCTCCGCCCCTCTAAAATATGGCATTTTTTATTTTATATCAGTAAGATCAAGATTTTTCCCCCGTTTTGGGATATAATTAAGCGTGTCATGGAGAGAGGTACGCTCTTAGGGCGTTCCCGCTTAGAATTTGATGTTAGATATATTGTATCGTAGAGAGAATTACATATTATAACCTTTAACGGAGCGCCGCATTTGGGGGAACCACATATCGTTCTTATTACTGCCGTCGATTCCGGGGAGGTCGAAATTACCATCGCAATCATTGGTTCTAATACCTACTGCCTTTTGAAAATCGCCGGGAATGAACAAATGGTATCGGTCCCCGCCCCGCGATAGAGTATACCTTGATAAATAGAGAAATCTTCAACAGCTCGTTCGGATACAGTGCGTTCTTTATTACATTTTTGCAGAGCTTCATCCTGCAGTCACTGCCCCCTTCTCTACTTGCGAGAATCTATTCTTCTAGAGTTGATGGTTGCTGTACAAGAATCATTCAGCGAACTCCCCTCAAGATGCTCCATTCTGATCACACACAGCATCGCCGTCAAAAGTTTTTTTTTTATGTATGTCTAGAAATTTGCGATGCATCTCTAAACCCGTATCCGTTCGTTTATATATGAAATCTTACTGGAGTCCAAGATAAAGCGTCAACATGTGCTCGGCTGTGGACTGGAAGTCTTGCATTTGTGCTAGACATCGAGTTGACGGTAAATTTTTGATTGTGTGTATTTTAATGCTGAGGAGAGCCTGGTAGTCTGCCACGAGGTTAAAGTGCCGGCCGACAAGAAACGACTTAGTTCTTTCTGGTGAGAAAATAATTGTTAGAAGTTCTAGATGGGAAACGTGAAAAGTGACTTCTACTTTTACTACTCTTGCGTGAGTGAGCGTTACACTATGCAGATTATCATCTTATCCAGTTTGAAGCAACATAAATTCATAGTCAATAGGTTTTGGCGGTTTTTTTTCAGTTTGGAAAGCATACGCATCTGGACTCCGCGGGAGAACATAAAAAATGCACAGAAAAGCTTACACGGAATATCAATGTAGTGCTGTGGAACTGTGAAGAGCATGGCGTATTAGAACTGTTGGGCTTCGAGTAGTGGTGTTCTAATTTGTCCGGAAATCTGGGCTGTAAAACATTTATTTGAGGGGCTCCTACGGATATCACGCACTAGCAAAGGACGATACAGAACGGGGCAGAACATGTTGGGGTTTTAATATTTACCAAACCAAAAAGGGAGTAATAGGAATAGGTATAATAGCGGAAAACGTTGCAGCGGTAGCGTCAACGGAGGTTTTAAATGTGGCATCTTATGTAAAACCGGCAGGCCACAAATTATAAGTTAAAGTGATGTAAACTATGATTACGCTATCCACGTCGAGTTATGGAAAAATACAACTAAGCTATCACACTATTGAATCCTTCTTACAGGCACAATAAGATAACTGCAAAGCTCATGAACATGACCGGACCGATCGGCCATGTACAATTTACAAACAGAGGTACTTTCGCTGCATTTGTTTGAGTGCTCGATCTGTCATTAAAGATGGTGCTCTTAATACCATCCACAGATATCTTGCTGACAAAAGAAATGACATCGCGGCGATAACAGATGTGGTGAATCCGTACATGTATGTGTATATGCCACGTTTTAGCATTTTTGCTCTTAATAACAGTAATATTTTGAGAGTAAAATCATAAAAGCAATGAACGAACACTATTCGTTTTATATATAGAATACGCATGTATTTATTGTCATTAGCAAACAATTATGGGGAATTAAAACACTTTCTACGGGATCTCCGGAAGCCCTACGGCTGACGGAAGAGACCCTTCCACAGCCGCAGAGTTGCCGCGCTGAACCTCAATCGATATGCGCTGCAACATGTATTCGCTAGCGCGGGGGTCCTGAGTTACAGCGATGACTTTCCGACCCAATTCCTTACTAAATTTAGAGATTCTGGTCCGATCGGGCCAAAGGCCTCAATTGCGATCGGCTGAACTATAAATTGCGACGCGAATTCCAAGAATTTCGTCGATTTTCGGTTATCTGCGAGTCGGGCGCCCGCGTCCACCTCACGGTTCGTGTTTTGAACGTAACTTCTGGCCAGCGTATATGACAATGTAACATCCCAAACGAGGAGATAACCACGAGCCCAGGAGTTGAGAGTTTTTCCGTCTGGCCTCAGTTGGTATTTCCGACTGAGGCCGACGGGCTCTTTCACTGCTGGAATGTGGGCGGAGTGTTCACCCGTGGCGTTTACTGGTGCTCCGCACAGGTTGCATGGATGGGGTACGCGAACTACCTGCCTTAGGCGCAAGCCGGAAACAATACGGAGTGTGTTGTTGTCCAGCATTGTTCCCAACTGCGGCGAGGGCTTAAAGCGACTTGCCACTAATTTGTTCAAAGCACGCTTTTAAACGGGTCCTTTCTAAGCTATCGGGAACCTGATTTTCTAGATTGCGTTGGAGCCGAGATACCACCATCCAATCCAGAGATCCTTGTGTTATGAAACCAGATACAAAAACCTAAAAACCCGAGAGGCAAGAAACTTCTGCTAGAAGCGGACCTCGCCTCTCAGACGGGGCGCGCTATTAACGAATGACACTATTAGCAAAAAAGTAGCCATAATCATAACCAAAGTATGTCATAAATACGTATATTCGTTATTTACCAATCAATGACGACGTTTTTTTTTTGGCTTATCGAGTACTGAACAAAGAGTCACTGAAAAATTATCCAAAAAAAAGCTCGAAGCAAAGGAGAGAACATTACAGACGATGTTTAAGTGCCACCCAGTGCACGCGGCCATCACTCGAGTAAACACAAGTCTAACAGTTACACATTTTCTTTAAATACGCACTTACAGTTTCTTAGATCGTTTAAAGAGTAATGCGCTGCAAAACGAACCGTACTATAAAACAGGAAATAGGTAAAGTCGTACTTGATTTTATTCAAAGCCTTAGCACATCTATAAGAATCGGTTTTATTACAGCTGAATCATGAGCACATGAACTCTTCTTTTACTAGTAGTAGAAATGGTAGTAATATCGACAGAAATGGCCGTCAAGTGCGGTAAAACCTAACAGATGTGTATAATAGCTCGGTGACAACAATATTTCTCGAGTTCAGCGCGCACTCCTTCGTCTCGTCGCACGTTAGATGAATTCGATTCCTTCGTATTTGAAGTCGTCTATTTTCGTGTCAGTTAGAAGAACCTCACTGTCGTTTACTCTGAACACCGTTAGGTAGCTTTCAGTTAAGTTGCCAAGCTCTACTACCTTAACTGCAAGAGCCACCTCATCTTGGAAACCTGGAAAAGCACACATAACACGTTTAAAGCCTGACAACATTGTGATTACGAATATATTATTCTGATAGCTGTATATGATTAAGATTGTTACGCAAATATAATCTGTGTTTTTCTTGATGATTCTAATCCCGTTCTATCTACTGCATCACATCTAACGAGCATGATCTTATCAAATTTCTAAATGCTACGCTATACGCATGAAAATGACTCATCTGTATTTATGCACAATTTATCGGTAACTCATTCGGTAACTCATATGTATTTATGCGAAAACACGGCAAGTAAAAAAGGACAGATAATAAACGAATAACTTCAGTGCTCACTGCAGTCGTAGTTTGCTAGTCAAAGGCAGGTAACTTCGTAAATCAACAAATCTAGCTTAATGGAAGCATCTATCCTTCTACACCCTGCCACAAAACGCCGTATCTAGAGCACTAGGCACCTCGATGGTTCGACTCACGCCTGTTGATTACACAAATTCTCCTATGCATTCTAGTGAGGTGGATTCTCCACGTCAGAACATCACATCGACAACCGCTGGGGTTGTGCCAACGGCCAAAAAAAACCCAGACGTATTTATTCGCCGACAGGATGTAAAGCTGCGCTCATGCGTAGCCAATATTCCAACTAATTAACAAGTAGGGACTAATGATATATATATTCAATTTTACTCTATAACTTTTGTATGTTAGCACTTTGGAGTGAACAATTGTCTCCGCGTTAACGTGTGGTTAGTGTGGTTACGGGTTCTCTAACCCGGGATTAGCCCAGTTCGACAATGTGCCCCGAACAGATGCTGCGTTTCCTCGTTGGATGTCGAGCGACAGCCTCTAACGCAGAAATTCCGATGCTCTCGAGTCTCCCGTAGAGAGGTTAAGGCTTCCACCCACGCGCTGAATCAATTTCAATGTAAGCGGGCCTGGTCCTCCCATTGTTTCAGAGCCAACGGACAAAAATCGTGCGGATAACCAACGCCAGAGTATTTTTTACATTTGTTAGCCTCTGCTAACCTAGACGCATGACCTGCCTGATCCGCACCTGCAACGACCATCGAAAGTGTTAATGAGTCAATTACAGTTGCGTCCCAAACAAGCATGCGACCACGCTCAAAGGGGATTAGAGTAAGCCCGTCAGGCCTTTTCCGTCGTCTCTGAATAGACCCGGAGGTTCTAGTACACACGGAAAGCCAGCAGACCTCTGTGCTCTACTGAAAATGTCATTTAATGCCGAAAGGCGTGCTCTTCGGCCTGCACTTAAGGCGCATGATAAGCCATGATGCGCCAAAGCGTCTACAAGGTAACCACAACGACATCGGTGAGGAACAACTAGGTCGACACCAAGCCGCAGTCCTGTGCTAACGCACGTCGTCTTGTCATCCAAAAGAGTCCCTATTCGTGGACAGGGTAGGGCATGTAACCAGGCTCCAGCCCCTTGACTACTAACGGCTCGAAGCCTGGCTTTGTCAGCCACGGTGGGGGCTCTATCGATCAGGCTTGCTAATCGGTTTTCTGGGAGAGGGTCTGTCCAACTGTTCTGTTTAGTTCTTTCATCGGGAGGGAAGTCAAATAAAGACAACAATCTGTCAACAGTAGGGACTAGGTGTGATTTTGGAAATGCCATATTAATGGTGGGTCCTGCCAAGGATACAATGTTATATGCCAAATAGACACACGCTAGTAAAATTTCACTACGGCTGTATTTGTAAGTCAAGCGGTCAGGCATGCTCCACCGCTGAGATCACTTTAAACCACGGCCTCCGCGAATACCGCACATACGATCAGATTAAACTGCCGTTAGCTACCACTCCTGATGGGCGTGCATAGCTGGACATACTTGCATACAGCATGGCTCGTGACGTTAAGCATTATTTTAAACTTAAAGCCTCTTAGACGCGAAGAGTCGATGTTAACTAGCTGGTACCCCACCACTTTATCGAAGCCTGCGTAAGACGTCAGAACCCCGGCCCTGTACGCGATCGCCATTTAAACCACCTCCGACTCGCCGGACCCTTTTAAAGACGAGACAGCGATGCGTAATTTAAAAAAAAACTGTAACATATGACGCAACTGCACGCACATAATATCTAGGCTAAAGCGAACCTTTATTACCACCACCTTGGCCAACAATAATTACGTTACACTTTGCTCTCTGGAATCAAAATATTCTCATCGTCCTTAACTAAAAAACAGGCATCGATTGCGCTCGTCATCACCTTGTGGACTACCACACGGTCTGCGGATGACAAGTAGGCGCTTTTGAGATTGCAGCTGGTGTACGAGGTTGAATTGAAAGTGGCTAGGGACAACCGCTTCAAAGAGTACTTTCCTTCTGTACGTGACCGTCCTGCCAAGGTATGGGCAGGAAGTCCGCAGCGGTGTCCAGTTGATCACTAATCCAAGGCATTGAGTTGCCGGACGCACTGAGTGGATTCTTCTCATCTATCGGTGCTAGAACTAGAATAGAATAGAATAGAAAACTCCTTTATTCATGTCGTAAAGGGTGATGAGAAAAAAAAACTGGTCGCAGAAGGGATGTGCTCAGTCCTGTTGTGAATATCTCTGGCAAACGCGCCAGGCGTACATATTGTTTATGCGCTCCGTTCTTGCAACGCATCTGGGCACATACATTATTTGGCTTCGGCGATTGTTTGGCCGCACTTCAAAAAAATGATCGATAAGGCTCGCACCTATAAGTTGAGCTAGAACACGTTTGTCATTGTTCCTGAGTGTGTCCATTAAGGGCGGTAAAACAATGTCATTCGGCTTAAGGTCACATCTTCTACGGAGTCTCTTTAGGAATCTCCTTTGCACACCTTCAATCATACCTATGTGTTTACACAAATGTGGGTGCCATACGGGTGAACAGTATAAAAGTTTGGACAGCACAATCGATTTGTACAGACGAATATACAGTGAAGGCTCCTTAACAATAAAACAACGAAACAACATATTCACAAGTATGGATGCTGCTTTGACTAGTTCTTTGATATGTGCGGAGAAGGAGAGGTCTGTGGAGATTAAGACTCCAAGATCCCGCGTCACGTTTGCCGTTGGCAGTGTTGAGCCATCGAGTAAATAGTTTAGCTCTGGGGAGCCGTGTTTCAAAACGAGGCATTTATGAACGGAGAGCTGCATACCATTGTCAATACTACATTCATGTTTCCCCTTTAGGAGCCGGTCCAAGGTTTGTCTCAAACGCATGCAGCTCTGAGCGCAATCGTTCTATTACAGCTTAGGAACTGCAAATCGCTGCTAAAGGCGTAAAGTAAAATTCCTTCGATCGTGGAAGAAACGTGTCCGTTAAGCTCCGTTATAAATGTATTGATATTTTAGGGCCCCCTCGGGCAGCGTATTCAATATCTTAGGTATAACGGGCGACACATCTTCAACATGGAGCAGTCAAAGGCAGACAATCTATTGTTATTGGTAGGCGAGAGGGAGGCAAATTAATATTTTAGAAACTATTTTCCTTTTAGCAAATGATAAGTGTTACCTAATATAGTTGTCTTGCAAGCAGATTCTTTATACATCAAAGAGGTTATTAATATAGAGCAACAGAACATAAATGACTACGAGGACAAAATAAACGTGAGGCTCACCCGACTATGTCACCCAATCGGGAGTCAGGGGAAGCATTGCCCTGATAACTGGGTTGGGAAGATAAGCTAATAAGCGACTAAGGTATATTTGTTATAGAAGTAACTGGTAAAATCCGTGATGCATACTGGGCTCGTTGTTGAAGCCACGGTAGTGTGGAACTTACAAACCCACTAAAATCTAGTCGTCTTCTTGGTCCCTTGTCGAGGAGTGGCCGCAGTACTGTCTTCTCGAGATTACATCACCTGGCCACTCTTCTTGCCATTTAGGCTGCTCAACTTTGTGTGACGGTTTTTTCACCGCGGAGATCGTTTTTGCGAATCTTCTTATAATCGTCCAGAATTGTTGATACTTTAGTAGCGCCTCTACAAGAGCTTGGCATGCCAGGGGGTACTTCAGTCGAAGGTTCCGGGACAAGAGCTCTCGCTCAATGTCGAAAAAGGCGCAGTGTACATAGCAGTACCTTACATTATCAGCCTCCCCTGAGATGCACATACGGCATAAGGGGGTGTTAGTTTTACCAATGTGGGTTAGGTATTGCTGAAAGCAGCCACCATGACCTGCTAGCTGTTGTACAAGTGGTAAAATCAAGGGGTATTGATTTTGTCCAATACTTAGGATGGCCCGGCTGGATTGTTTTCCATTGTAGGCCTTATTTGCATAGGGTGTCTGTTCTGCTGATTAGTGTTCCTTCCGTCCAGCGACTAAGGTTTCCCCACTGTATATTTGTATAGATATTTGTGCAAAGAATAGTACTTACCAGGTATAAACTTGAAGGACGTGAAACCACGTGATTCATTTTTTGGGCCAATGATTTGCTCGGTGAGATTACTAAATTTCAAATCCGCGCGAAGCAAGGTGTTCGTGCCCTTCTTATCGTCCGTTTTCTTGTCGTATTTTTGATGCGATGATTTTCGTGGCAGGAAGAACCACTGCTTGTGCAGCGGCGACCAGTTAACCGCTAAACAACATCAACAGCAATAAATCGTTCGCAATAAGGTGGTCGGCGAATCCATATATATATATATATTTTTTTTTTATATATATATATATATTTATATATATAGCCCGGACAAAAGATCGACTTGACTTAACGCATATTTGTGAACCTAAGATAGTAGTATCATAATAAAAATTAATACACAATTCTTATTCAATTAGTTTAAGTTAAAACGCTTAGAAACACACATGATTGTTGCATTAACATAATACCACTTTATTTTTCGCGAGTTCGTCTAGGAAAAAAGAAGATGTGTTCAACATTTGCACCCGCTAATTTAAATCCAAGGTTTCTGCAGGTTTTCACCCGACGGGACAGTCGCTGAAGCGTTTAATTTTTTTGTGGAGGAGAGTGAATGCTTTTGCGCACTGTTGCTACGAATGCGGGGTCTTCCCCGATTAGTGTGGTACTTGACCCTAGCGGATCCTTAAGCTTCACTCTCTAATGGCCTAGATATCTATAGAAGAGTACTATCAGCTATTTGGAGAAGTGGCAAGCGCCTAACGGATCATTTGACCGAGTTGTCCCACGGGTTCCCCTACGGGTCCGACGTGCTTGTCCTAACACCTACGAACCAGTTTGATTACAAGCCACGTCATCTGTTGGTGCCGTGAAAGCAATCCGTTCTCTTCTGTACCTACCGAGCTCGGCTTCTTTCTTCATCACTGCAGTTGCCATTTGCTCACCCAGCCTTCATGCCGATGCTGTGCTGGATATTCATTCTTTCATTTATTAATCACCTTTGTTAGGTATATAGTCAAATATTATACATAAAAACACGGTCACTGAGCCAGCCTGGCCAGTGATTCAACTCTGGGGCACTCCCCCGCATGATATCTCCCACAAGCTCTTTCACACCTGTTACAGATACATTCTTCTGTCGGCTCATGGTACCCCTGAGTATTACAGAGAACATGGTGGAAGCCATGCACTGCATAGCGCACTACCACACTTCGGTTGGTGCGATGCAGTCCCTTCCACGCATTGTTTGTCATTGCACCCGTACTAAAGAAGTCGGGGTCCACGTCTGACAATCTCACCTCCCACTGACAGATAAAGTCTCTGTAGGCCTGTGTTTCCGGCAACCGGAACTGGCGTTGCAGGTCCTCTATGAAAAGCGGGGTACCGGCGAGTAAATAGACCAGACGATTGCGGCATGACGTGTGGAGACCGAGCACTCGCTTGAGAAAGGCGGGTTTCACTCGATCAAGCCTCGCGAGCTGGGCCACGCTCAAGTTCTCCCAAATGAGCTGTATGCCGTAGGATGCCGTGGGCGCGATCTTAAGGTTGAAACGTTTTAGCGCCGCGTTAAGGGAGAGAAGCGTGGGTTTCTCAATTCCGACGCCTGCTACGAGGGCTTTTCTGACCCTCTCGGCGATGTGCTCCGTAAACGACGTACCGGAGGTCGGGAGAGAGAGGCCAAGATATGGAAAGTTGTTGACATACTCCAGTGGTGTGGAGTACAACCGTAGCTCATCGCTGGTTGCAAGTCGACCAGCTTTACGGAACTTCATGGCCTTGGTCTTGCCGATGTTGATCTCGAGTCCTACATCCGCCACGTAGTGCTCGAGCCTTGCTAGGCTCTGCTGCACCTCGAATCGGCTTGTTCCACATATCGCGAGATCGTCTGCGTATAGCAGAATGTCTGGGCGGACGGACTCTCGAGTGCCCACGATGCGTCGCGGAAGATCGTTGAGCAGGATGGAAAACAGCAGCGGGCTTAAGTTGTCCCCCTGCGCGACTCCCGTCGTTTGCACAAAGGGGCACAACTCAGCCACCCCATCCTGTATGGTGATCGGGTTTTCCTGCAGGATTGCCCCGATGAGCTGGAGGATGTTGGCAGGCACGCCCGCTTCAGCCAACTTGAAGATAATCTTGTCTCTGGGAGCTCCATCAAAGGCCGAGCGGAAATCTACAAAGACGGCGTACAGGAATTGCTTGGCGTGCCTAGACTGCATCACTCCCCGAACTCTGGCCAGCAGAATCTCACACGCAGTCAGTGTGGACCTGCCTGCGCGGAAGCCGTGCTGCTCTTTCGGGATGGCGCCGAGAGCCTCGAGGAAGTGAGACAGGCGGGCGGTGAGGATGGCAGAGAGCAGCTTGTAGCAGCAGCTCTTTTTGGCGATCCCACGCCACGAGCTGGGCTCTCTGGGGTTGCCCTTTCCCTTCGGGATGACTGCTAGATGAGCACTCTGCCAGTCGCTGGGGAGGCGACCTTCGCGCAGACTAGCGTTGAAAAGGGCGGTCCAGCAAGGAGCAAGTACCATGGCCTCCTTGAGGTGCTCATTACGGACTTGGTCGGGACCGGCGGCCTTGTTGAGACGGAGTCGTTGCATGGCGCCAAGCACCTCGGTGAGAGAAAACTCTGCGGAGAGTGAATCCCGTAGCAGCATTGTTTTCTCGTCCCAGGCCGCTTCGTAGTGGAGGATGCCGCGCGGGATGGTGTCGGCCGACGCAAACATGCGGCTGAAGTGGGAGATGAGCGCCGATGAGTTGATAGGGCAGGTGGGAGATCCCTGTCGGCGGAGCCACTTGTACGGTTGTCGCTCTGCCTCATCCAACAGCGCAGACTCCTTTTGTTCCAGGTACTTGGCGCGTTCAGCTTTGTACGTCCGGCGACACCAACTTTTAAGAATGATGAAGAGTGGCCGCATCCTCGGGTAAAGTGCGGCTAGGAGGCGAGCGCTGAGCTGGGCCTGGTTGGCTGCTTTGCACGCACTGTTGAACCATGGTCTCCCCCTTCTTGGCTTACTAAGACCAGCTGCGTATCTCAACAGCTCCGTAAGAGCTTTGGCATATTGGTCAATGCCTGGAGCTCCCGGCACGGGGAAGACCTCGTGAAGGCGTTCCCGGAGGTGGTGCAAGCTAATGTGCTTGGCCAGCGGAGGTGGGCGGGGAGCAGGAGTCCTAGCAGCTGGCAGGAAGACTCTCACAGCCGTTGGCAGATGATTCTTGAAATGTTCTCCGCTGCGGAGGGGGTTGTCAACACCGAGGTAGGAGACCTGCTCGGATGGCAAGCTTACCGCGAATACATCTATGACAGATGATCCCATGTGCCCCTCGAAGGTTGGGCTTGCAGGATCGGTGACAACCCAACAGCCCGAGTCGGCCAGGGTGTCCAGGAGAATTCTCGTGCGCAGATCGGCCGGGCGGTCCAGCCTACTGTTGAAATCGCCGGTGACGATGATGGGCGCATCGCTGTCCAGCGCACTGAAGCTCCGGGTCAGCTTTTCAACCAGCACCGTCGAGTTCTCCTTGGACGGCGGACGCACGTAGCCTGCGATTATGTTTAGCCGCAAACCCTGGATTACGACCATGTCTTCCTCAGCAAGAAGTACCTCAACATCGCCCAGCCGCTGGTTATAGCACACGGAGACACCGCCGCTGGGTCGGCCGGGACCTGCAGGCCGGATTGCGGGGGAGTGCGCGCAGTAGAAGGCTGTGCTGGATATGTACTCCACAAATATATTCATGTTAGTTCTCGGTGGGTCTGGTGTTCTGGCCCCTCGTTGTTCTTTGTCTATGGACCATTTCAATGTTAAAAGCGCTATGACGGTTGTCATTGTCTGCTTTAGTCCGTTGCATTTCAAAGGATTGTGCTCGGGGTCATCGTCGACGCCGTCTGCACAGTGCACACAAGTTTCCAAGGGAGCTTTGCCTATACGAAAGAGATAGTTTTGAAAGTCACCGTGGGCAGTGAGACACTGCGTAAGGAAAAGTTCATTTCTCGCGCCGAGCGGTGTATCCACTTTTGTTTACGTCTGGGATGAGCAGGCGAAGTAAATGGCTCGGTGAGCTTATGGGGATGGCGTCCCATTATTCTTGCCACGACCTTATTGTTTTTTCCCTCTCAACTTCTTTGTTGGACTTAAGCCCTCCTTCCCACATTCTTGCCTTTTTGCTTACTATTAAGTCCAAGGTTGGGAACTAGCCAGTACCAGGACCGCGTTCGTGCTAACCGTGCGGTAGGCCGGCAGGATCCTAAGCACCACTGCGTTTGGCTTCATTTATTGATGCTCCTATTTTGCTCAATAGGTCCTCAAGTTTATCCAGGCTACCGTTGGGGCTGCTGTAACGAGAGTACAGCCTCCATCCTTCTAGCGGTTCCACCCATACAAACCCGTTTATAATTACTGCACTCTTGGTTTGATCTGAAACCCATTCCATTTTCTGTGTTACCATCGTTTGATTTGGTTCGATCACTGCTACTAGCCTGGCTCCTCTCCTTGCGGCTATCTCTTCGACCATGTCATGTGCTTCTGTTGCAGAATATATATATATATATATATATATATATATACAGTTCCTAAAAAATATAGGGCTACCCATTTTGCCACAGTTCATGCATTTATTCTAATAAATCGTGTGAAAATCACAGTGATACATGCTTACAGAGTAACAGCGGACACTTCCATCAACATTTGGGATCTTGGATTACTTTAAACCACGAGATTTCTACATTTGGCACAGCTACACCGCAACAAAATTATAACGCCGTTAGCGAGATACATGTCTTAACGAGTGATTTAAGCGGATTAACGGCGTGTGGGCTTATTTCGCGGCTCGATAGAACCAAAGACAGAGCTCCTACCCGAAGTTTTTCTTTGTTAGAACGATAGGCTTAGGCTGGCGCCTCATGATTGACGAAATGGCCCATATCAAGGCTTATAAGGACATCGGCCTTTCTAATCGCAAAATTTCCTGTCGATTGGGGCGTTGTCCCCAAGAAGTGAATAACTTTGTTCATTTAGGTAAAAATTACGCCGTCAAAAAGAGTTCCGGGCTTCCAAATGCCATTTCGGAACAATGCAAGCTGCAATTCTGAAGAAACCGTCGAACTTTGCGTGCTCGGCAAGGGCAATTGCGGCGGCGGCCGGCTTGCAAACAAATGTGCGAAATGTGCAAAACTTCCTCAGGACGACACGTTGGCTCACGAGAAAAAACAAGAAGAAACAATGATTGGCCGCTGAATAATGAAAGCTCGTCTTGACTTCGCCCACGATACGATGTCATAGACCACTGAGTGCCCACGATACGATATCATAGACCACTGAGTGACACAGAATGCCTTTTTCGGAAAGGTTTAACTTTGATAAACCAGATCGATTTAACTAGTCCGCAAGAAAGAACACATTTTAACAAAACGTCACTCAGGTGGCGGTTCAGTGGTAATCTAGGCCGCTGTCGAGTATCATACAAAATCGTCGATTGTGTTTTTAGACGGTCGTTTTTATTCGACGCGCCAGACTTCGTATTTCAGCACGGTAACGCCCCGATTCACACCGCCAGGCTGATCGGAAGCTGGTCCTACGCTGGCCTGCAGTCTCACCTGATCTTAATATTATCCACAATGTGTGGAGCTGGCTCGCACGATAAGTATACACCGACGAAAACAAATTGTTGAGGCTTTAGACGAGGTCTTGCAGTCATCCAAAATTTATTCAACACTATACCAAACCGCATTTTTGAGGTTATCCGACTTAGCGGGAAGTTCACTGACTATTAAGAATACTTGCTGGGTGCCTTGAAATGAAGCTAAACGCCCTTAATGCGCTTAATTCACTCGTTAAGACATGTATCTTGCCAGTGGCATTATAATTTTTTTGCGGTGTTGCTGTGCCAAATGTGGAAATCTTGTGGTTCAAAGTAATCCGAAACCTCAAATATCGATGGAAGTCTTCGCTGTTGCTCTGTGAGCATGTATCACTGTAACCTTTACACGACTAGTTATAATAAATGCGTAAAATGTGGCAAAAATGGCCCTATATATTTTCAGGGACTATACATGTATATATTTTATTTTACGAAAAGCTAATGCAGTGACAGTACAAACTGCAAAGTGTCGAGAGCGGCGACTTTTTTGAGCACTAGGTAGTGCTAGCGGTGCCTTAACTCTACTTAGCCCGAAAGTAGATCATGTTGGATCTACAACGTTATTGCATTTTTGCAACAGACCCCTGTTTATGCTTTGCACTGCCTTTTAAGCGAGCGTTTTAGCACAAGGTTTCAGCACACTTTCAGCTCACTCCGTGGAGGAGACGGGAAAACGCCGACAGCCGCGTCGTTCCTCACAATGTTTTGGTTCAAGGCACGGCTGTGTCGCCAGTTTGTAATGTATCGTTTCAAATCGATTTAATCGTCTTAATTATATGACTCGATTTTTGAATACCTGTCGATCGTCCGCAAAAGCCGCAATGCCGCCCGCCAGTGGTAGTACTGCTTTGTTGCCCACCCTAAATATATCCAGGCTACAACGAGAGTATACCGAATAATCTAACGTCAAAAAGTCCGCCGCGGTGAACACCCGTGATACCGTTGCGACGTTGGAGAAAGAAGCTTCAAGTGAACCGAGTGTACCTTCAGCAAACCCTACTTCATCGATTCCAAGTAGTGGAAACGCCACAGTGGAAGAACGCTTTATAAGCTTTAAGCGCAAGTAGTCGTTCCCATCCTCTGCGACCGCTGTAGCCGGACTAGTTGTTGAAGCGAATGACAACGGGTTCACTGGTGTGGGAACTTTCTGCATTCCACGAACAAACGGCTCTAGGCACCGTATTATCTATAGAAGAAACTTCGCAGAGTTTCCTGAAGGCTCGCTCTTATCGACGTGTAAACGCATCCACGGCGTAGCTCCCAGATGCAGAATATCTCGCGCGAATTCCCGGGGGTTCTTATGAAACTTGATCCTAAGAACGTTTTAAACAGTATAATTTGGGATTACCTGATGAAAATAGCTGACAGCCCCTATACCAGTTACACCGCGTTGGATGGATACCTTGGCATCCTTCCCACCTGGTCGTTTCTGAGCAAGGCATTTTGTCCCCCACCAGATGCAGTAAAAAGATCATTCTTCCTAGCGCCTTCTCCGTCCTGTCTGGGTATCAGGAATTTTCCGGAAGCCGATAAACCTCTAGTTTCTTAATGATAATCTATTAGAAGAAAGTGTACGCGAAGGCAATCGACGGGTCATTGACTTAGGAGTTAACGATTACGAGTTTTTGCCGGCAAGATATGTCTTATTGGTTCTACCCATGAAGCATACCACAATCCACAGCCAGTTAGAGACCTCCTGTCCAGTTGCTAAGGACTATAGAGCTATCAGATGTGCTTGTTTGTTCCAAAGGGCTCACCGAATCAATCAACCGCTGGAGAAACCTAGCATTTATCGCCGCTCGCATAACCTTTCTGGGAGCTCATTGACGATTTTTCTTACTCAGGTTCTCTTTCATGTCCCCAAGACCTATTCACTTAATCAAGCCAGCGATTAATGAATTGACACTGTCCACTCTCGAGTTTTTGCTAAACTCTCTTTGACACCTGAATACCTTTTCAGGCTGACCCTCGGCCACCTCCCTCATCTTGTTAAACCTGTTATCCGGTGGTAACAGACCGCTTTTCCTCTAAACAACGGTTTTATCTTGACATACAACATGGACGCCGTCCCCGCCCGACGGCCGGCTCTGTAAGTCAGGCGATCACTAAAGTAGTGTTCGCCTAGCCTAGACGAAACGCGCACGTAATAGTCATCATAACTAAAATAAAAGCGAATTTCACCAGTTTACGATTCGAGCGTATCAGTCACAGTGGAGAAAAAGTAAATCGTCTTATCAAACGTATATATGCATAATTTATTCAGGTCCTTTAGTTGCACATATCATTTTTAGCCGGCTCGATTCGGCTACGACAGAAAGGGGAGTCCCCTGCCCGTGGGCAATAAACCAATTATTGACGCAGCGTTTTTCTCGTCAAATTTCAACCGACATTCTTTGTAGCAAAAACTGCCATGCCTTTCTATCGCCGGTTGACGCAGCGACTCTGGATCCTAGCTCCGCGAGAAAGCTCGTTGTGAATTGTGCCATTAGGCATAATGTCTCGAAAGCGATTGGTTAAACGATAAGGTTTCACTCCAGTTCACGATATTTTGCCAATTTGCGATCGTCAGCAAGGCGAGCGGTTGCTCCGACCTCTCGGCTGGCATGTCGAGCATACGAAGCGGCCAACGTGCAAAACACGGTGACGCCATACACAAGACAGCGACCTTCACTCTATGGAACTTCCGGACGCAATTGGCTGTTGGCTGACAGACCGACCGGCTCATTGACCGCTGGTATGTGGGCTAACTGCATTGCCTGGTGTATTACGTCGCTTAAAGCCGAATGCCTTGAGAGCATGCTCAACGGTAAAAGACACCGGTAGGTCACATATTTCACAGTTATGTACGAAGCAGACTGATTCCTCCAAACGCAAGCCGGAGACGATGCGAAGTATGGTATTGTCCAGCATCGTCCCCAGCTGCGGGAATGGCTTGAAACCATTTTACGCTCATCGGATCAATCACAGCTTTCAGTCGCGTCAGTTCCTTAGAATACCCTGAAGGTTACTTAAAAAGTTTCGTTGAACGAATGAAGCAGGACCGGTTTGGCATAGGCTCGTGAGCGTCGCACAAAGGTACGTCAGACTCGCAGTTGCCAACTCACGCGAAGCAAGTAGAGAGCTGGGTGAGCGTCCAAGAGTCGTAATCGGGAGCACCAGCGAACGAGGTCAAAGCCTTTTTTTAGTTAAAGATAAGCCAATAGAGCCGTCGAGAATTGGCGCCCTAGAAGCTTGAATTCGTGATCCGGAATCAACCTAGAAGCTGGCAGAAGATTGCGCACAATTTGAAGCATCGAACCAAGTAGAGGGTTCCTTTAAAAGGGGAAGAAAGTTTCGCACTTGGCGCCGTTCAACTTGAGTCCTGAGACCGTCTCGAACTTGTTCACCTCTTTCACCTGTCTCTCTGGACCGCCGGCGTGTCACCGGCGAGAGTGCCGTCGTCCAGAAGCCAATGTCAACTTCAAAAGAAAGACGAGTTTGAAGTTCATGAATAGCAATGCAAAATATAGCGGGGCCACAGGGGTCACCCTGTTGAACACCGGAGCATGTTTCAATAAACTCTCCCTGCCAAATTATTTTGCTTGGAAGCCTGAAAATCTGGTATACCAGCGGGTAAGGTCGTAGAAGACAAGATCGCACAGCCTTAAGCAGGTCGTCTTGTCTGCGCGTGTTAAAGGCGTTTTTTAAGTCTAATTTGACGAGCACTGGGGCACTCCTGTTGCAGTCAACGAATGCCCGTGTTACATGGACGGCCGCTTCCGCACCTCCCCTGATTCCGCAGCCGAGCTGATGCGGAGAGATCATTGCGACGATGTCCGGCATGCTCTTCCTGATTATGATTTTTCAACTAAGTGGCGCAGAGTCAAGCCAACAGCAATGGGTCTAATGCTTTTTGCGCAAGGCAATAAGTAAGGCGCCGTAGAGAAGAGACTTGTGAAGGCGCGCCAGGGAGAATGCATGCGAATGCTTTCGTGATAACGCTGCTGATGTGTGTTACAATGGTGTCGTGAATAGATGGTATGATCTTTTCAGTGATGGCTAACATTATCCAGTCAAGGCAGCCACCTTGCGGTGGAGCGATAACATTCGAGACGGGCTTCTTAACATCCCCCCCCCCCGTCTTTTGGGGCTGATCTACCGGTCGTGAAGCGACCTTAACCCCGTTTTGGACAATCACAGAAAAAGACCGTTTTTGTAGCGAGGCCGATCGCCGGACCTTAACCCCGTTTTGGTCAACCAAAAAAATGCCGATGGCTAAATATATATTATAGAATGAGCTGCCATTAGTCAACGATTTAATTTTTTTGATCTCGTGCAAACTGGTATTGTGCTTGCCGGTTTGCGCATATAGCGGCTTCGTGTGTTACAACGATGCTACTGTTACAACTGGGTAGCAGTAATTGGTCAATTTGGCAAAACATGTAACAAAAGAAGCGATCTTGATTAGTTGTATCTCGAGCTATGCCCGAACCTTTTCCACGACGGAACGCCCTAATGAATTGATGCCGTTGTTAGATTCTGCGAATAATAAATAGGTAGGTACCCAGGTACCTATTCACAGAAGGTTCACTATAGCTAAGCACAAGCAAAGTGACAACCTTTAAGGGTGGGTCTGTTTCTGAAAACTTTTTGCTGACCCTTTCATTCTTTAAACTTGTTAGGCTGATCCTTAGCCAAGATTCAATGTCTACGGGACTGCTTTTCGTATTGCGTCATAAACAGACCCCCATCAATACAAATGTGCAACGGCGGGGCTCGGACCCGCGCACCTATGTGTCTCCTCCGATTGCGTGGCGCAGGCGCCTTGCATGCATTACGCCACCGGGCTCGACATGCTGACTTGATCATGGAACAATGCCACTGACTGTAAAGCTTTGATCAAGCGCTTGAAATGACGCGTTTGCGAATAGAACAGAGGTAGTTCAGTTCATTACTTTATAAAGTTGAGAATAGGCGTAGCGCTTTATCACTCCGATCGTGTTTTTGGGCGAATCCAACTGACTTTCCAATCGCGTAGTTATTTTAAGTATGACGCTGCTATTTTAAAAACATCTTTTGTCTAAGTCAAATGTGATGGGTGAGGCGATTTTTGATACAGAAGTCCGTAGATACTGGGTCGGTTTGAAAATTGTGCAGTTACTTAAACCGAGCAAGATGGCCTAGTGGCAAAGCCCCTGCCTTGCATTTGGCAGGACTGGGTTCGAGACCCAGACCGGCCACGCCTAAATTGAATTGCATGTTTCCCATTTAGACAAGGTAAATGGCAGAGTGAATAAAAAATTAGCCATACCATGAAAAAAACGTACACGGGCATTAGCCTTATGGAAAATCTAAAAAAAATCACCCCAGCTTATCCTGGGGGAGGCGAGCTTGTATTAACAAAAAAGTTACCTGCAATGTTATGGTTTGCTCTTTAACAAACAAATTCCTACTGAACAAAGGAAACTCCAAACTTTTTAACGAACGAACGACGCCGTAGGCCTGCGTACCTTCGTAGGTGATGTAGCCGGGCTCGCGGACGCCGGACCAATTTTTCAGCGCGAGATAGCGTTCTTGCCAGAAGCGATGCCTAACTCGGCCACCGGGCGTGACAAGCTTGACCCATTGCGGGTTATTCGACTTTTTGAGGCCGGTACCATACTCCGTGCCTGATTTGGAACCGGCAGACAATACACACAATGCTCAAGTATTTGAAGTTCCCATATATATATACAGGGTGTGACGAAAATATTTGAAGAGCGATATACAGATTTGTAGAGCTCGTTAAAGCAAATAGTTTTTCTAATGAAACATGGTCTCTGAGAAGTCTTGTTTTGGAGTGAGAGTGAAATTACTACAATTTGCAACACTGGTGTTTTTGCCCAACATAGGAGCACAAAATGTGCTGTTGCGACACAACCAGTCCCCCTAGACAGAAACTAAGCACACCTTCGTGTTCGTAGTAAAATTCTGCTCCATCTGAGGAATATACAAAGCCGACCAGAAAACGCCCCATTGTCGCTTAGAAGAGAATTCGCCAAAAATGTAGTTCTTTATTAGCGTTCACGCCAAAGACTTCAGAATCATAACCCTACAACCACTCAGCGGTCAGAACGGTGTGATATTATATTATTATATATTATATATTATAGATTATATATTGCGTGACCTAGGAAAAGTGGTGGACATCATCAGAAGTGGCACAGTTCCTGAGGCCATCCGCCCTATTCTTTTTGGGGGACGCCTCATCGCAATAAAAAAGCCGAGTGGGTCGCTTCGCCCAATCGTCATCTCCTCAGTTTTCCGCAGAATTGCGGCAAAGATCACAGTGAAACTAGGAGCAGATTTGGTGCGCGAGAAGCTTGGAGATCACCAGCTTGGCTTCAATACGCCCAACGGCATCGAAGCCGCAGTCCACACTACACGAGCTTTCGTCGCCAGCGCACCCAACAATTTCGTAGTCGCCAAACTCGATTTCAAGAACGCCTTTAACCAGATCCGTCGTGACCACGTACTGAAGACAGTTCTAGTCGATTGGCCAGAGGCGGCCCCCCTGGTTGACCAAGCCTACAGATCCAGGTCGGAGCTTTCACTTGATGATAAGACGATTTTTTCATGCAGCGGCGTACAGCAGGGAGACCCCCTTGGTCCGCCACTGTTTTGCTTAGCCATTAAGGAACTGGTCGACTCTATCCAGTCTCCCTTAAACCTCTGGTACCTAGACGACGGCACTATTGGAGGAGACGCACCTGTAGTACTAGCAGACATCAAGAGAGTTGCTGACTTCGGACTGAAGAGCGGGCTTGAGCTCAACTCCGAGAAGTGCGAGCTTATCTACAAAGGTCACCCTAACCTATCCGCCTTGGAGGCTCTTCTTCCCGGGTGCAAACTCGTCGAGGCAGCAGACATGACGCTCCTGGGGTCCCCAGTGGGGTCTGCCGCCATTCGTCCGGAACTCGCAGGTAGGATAGAGAGCCTTCTCTCCCGTCTAACCCGGCTAAACCTGCTCAGTCCCCACAGCGCGTATCACCTATTGAAATCGTCCCTGGGCTCAGCAAGAATCGTCCATATCCTCCGCAGCACGGACGTCGGACCAAACCAAGATCTTCTTCGGGACCTGGACGAAAGCCTAAGGATCAGCCTTAGTGACCTTCTTAATCTTACTCTGGCCGACAACAACTGGGCTCAAGCTACTCTCCCCCTTAGATTCGGAGGCCTGGGGATTCGTTCTACAGCAGACCTAGCAGCGAGCTGCCACGCTTCATCACTACACGCCTCAGAGAGCACTGTTCGGCACATCAGCCCACCCATGGCCCTGCAGGCTTTCCAGGACACCAAAGAAGTTGCGGATACGAAGTTCAAGAACCTCGCAGGCCTACTTCCGGAGACAAACAAACACCTGCAGAGGTCCTATGACGACCTCATCGTCTCCATGAAGTACCAGCGCTTGCTCTCTGACGCACTGACCACGGCAGACAAAGCCCGACTACGTGCGGTCGTCCAGAAAGGAGCTAGCAAATGGCTCCAAGCCATCCCCTCCTCAAACCTAGGCACTTTACTAGATCACGAAAGCTTTCGTCTGTGCATTGGTTTGAGGTTGGGGACAAGGCTAACCGAGGAACACCGATGTCCGTGTGGAACACAGGTAGACATCTGGGGGACTCACGGGTTGTCCTGCAGTAGAAGCGAAGGACGCCAAAGCCGTCATAGCGAGGTTAATGAGATTACAGCCAGGGCTTTCAGATCCGCTCTAATACCGTGCATCCGAGAGCCCGCGGGCCTCCTGAGAAGCGATGGAAAGAGACCAGACGGTCTCACCCTTATCCCCTTTGAAAGGGGAAAGGCGCTTGTTTGGGATGCGACTATCACCGACACGCTCGCCCCGTCGAACCTGGAGGCCAGTGCATCTTCCGCTGGCTCCGCAGCACGCAAGGCTGAGCGTCTAAAGACCAACAAATATGCCCAGCTCGCCAACGAGTTCATTTTCGTGCCGCTAGTATTCGAGACACTCGGGGGGCCCGGCCCTGAGGCATGGTCGCTTTTACAGAAGATTGGCAAACAAATTGAACTGGCGACAGGGGAAAAAAGAGCACTTGAGTTTCTACTTCAGCGACTATCGCTGGCAGTTCAACGCGGCAATGCGGCAGCAATAATGGGCACAATGAGGGGCTGCCTCGAGGATAAGCTCGACTGGTAGCGCTCCCCACAAGCCCTAGTGTTGATAGTTAATTACATCTCGCTGTAACACTTAAATGTCATTTTAATAAATGGAATTTATATTATATTTATATAGAACGGTGTGAGATATAGATTCAGCCAATGCGCAATTCATGGCGATCATTTTGGTACCAAACGTATGTCAATGCGAGCTGTGGTTGCGGAGTAATTACGATTTTGCGGAAGGCATGTCCAGGTTAAGTGCATGTAAAATGACTGTGTGGCGACGTTTACTACCGCCGACGTGTCGCGCGACAGCCGCAGTGCGTCATTTTCCATGCACTTAATCTCGACATGTTTGCCGAAAAATCGTCATCACTCGACAACCACAGCTCGCATTGCCATAAATTTGATACCAAAATGATCGTCATGAAATGCGCATTGAATACGTTAGCTTTGAACACGTGGGTGGTCGTAGGGTTATGCTTTTAAAGTATTTGGCGTAAACGTTAATAAAGAACTTCATTTTTGGCGAATTCTCTTCTAAGCGACCATGGGGCGTTTTCTGACCGGACTTGCATATTCTTCAGATGGAGATTTTGTGCTCCTATGTTGGGCAAAAACACCAGTGTTACAAATTGTAGTAATTTCACTCTTAGTCCAAAACAAGACTTCTCAGAGACCATGTTCCATTGGAAAAAAACATTTGCTTTAACGAGCTGTACAATTCTGTATATCGCTCTTCAAATCTTTCCGTCACACCCTGTATATATATATATATATATATATATATATATAGATACAAGTTTATTTCACCAGAAATTGGTAGATATGACCTAAAATTCATGTCGGCTTATAACGTCTTTCACTACTGCATGCGTCGAACCAGCTTCTATTTCGTTGCATTGCAGTATGTGGTATCGGTCAATATTACATGTGCCACAATATCTACATACACAATCTTCAATTTCAAAGCAATACCCCTTTAGGCATATATATTGGTGGTAGCCATGCCAGGTAAGTCTGCAGAGTACCCGTCTGTTCACTTGCATTCCCTGCTTCCAACGGTCTGTCGTGAATGCAGGACCGTCAGTGAACGTCTCTATGGCAAAGCTCAAATTACGCTTTTCTCTGTATGCGCGATATTGCTCTACGACGAGTGGGCTAAAAGCGTATTTGTCCAAGATAAGATCTTCCACAAAGCTTCGCTCTTGGCATAGTTCCAACGCCAAGGTTGTCGATGCGTTACGCGGCAGTCCGAGCATATATTTCACAAAATTCGCTTTTATTTTGTATATTTCTTTCATGTTATCTAAGGTTAAGTTTGGTGCAATGGGCCAAAGGCAGTAAGTTATAATCGGAGCTATTTTTATCTTAAATATATATATATATATATATATATATATATTGTACATGGTTCAAAAACTTTGTGAATTCTAATCAGGGATACTGACCGCTGCCAGCACCATTATAATACAGTACACAAGGGCTGCCATAATTATGTCAAATAATGCCTCACCATGCCCACCGACATAAAGGGTCTTCTTTTTAACGGTGGCCCACTTTGCTCTAAAGCCTTTCGTCGAGTTGCCGGGGCCGTCATTTAGTATCACCCATGGAATTACCTGCAATGTCCAGACGATAAAAGACAGTATATATATATATATATATATATATATATAATTATCTTACTTGATAGTACAATCACTTTTTTGCATCATAGGCCGAAAGCATGTCTCGGCGGATATATTCAATTTCCTTCTTCAAGCCCGGTTGAAGTGTGCAGGTTGATTTCCTTACTTTAAATTCAGACTTGTTACTTCAGACAAACTCGCAAATGATGACATGTGCTGCTGTTTCCAGATACACAATATGCCCTGTCAAGGTGGGGCCATTTTCGGCTTAGAATGAAGTCTGTGGGCTATAGTCCGTAGCTTAGCTGCACGGCACTTAGCCGGCCATCCGAGCACTTGGGTATTATCGTTTAGAAACTTCTGTACGTTTCTATCTTCTGTTCGTCATACTTACACACGGTTGTGTAATATATATATATATATATATATATATATATACAATAGTCCAACAGGGTAATATGTGTATGAGACAAATCGAGAAATGCGCACGAGGTTTGCTGCCCACGCGCAAGCAGGACCTAATGATTTTAGGCGTTCGAGACCTCCTCGCCGCCTGTGCGACGTTACTGCTCTGCGCTAAGGATCTCGCAGGCTAGAGCGTCATCTTAAGAAGGATGCACAAATGCAGGCACTGCTGTGTATTTATGTAGAGTTTAGTGGGGATTGCCCTAAGCCTTCGACTCGCCTCTTGCCAACCGCCAAGGCTTGTCTGCGGGACTTTCCGTTTGGTGGCTGAGCCTTACAGGTCTGTTTAGCAGAAGTCGAAAGAAAAATCGATAAGAAAGAGGCCCGATGCGAAAAAAAAGCGAAGCGCGCAGCAGTTCCATAGCACGAACTGTTCGTAATGCTTGGAATAAAACAAACAGGAGATGGCAACCCGACACAACGTCACGATGGCGGTGACACCAAACAACGAGTTGACGAACTTAGAAGAAAAGTGGCCGCTGTTGAGGCGACAACGTCAGACGTAGCAAATGATGTCGAAGAGATGACGAAAGGGACTCGGGGGAAAAAGCGTATGAGGAGTAGAGGTGCTTTGCTGAAAAAAGAAGGCAGTAGTGTTAGACTTAAAGGTGACAGTGGCGAAGAGGGAAAAGAACGGCGGGATGAAGAGAACAGTGCGATAGAGGCAAACTGCGGCAGAAGACGACAGCAACAGCGGAACAATACAAAGTCCGCAACAGACGGTGCACGGCGAGGGCCTCAAGGGAAGACGAGAGTGAGCAGAAAGCCAACGAGACAACAAAAAGAGACGCTAGCGGTGGTGAAGCAGTACCAACGACGGCAGCAACAACAATAGCAGCAACGGCAAACACAACCACTACAAAAGCAAGAGGAGTAAGTGTAACCGATCAACCAGGAGACGCGGTGGTTAATCAGCCAGTGAGAAAACGAGTTGTAATCGTTGGGCATCCAAGCAAAAGCAGAATAGAACAACACATTTATTGGGTGGCTGCTAATACAGGAAAGTTGGGTGATGCTGATGATAATGTGCTTTCGATACGTTCAGGACAATCCGAAAGCCATGGCCTTCGATGACGTGCACCATAAGAGCTAAGTGCTGTTGTTGCGGCCCGCACAATTGGCGCAAGGGCGTGAGATTGGCACGGCGTTGAGCATCAGCTTATGATGGCGAATATGAAGGCGATACGCAAGTATGAAATATAAAAACGGAGAACTCGATGGAACACACACGCATAGAGTTAACGGCATCGGGCCAACGCATCTAACATGAATAGAAATGTATCAGGTAGGAATAGGCACTTAAACGAAGAGGAACTGTTATACCGGCAAATATGATGGACAGGGAAACAACAGGTAAAGGCAGGAGACAACTGAGACGATTTACTTGAACGAGGGGGAATTGTTGTTCAGGGGTATTTAAACGAGGGGAATTGCTGGTCAGGGGTACATGAATGAGGGGAAGTTTTTGGAAGGCAGATACAGGCAATTAGAACAGGACAACAGAAGGAAATATAGATACAGGCAAGAGAGGGACAACAAAAGATACTACGCGGTTACAGCGAAAGTTGAAACAACAACAGGATATATTTCACGAGGAAGAAGGGACGTGTAAGAGGACTAGAGCTCAAAGTCAATTGACGAAAGAAAAGCGACACCAATAGAAAACAAAAGCGCTTAGAATAGTGTGCCTTTCGGACGGATTGTTATGCTAAATATGAAAGTGGACAGTTACGTAGGAAAAATTATATAAATTGCTAGCAAAATGGCCATTCGATATAATTATAATAACAGCTGTTAATTTTAAGGGTCTAGCGGTTATAAAGATAACCTGTGTGAAAGGGCAAGATAAAATGCTGTTTAAGAGGGTACATAAGGTCTTTAGAGAATGTCACGTTAGAGGGCGGGGGATGTGTCTGGGAGATTGGAATGCGCATATCGAACAGCTGGAGCAGATATAAGACAGAGCTTGCAGAAGGCTACTACAACTAGCAAAGTTGAGCAGGAACATAATGGCTTAAACATAAGATATCATAGGATATTTGCAAACTTGCCTCAACGCGACTATTTGGCTACTCGTGGGACGCCTTTCAAACGAAGGACAAATACGCCAGTATGCTTGGCGATATTGTCTTTTGTAAAGTAATATTTTTGCACTATAATATAGGTACTTAAAGTGGTATATTGGACATTAGTAATTTCCTCTTACTACTAAACAAGACATTTCAGCCTCTCTCATCAATAAGAAAAGTGTATTTTACCAGTGTAACCATTATTTAACATTTTCTGTTTCCTCGTATATATGTATGTATATATATATATATATATATATATATATAAAGGTACGTACTGTATCATCCCGGACTTGATAAATTATTCCTGTGCGGTCGTCGAATGTTAGGAGTTTCCCGTCAAATACAACGAGTTCAGATAACTCCATCCCGCGGCCTCCATACGCGAATCGGCTCTGTTGAACAGCGGCGTACCGACAGCACACGTGAGTGTTTCTATTGGGTAGTTATAAGTGCATTCTGCATACATATAATTAAATGAACGAACTCCAATGCGAGTAGATCGTCGCACAGCACACGACGAAAATAATTGTAAAAGTGATTTGGGCCGATGAACAAACAAACTTTAGCGAACAATGCACAAATCGGTTACTCACGGGATATCTATATAATATAGCAAGCGAATAAACATTCAAACCCACGCTTAACCCACGTGCAAAGAATATATATATCCGTAATTTTGTTATTCTGTATCTTTAACTTTATGTGCTAGTGTGTGTTCGAATGGTGCATGAAGGACTAATTATATTAAAATGTAGCGAAGAGAGCTTTAATCATTTGCACACAGGATTGATGACTTAATGTAAACGTTTTAAGTATACTTCGTGTTGCCCGTCGGTGAACAATATATATTTAAAGTAGTCGACGGGACATTAGGGCAGAAAATCTTCTAGAAGGAAAGGCGACAACCTGTAGCGGAGTACCTTGAGGGTGACATCCTTGTCCCAATAAACTGCGAAGTGCCCGCCGGCTGAGTTGGAAGTCAACCAACCGGTCTTCAGCTTCGATTTCCACGCTTCATTTGTGCCGTCTCGAGAATTTCTGTCCAAATCAGCTATCATAGCGATCCGATACCTCTTAACACCTATTCGACTGTCAACCTAATGTGACAGATAAAACATGTGTAATCAATTGACCTCAATATATATATATATATATATATATATATATATATATATATATATATATATATATATATATATAAATATCATAACCTTTTCCAGTTTATGAATTTGTATATATACACTCACAGGCAGGCCAAAACAGCTGTTCTTCAGCCAGGGTGATGTACATTCACGCTTGTGTGTGATTTTAAGAAAAAAAAAATATATATATATATATATATATATATATATGTTGCTAACATAGTGAAATTATATAAATAAATGCACAGTATGTACACAACATATATAAAATGGGTTCAAGTAAAAGGTACGAAACTCGTAACAACTAAACCGGTTTAAATTTGATTATGCTGTTCTATTGATAACGCACTGAGACATCGGGGGACGCAAATGTGTGTCCAGTTCACGCGGCAGTGCATGTGAGAACAACATAGCGTTCCCATTGAAAAATTCACGATTAAGGAGCAGCGCAATTTTTGCAATGCGAACGCCATGGTGTCCTCACACACACTCCAGCGTCAACTGTACGGGACAGACAACTGCCTGCTTCATTCTTCTGCATTTCTAACTTTGCGTTCACAATTGTCTTACTACGTTATCCCAACTCGGCATAATTAAATTTCAACCACGCTCTCCCCCGCCACGACTAACTTTTCGACCAGCTATTTCATTGCACCGGAAACAAACAAGCATGTGCCTTTGAGCGCCAGAAGTTTTCGATTGACATCCAGCGAGTTGACGAGGTAGCGGTCCTCGGGGGACATTCATCCGGACGGGCCCCAGATCGGACCCTTCTCGATCACGGCCGACGTGAGTTCGGGCAGTCAGGGCAAGGGAATGCATGATGAACATTTGCTCGGAAACAAGTGTCCATCCAGGTTATTTTGCGCTAGAGACGCTCCTTCGTTATGGCAATGACTGCTGTATGTTATACTAGACGTGGCTGTATGACATGTTAACAAACGTGAAGAACACTGTGTGCTGCGTTGTACCCTGCTACTGATAATACTGCTATTACTTACAACGGGCGGCGTAAACGGATAGGTGTCATTGTAGACATCTGATTCGCAGTGTTTTTTGTCCTTAGCCAAGTTGACGCCGTGGACCAGCATCGCGCACAACACAAGCAGGAACATGGGACCGAACAGCATGGTGGTCGTCGCGAGGGTGGTCTGTCAGCGGACCGTCGAGTTCCTCTGAAACTGCGCTTCCGTTGATACCGCCCCGCAGGCGGTCGACGGCCGTTAAGGGCGGCGCCACTGTTGAAGTGAAGCCGTTGTCATTCCAGACCTTTGGGGAGAGGAGATGAGAACATAGGTGTTAGTGGGTTGGAGAATTCCACAGTTGCTGCTGCTAGCTGCCAGTAACGCATGTGCATTATGCATTTCCGAGACCTTCCAAATCAAGAGAAAAGGGCGGTACTAGACGCATAGACATAGAGTCTTTCATAACCGGATGTACTTATTCTAAGGTTTGGTAAAACTCGGCAAGAAAATCATTTTTCTCAATGGAAGGAGGGGCGGAAACGTCTCGTTTAGGAGTGAGGATGAAATTTATAGAAGATGTTATTCTGCCTTTTATTTCTACATAGTTGTGCAAAGTCTACGTCTGCGGTAGAGCCAGTTGATGCATAAAGGCACCGATCATACCGGCGTGTTCGGCAATAATATCTGCATAATCTAAATGACACCCGACACAAGCTAGCAAGAGGCGAACATCCAGGGCAAGGAAAGTTATAAAAAGTCGATATGTTTGTTTGTCTTACGTTAAAGCTTTCACGTGCAGAACCGTAGGATTTTGCCATTAAGACCAACATTGCGTCCAAATTACTATTCCCGGGTAATGGCAAATTCAATGCCCACAATTTTTGTACAAAAGTGATGGTGCTGCCTTACGTAGTTGCCGAGTAACTAAGTTGTTTCGACAGCTATGGTTGTTATGTTTTACGTCGAAGCTTTCACGTTCGGAACCGTAAAATTTTGGCAATACGTTTCCATTCTCTCCTTCCATTGGGAATGAAAAAAAATTTCTTGCCGAGTTCTATCAATTCATAAAATATGTACCTGACTTTCTCATAGACCTTTTGCAAGTTTGCAGGCCTTCGCTTTGTATATGGCTATCGAAAAAGCTAAGTTACTCGGCAACTACAGCACCATCACTTTGGTACGAAATGCAGCACCATCACTTTGGTACGAAAATGTCAATAAGATGCAATTTTTTTGTCGTAATGGCAAATGTTTATGGTTTTGCACGTGAAAGCTTCAACGTAGGACTAACAAGATATCGAAACTAACTTGCGCAAAATGTCTTATAAGTGTCAAACCGGTGTGGTTATCTGGACATTACTTTATAAAATGCGCAATTGCAAGAGAATTAAAAAATTGAATAACATTTGGTTTCATCTGAAAGACGTTCTGTTTAGTGGAAAGGAAATGTTATATTGAAGATTGTTATATTTAATAAATCTCGTTTTTGACCATTTACGTTCAATTATTTTTGGAGAGCTCACACTAAACCTTGTGCCAATATGATAATCGATTTGTGATTGCCCAGTAATAATTGTTCATTCATAAACATGTAAGAAGTGCATGCACACAACGTTAGAACAACATTTAGTCTTGCTCTATCATACGTAATATTATGAATACACTATGATAAAAAAATGTCTGTGCGAAAATATTCTTCTCACGGCACGTAGGCGTGATGATACCGTTGAGCATTTTTGGCATTATTTCAATACGGCTTGGCGGCTAGAAGCTGCAAAACAAAATATATAGGTTACCACTAGATAGATTTCCTAAACGCAGTCTAAGGCAGTGGTCTTGCGCTTCAGCGAACAGTAGACCGCGTTCGGAAGCAACAATGTGGAACTCGCAGGTCGGGTCGTGCTGTGGACGCATGTGTCGATTAACCTAAAACCATGATGGAAACGACCAGTCGGTAGTCGTATCAAAAAAGCGGTGTCCAAGCTCATATCTACAAGAATCATAGTTCATTCAATCGTAGAGTATTGAAGTTCAGAAACGCTGTAGCTGTCACCAGCTCACTACCATTTAGCCGTCACCAGCTCACCATTCTAACGGACGGAGCTTCTCTCTTATATTCCTTGTAGCTGGGCTGGCCAGCTACAAGTACATTCACGCATACGTAGCTCCTAATAGAAAGCAAAAGTGCACGCCTTTGTAGGCTTTTTTTTTTTAGAAGAAACTCAAACACTGCATACCACAATTACGCATTTCGGTATATTTGCTCGCCCCCGTTGTGTATGGGTAAAGCTGTGGCAATTCAACACATGGAGAAAGCGACCAAACCACCCACGGTTAGAGGTGTAGCGATGCTAGGGTGTCAAAATTCTAGGGTGTCTGCGCGCAAACGACATGAAGAGTGTGATGGAAAGGCAGTAGACAGAGACACATTGGGCGGAAGATGACATGTTAACTGCGAGGCCAGCTGCCCCTTAACTGTGTCGCTCAGGGCCGGATCGACCCAAACAAGTAGTGAGATGAACAAAGGAATGAATGAGTAAACCAACGACTAACGTTGGCAAGCTGTTCGCGATGCCGTTGGTGGCTCAGACGATGTCGATGTTCCTCCATTGTGCTCATGACCAACACTTGCTAAAGGCCGACGTAAACCGGGCGTTGTGCTTAGTGGCCTGCTTCGTGTTACTGATGCTTTAGACAAGAAACTGTTTTTGCAGCATGTGTCATTGTGCGCAATTTGGAAACAACTGTGTGGGTGGGCGGGCTTGCTCTATTCGTTACAACTTACTCTGGATTTTGCTTGAGAAAAACTCTCTGCCGCAGGATGGGCCAGATTTCTGTTTATGTCACCGTTTAGGGCTGAGGCTTGTGTCGTTGTGCTACTTATGGGCAAGCATCTGTACTTAAAAAAAAATATTTTACGAGATGAGTAAAAGTAACGCAGACACGTACTTGATACAGTAGATAACCTTATGTAAACAATGTTGGACTCGAACAAGGTGACAGACTTCAAAGTTGTGCAATATAAGGTTATACCAGGTTGTAAAGCATTGCTTCTAAGTCGCCTGCAATTAAATCATAATGAGGTTTAGATGACAGAATAGGTCAGTCGAACTTAAAGCAGTGAAGGCAGAGTGATAGTGACAAAACGAGCAGGGTATTGAAATTATTACGAAATAGTCGCATTTTTGTGAACACCAAAGACTACATTGCATATGTATCTACAGTTCCCTTGGATGGACCAAACTGCATATGTATATAAAATTCCGACCGCAACGTGCCAGACATTTTACTTGATATAGAAGAGTCCCTGATGCTATGCACAGACAATTATAAACACACTATTATAGCAGGGGACATGAATTGTAACCTCGCTAAAGATGACTCACGAGCGACAGCTTTTATCATGGGAGTAAGGGAAATGGGCTTGCAAATAAAAGGTAATTGTTCCGACACTACATATGTAGCATGGAATGGAAAAAGTGCTGTATACCTATTTATGAATATTTCTAGTGAACCGGGAGCTTGTATAAAAAAAAACAATAAAACGACAGTTTCAGCCGAGCGGAAGCACTGTAAAGTTACCTTCAGTCTTGCGCATACGAAGATAACTGGCCGTGACACACGAATTTCCCTCTCTCGCAAGATAAGTCTTAGCAAGCTAGAACAAGCCTTATATCTAGTCCCAGATGCGATCGAAGTAGACACAGACTTTTACCAGCGTTCACTTCGGTGGGCCATTCAATCTGCAGCATTATATAAGAGGAACACTGCGACGAGACACAAACCATGGTCGATCACGAGTGCAAAACAATCAAAACGCACATTTGTTGCCACAACGATTGGAGCCTATCAGGGCTGGCAAACCTAGCTGACCTAAAGAAAACGTATACACGAATGATTCAGATGAAGAAATATGAATACGAGACCGCGCAGTGCACACAACAGGTAAAATAAAGCATCCAGAAACCATGGATCCTCTTACCGAAGAGACCTGCTGTAGCAAACCCACTAATAAACGACGAAGAATGGGTCTCGCATTTCACAACCCTACTAAGCCACGATGTTCAACTGCCTGACAATGAACACGCACCTCATATAGAGCCTGACTGGGAAGACTTTACGAAAGCGGAGGTTCGAATGTCTATACTATAATAGCGCAGAAAAACGGAAAATAATCAGGTCCTGATGATATTTAATACGAACATCTTAAGCAGGGAATAGAGCACAAAGCCCCAATGCTAACAACGCTGTTCAATGCATGCTTAGAACAAGGGCACATACTTCAGCAATGGCGCCAAAGCTACCTGCAACCAATTTACAAAAACAAAGGCGACGCCACAGACCCTGTGAACTGCCGCGGGATAGCATTAGCTAGCGTGGTCTACAAAATATTAACCTAACTGTGACTCGACTATACAGCAAGTGTAAAGACCTAAGACCAACGGAACAGAATGGGTTCTTGGAAGGTCGCTCAACTGAACGAGCTCTCAGGGAAGTCCTTCGTCACGTGCGGGAACGTTCCAACGACGGACAGATGACCTATGCAGCGTTTGTTGACTTCAAAACTGCTTTTGATAGTGTACCTAGAGACTGCCTCCTGGATATTATGCGACAGCATTTTTGCATCAAAGGTCGAATGTTCAACCTAATGAGAAGCGTTCTCACTGCGAACTATATCACAATCAGAAATGGGCCTCACTGTATTGCGCAAAAGTTAAACAGACAATTGGGCTAGCACAAGGCGACACGGCAAGCCCTTTCTTATTCATCCTTTATGTCACAGGGTTAAGCAAAATACTTCGAAATGCTAAAGCCCCGCATGTATTCTACGCTGACGATCTTGTCGTAATGGCCAAGTAAAGACCACATCTACAGTTTTACCTGATTGAAATGAGCCAATGGTGCGCACAGTATAAGCTAACAATTAATATATCAAATACAAAAGTTCTTCGATTTTCCCGAGGAGGAGATGTTATTAGCCGATATGAGTTTTAGGTAGCATCTACCAATTTCTGGTAAAATAAACTTTTGTATATAAAAAAATTTCTGCGATGCGAGATATGCTGTACAATATCAGCAATTGCATGTTATCATACCCACACCGAATAAAATACATTGTGATATCCAGATATTTTATTTTTAACTTTCTAAAACATATTGCATGAAGAAGCACATTATTCAAAGACAGTGTTGAAAGACAAGGACTACAACTGCATGTGGACGACGGTCGAGTAGCTACGTATACGGCATCGAACGGCACAAGCTCCGTCGACATCATAACGACGTCGGAATACTCGCTACAAATATACATCAGCAACCCAACATAGCTCTAATCCCACGGCCAACTGACGCTCGATCTTGCAGTCAACTCAGTCGCGACCGGCCAATGCAATTAATCGTTGTCGCAAAGGATGAATGCGCGCAAACGGGAGCAAGCTTTCACCTTCCGCCGCCGCTTAAACCTCAATGATACACCAGCGAACACTGCCTTGGGTGAGCTGAACATACATTAACTACGGACAATCCAGTGTCAAACCAAGGTCAAACAAAAGGAACATGCTTTGTCCATTCCAAGAATACCGTATTGCCGGTATATTTGTCCATACAAGAAGAGAGGCGGCGATCGTTTAGCCCACCTTGCTGTTTAAAGCCAGAAAAGGGCGAAAACGTGCTTGGACGAAAGCGCATGCTATTTTTATGCAACGCACACGGAGCCAACCTTACAAAGTGACGACTGTAATCGGCTAGAGTACGTTAAAGGATTGCTCACTCGCAACTCTGTTCTACCAGACTCAAAAGCTTGATAATGATGGCTCATAGAGTGGCTTTACGTGTACTGACTTATGTCAATGATTATATCAAATGGTTCAAAGCAAGTAAAGCATGCAGACGCACAGACTTCGTGGTGCATTCAAAACAGTGCATTACAAACAGTAGAATACGATGCCGAGGACTCCGAAATATGAGCGCTAGTTTTGCAGAACTCGGGATCGATGTCTGATATATTCGCTTTCCAGTCTAGAAAAAGGTTCCGTGTATGTCTGTGTTCATGGGAAATTGTGGCTAACGCATGGAGTTCTTGTCGTGATGTACAATACATGAAGCTTAAACATGAACCTAGCGAGGGAGTGTCAGTTTTTATCAAACCTACAGTAGGGAAATGAAAATGACCTCCTTGCAATGCCATCGGTAGTGGCAACAATTGTCGCGATATGTTCGAGTCCAGCAAGGCTAGAGATCACCGTTATGATATTTAATTACATCGCAACAGGGTGGAGTTTTTGCGCTGATAGTCGAGAAAGTTGTTTAAGATCTGCTTAAAGAGGTCTAATCTTAATACCATAAAGCCGAAATGCACTCAATAACTTCAGTTTATAAGGACTCAAGAGACTGTGGCATTCTAGGTGACATTATTTTAATCTGCTCTTGTGCACGATCCCGGTGGTCGACAGCGCTCCACGTTCAGATACGACAAGTGATTGACAAACTCGACTACGGCCGATGAAATATGAACTGCATCTTCCTTTAATCGTCCACCTCCTTAAAATTGAATGACCTTTGTTTTTCCTTATTGACGACAATGTTGCCACGCCATTCCACTCGGCGTGCGTTTTTCTTCTGGCTTTATTCTTTCCAAGCAGTGGGTTATCTCATATTTGTTTGCGCTTATCAGCATTTAGGCCCCAGTGAGCAGTGCCTGCCAGCACTAGCGCAGCCGACATGCAAACTGTCCTGCTAGGCAATAGGTTAAAACGACGACATAAACCGTGTAAAAACACTCGGTTAAGAACTAAGTCAAATGTTTTTCAACATCAAGCAAACTGGCAGACGTAAGTTTTCCGTATTCCCAGCATTAAGTGATAAAGCGCTGAACATGCGCACAGATTAAGCTTGTATTAAAGTTTTTCGAGAACATAAGTAAAAGAAGTTTACGGTAGGTAAACTTGAATTTGGTCATTTATAAAAGACGTCAAAAGAGCAGGAGTGGGTGGCTCTCTCCTGAGTGTAATAGCAAGTTTCTTTAAGGAGGACACCTTGTTGGTAGACGGTGAGCAGGGTGTATTAGAGATTAAGCAAAATGTGGGAACTCCGCAAGGAGACCCGCTAAGCTGCGTCTCGTTTACACTTCTCCTTGCTGACCTCGTCGGTTACGTCCGACAGGAGTACCAAAAAGCCGTAGTGGTAATGTATGCAGATGATATCGTGGTCGCTCATCGCGATGTAGGTGCCATTAAGCGCATTACCTCTATGATAGAGGCGTTCCTTGTCTCGAAGGGACTTGAGATAAACACCAGGAAGACCAAAGCCATGAAATTCAGGCGTGGAGGTCGATTGGCTGCCAGAGACGTTATACGTTGCTGCGGCCAACCATTGGAGTTTGTTAACTCTTTCCAGTATCTTGGCCTTCGGGTTTATTATACGGGAACGACGTTCACAGCGCATGTAAACGAAACAGTACGGAAGGCACTTATCTCTCTTTACGGGGAAGTAGGCAATGTCCGACGACTGTCCGTTCTCTCAGCAGTGAGGCTCTTCATGCTTAAGATTGTTTCGGGGCTGATGTACGGTCTTGACAGGGTGTGGAACCACCTCACGCTGACGAATTTTAACCAGCTTGAGAGGTGTTTTTCATTATATATGAAGCGAGTGCTCTGCTTGCCTATCCGAGCGAGGAGCCGCTTTGTGTATCTCACGTCAGGCTGCCCACCGGCTGCTGAAACAATCCGACTAAGGCTGAAGATGCCGCGTACAGTACCTTACGAATGTTTTATTTCGGAGTGGGAAGCTAAAGTCGAACAGGCCAGACGGGAGGTCGGTGGTTTGGACGTTTTCAATGCCTTGCACCTTTGGTCTGGTCCTGCATGTGACAATCGCCACGTATACACCAGGTACATAGTGCATGGTTATCACTACCTGGTATGTTCAAACGCAACCTTTCACGAGGAGTACGAGTTGTGTACCTGCCGGTTCTGCCTGCAGAGGTGTGCCAAGTACCATGCAGTAAAATGCACAGCGCTGGACCGAAAATCGCTGCACTACTTCCCTCGTCGGAAGCGTGAAGAAGATAGAGCTTCATGAGGAAACATTTTTGAAATGTATATTATACTCAATTTGAGTGAAATAAACATAATTGTAATAATGATTATTTACGGACAAAAGACTTCAAAAGTTTAGCAAGGTAAGGCATGACTACAATGGGACTGTCATTATTTGATCTTTTATAATACATCTGCTTGTATGTGACGACTCTCCTACATTGGGACCTGTCTCCTACACCTGTCTTCTTTAATATGTCGCCTCGAGTTATGAGACTTATATGACAAAATCTAGACCCAAGACCCCGAGAGCAAAGGTACGAAGATCAATTGTGATATTAATTTAATTTTGTTTAATTGCTATTTTATAGCTATCTGGTGTATCTGGGACGATTGTTTCTTGTTCAAGTATCGCACGTTTGTTGCTCGCATTCGCACGGCCATATAGAGTGTTGATCTATTTCTTAAAGCATGTAAGGCTGCCAAACGTATTTCTCTTTAAAAACGATATCTTTGTCCTAACCAATATTCGGCATTGCTTAACATAATTTTAAAGGTTTGCTTATTAATGTTATGACTACATTTTTTAATTTGTTCTTAATAGAGTCGCAATAGTTCACGCAATAGGTACTTTCAAATTATAAATCGTTTTGGTTTTTAGTAAGGTTATAGAGCTAATTTTAGACAAAATTAGAAAATTATATTTGTAACGCGTGAGTATTGTGTTAACAAAAGTAGATAACGTCTTTTGCGAGTCATCTGATTGTAGTATCTCTTTTTACTCAATCTTGCTTACACTTATTTCTTATACGGCAAAGATCAAGCTTCTACTACTCATCTGCGGATTCACACGTTAAAATATTTTTGTCGTTCATAGGGAAGCAATGGATATAGTGCATGTAGAGAATATCACTAAAATGTATTTTCGAATGTTTAGATATCTAGAAACGATTAAGATACGACGAACGAAGACTGAGCGATAAGGTTATTATCAAGAGCACATGCAGATACGCCCGAAAAGAGGACAGTAAGTTTAAGCCGGAAAGAAAAAAATTCGGGCTGACCCTCAGCCAAGATTTAACGTCTACGGAACTGTTTTTCACAACACTTCATGGACGGACCCCCATGATAAATACAAATGTGCAACGGTGGGACTCGAACCCGCGCACTTATCTAGTGTCTCCTCCGGTTGCGAGGCGCAGACTTAATCCACTACTCCACCGGACTCGACAAACCGGAAAGTTAGCAAGTAACTTTCTGTAATGACAGGAGTTAATGTGCCGGCACCCGTCACATTTATAACCGAGACGAGATTTACCTTGCTTGATATATACGACAGGCCACATACTTGAGATGCCTTTTCTAGACGGCCACATCAAGTTTTCTTAATCTAACCGTTTGAGATGTCATTAAACCTTTGCCTATGCGAAAGCAAATCCAGCTACATGCCAAGTGCATCATCCAAGTGTTCTTCAAAACCTTAGAAGAACCCCTCAAGCATGTATATTTAAGAAATCATATAACAGTTAGAACACCCCGTTTTTTCTAAGCATTGTATTATCACCTCTAGTTATATGAAGAGCTTTAAGAGCAACTACCATGCGATGAGGAATTTGAAAGGTTTCTTACTGAACTCGGAGACTTAGTACGCGACACCAGTGACGGATTGGGAATCCTACTTACGGGCGACTTTAATACAGCAAGCGTAACATGGGGTTCAAAGAAAACAATTACAAGAGGAAGAACCTTACTCGATTAGGCAGCTAGTCATGACTTATACGTGCAGAACAAAGGCAAGGACCCTACTTTTCACAGGGCTGGCCAATACTCTCATATTGACTTAACGCTTTGCGTTGACACACTAGCTTGTAAAATAACGGGTTGAAACAACTATGGAACAATTATTTTTCTATGATGAATTATCGTACATGACATGATTATGTAAAAATAATAGTATCACTACTACTACTACTACTACTACTCACGGACTTCGTAAGAGCACAAGGCCACGTTGTATATTGACTTGCAGATCGTACCGTTATTGAGAAGCAAGGCGTCACGCGGCAGCAGCAATAGCAGCGTGTGGAAGATACAGTAAACAGCGACACGGAGTTGAGCAACAGTATGGAAGCAGCGTGTAGTTAGTCTGATAATCGACCGTCAACTTGCCAAAAGTTAAGTTTGGCCCGAGGATCTTTTAGATGCAGTCTCGGAGCCGGGCGCCACTGAGGACGCTGCCGCCGCCGCCACAGGCGGTCGCCTCTCCCTCAGACGTTGCAGTTACGAACAACACGCGAACGTGCTTTAGCGTTGCAGCGCCCGAGTCGACATGGTTGTTGTGAAGACGGCGGCAACCACAAGAATGGCCGCGGCTTCAGCAGCGATTAAGCGTCTCCTAAAAATCCCTTATAAAGCTGAGTTGTCGTCAGTTTTTGTATATATTAATTGATTGATTGATTTATTATTCGCTTGGCATGTTACCTAAATACACATGTCACCCTTTCATTTCAGGGGCGCTTAGAGCGGCAGCATATATGTTACCTACGTATCCATATAATCAATGTTTGCTTAAATACCTACTGATTATTTGCTTTCTATTGGGACAACCTCTTCTTTGTAATATCGACCAGGTCCTTTCTGACATTTAGTCCTAAAGCTAGGGCCTCCAACAGGTCTACATCTTTGCTCCCCCTAAGTCTGTACATTTTTGACAATATGTTCGATTGACTAGTTCCCTAGCCCACATTCTGTACTTTGTCCCTCCCTATTTTATATAGCCCATTGCTGACTATTGTACCCAATCTCTTTAGCTGCGAACACTACTCCGCGATTCTACTTCGTTTTGATCCATAGTGCCGTCTTCATCTGCTGCATTTATTTAACCCATATTTTGTTTGTGACATTTTTAATCATAATACTAAATCCGAGCTTACTTTGTACTCCCCTTTGTAGGATTTTTTTCTTTCCCCCAAGAAACTCCCTGGCGCAATGAAAACGGCCCCCCAATGCAAATCTTAGCACTTATCGTTGTATTGTTTCTAACTTCTTTGCCTGATATATACATATACTTTTCCTGCTATCCTAAATCCGTTCTATTAATCCTTTGCGCTATTCTCT
Organism: Dermanyssus gallinae; assembly: GCA_003439945.1. Classification (NCBI taxonomy): domain Eukaryota; kingdom Metazoa; phylum Arthropoda; class Arachnida; order Mesostigmata; family Dermanyssidae; genus Dermanyssus; species Dermanyssus gallinae. The sequence continues at coordinate 59,186 of QVRM01002246.1, forward strand.
CGATATGCATCAAAAATCACCGATGACAACGGAGAGTCTTACCTGACCCCTTTAGCGACTATAAACTCTCTAAATTGTTTGGCTTCTATTATTGTTACCGTGTTATTCCTGTAAATTTATTCTAGTAACTCCACCCAGCTTCTCTCAAAACCCTCATCCAACATAATTTGATACAAATTTGTTCTGTCCACCATATCATATGCTTTCTTTAGATCTAAAACTCCTGCCACACACCCGTGAATCCGCAATTTCGATATTTCCATAACCTGAACTAAAAAAAAATGATTATTTAGCCTATATTCTTTTTATAAATCCGCACTGCCATTCCCCTGTTTTCTCACTTTTCTTCAGAATACTCTGCGCTCTTACTCTTAAACACCTGCATAAATATTCGATACGTTATAGGTGTAATTGTGACTGGTCGCCTACTTTGTAAAGTGTCATTATCCATGCCCTCCTTGGGAAAAAAGGGACATTCTTTCCTTGCGCCGACCTTTCGGGAGTCTGCCCTCTCTAAATATATTTTGCCTCGTTAGATAATACACGCACTCTTTTTCCAACGCATGGATAATTCCCACCGAAATCCCGTCAAGGCCACACGCCGTTTAGGCTTTCTTTACTACGCCTTCGATCTCATCTGCTGTAGTTGTAAGCTTCGTGCTAGTTTTTGTTCTTTCTATATATGTAAATACTTCTATAACTTATTATGTTATAAAATGATAATTGATTTGTACACATCACTGGATGCGGAAAGCATTTAGAATGCACGCAATTCGCCATGAACATTTGTTGGCTATCTTGGCCGATTTAGCAATATCCTTAGTTTTCATTATTGAACCTGAACGGGTATTCCTTTCAGATTACTCGCCTAGTAGCCCGGCTTTGTCAAGAAACGTGCAGGAATCGCTTCGGAAGTCTGGCTTGTCTTGTGCTTACAGCTCTCTTGGTCACCCACAAAAAGATTGCCATTTGGTAGTTCCAACACAGCTAGGTCATCTTTCGTTTTCAGCCGACGCCGTGCGTAGCTATACGCACGTTTAGGGTTATTACTCTGTACAACGTCAGCTTCTACAAGAATTCGTTGATGAGGCTCGTCCTGCTAGACTCTTGAGTAGGGGCGAGCATAGGGGGCTGACAGTAATGCTCTTGTAGTCACATTTGTAATAATTGGGATTCAGGGCTGTCGTACGCGATCGCGAAGGTGACAGCGGTTATGATTTTGAAGTATTTGGCGCAAAAGCTAATTAAGGAACTTACTTTTTAGTGAATTCTCTTCTAAACACTATGTCGCATTTTCTGGCGGGCTTACATGTTCTTTAGAGAACGCTGAATTTTTCACGAACACTTTGACGTGCTTAGTTGCAGTATAAGAAAACTGGTTGTCCTGCAGTGGCACATTTTATGCTCCCATGTCGCGCAACAATACCAGTGTCATTTAGTAATTTACACTCACTCCGAAACAAGACTTCTCTGAAACCAATCATATATTAGAAAAAATATTTACTTAAACAAGCACTAAAATTCCCTACGTCGCCTTTAAAATATTTCTGGAGACTCTGTATATGGCACACAGTAAAATCGGTTTATGAGTATATTCGCAGGGGCTGAGAGAGCAAGCAGATTCAGTGCAGTCGTTGAGGTGCTACAGAGGGTATGAAGCGCCACGATGACGGCATTTGCAGTCCTGTCTGAGTTCATAAAGCCCAGCAGACAGACACAATAGATGATGAAATTCGTATACTGAATACTGTAAACATAAACGGCCTACAAGCTCATCGATAAATGATACTGAGCACACGATCATGTATGCTAGTCTGTTGCTCTAATTTGACGGAAGGCCAGGTCCTTAATTTGAGCACGCAGAAGTTATCTACTAACTGCACTTGCGCGCCGTGAAATGGCAGTTTATTTACGCGAACTCGTTGCCCCTATGCCGTTACATTGCAACCTCTGTCTTTAAACCAGTGGCTGAACAACGCTACGAATAACAAGCAGCTGAGATTGTTGCCTTACAGATGGGCAGTCGTCTGATCAAGCGTGTCGTGCTCCCACACGGGCTGGGGTAGTGGAACACCCAGTGCTTAAGCCATGCTGCTCATCTAGAAGACAAAGCCGTGCTGCCCGGAAGTCCGTGCGACTCGTAAGTATGTTTGAGAGTAGCTTCGGCGCCATTGCTTAGGGATGTGCCCGTGTTCTAAGCATGCATTGAACAGCGCTGTTAGCTTTGGGGCTACGTGTTCTTTCCCTGCTTAAGATGCTCGTAGTAATTATTATCAGGACCTGATGATTTTCCGTTCTTTTTCGCTAGTATAACCCTATGAACCTCCCTTTCCGTAAGGTCTTCCCAATCAGACTCTATGTGAGGTGCGTGTTCCTTCTCAAGGAATTGTACATCGTGGCTCAGTACGGCAGGTCGGTAAGAGGATCCATGGTCTCTGAATGCTTTCTTGTACCTGATGTATGCGCTGCGCAGTCTCGTATTCAGATTCTTTATCGTCATCATTCCTTGATACATTTTCTTCAGCTCAGCTAGGTTTGCCAACCCTGATGAGCTCCAATCGTTGTGACAAAATATGAGTCCTTTGATGGTTTTGCATTCGTGATTAAACCGTGGTCTGTGTCTCTGGTTCGTCGCAGTGTTCCTCTTATGTATTGCTGCAGCTTGTATAGCCCACCGAAATGAGGACTCGTAAAAGTGTGTGTCAACTTCGGCCGCATCTGGGAGTAGACGTAATACTTGTTCTAGCTTGCTGAGAATTATCTTGCGGCCGAGGGGATTTCGTTTGTCACCGCTAGTTCTACTCGTATGAGCAAGGCTGAAGGTAACCTTACAGTGCTTCCGCTCCGCTGAAATTGTCGTTTTATGGTCCTTTATGTAGGCTCCCGGTTTACTAGGGGTACTCACAATTAGGTCTGCAGCACCTTTTCTATTCCATACTATATATGTAGCATCGGAACAAATACCTTCTACCTGCAAGCCCATTTCCTTCACTCCCTCGATAAAAGCTGTCGCTCTTAAGTCATCCTTAGCGAGGTTACAAATCATGTCCCCTGCTATGATAGTGTTTTTACAATTGTCTCTGTGCATAGCATCAGGGACTCTTCAATATCAAGTAAAATATCTGGCACTTTGCGGTCAGGTGGGCTGTAGAAACATATTAAATAAAAGTCCTTATTTCAACAACAAGTTACCTAGTCGTGGATCTAAGTAATCTAGACAATTCGATCGTGCGTTCAGCGACCAAGACCCCCCATTTTGGTCGTCCTCTACCGGGGGCCTTCATAGCTTCACCACAGTAGATCTTGTGTTTGTGTAGCACACTGGCTGCTGTGTCTGTTACAAATGTTTCAGTGAAAAATATTATGCCATATTACGCAAACTCGTTTTCCCTACAACTTTCTAATATTGAATGAAATCCTTCTACATTCCAAGGAATACATTGAGATATAGTCTTGGGCTCTGAACATTTAGTCGTGTTCGTCACAAGTTTGTTGTTGCCGCGTTCGAGTTTTAGTAAATTTGGCGGGCTACCCTCGACCAGCATTGAATCAGATGTTTAATTCGGGGTCGTTTATTACCTAGTTCTGACGACGGTAATTGTGGTGCGCCAAATACCCTATATGATTTTAATTGGCCTTGGAACGACCTAAACCGTGTGCCTTCCGGCCATACAGCTCGGTCTAGTAGATCAGAAAAAGTGTCTTGATTGACTAGAATATGAAAAGTATTGTAATATGCTTGGTTAAGCCCAGCAGGCTTTGTAACTTTTACGCCCTAGCTAGTACCGAGAATTCTAGTTACATAATCCTGAATATCCGACTCGTTGCGTGTAAGATCAATACGGCTCACGAACTGTGCTCTTTGCCGTGGTCGCTTAGGTACGTCTTCGTCTTTGACTACCTTCAGATGTGTCATCCTGTTCATGCCGGTGGTGATGGCTTTGGTTTTGCGATCTCTCCATGCTTGTGTACGCCACCCATCACCACATTTCTCTTTCTTCGTTGGTGTGCGTCCATCTAGGTTCTTCTTATGCACGTCGTCGTAGAAGCCAAGACGTTGCGGTGTGTGTGTGGTGTTTGTACGTGCAAGCCACGTTGGCGGGAAGGGGAGCATCTGTTGGGACGTTTGAGACTGCGGTCGGCCCATTGTCAGTTGTTGTTGTGTGCTGACGTTGCCGCTTTTAAGCGTCTGTATTTCCGAAGCACAATTGCAAGATGACTTGACAGTTATCGACTTAGAAACTATCGTCAAAACCTCGACCTAGAAATAAGACTTGCAGTACGTTGTTGCTTTATCAGGGACATGATAGCTACAATGTGTGTGAACGTGCTTGTCACATCTTTCGCAAACAGTGCTGCCACTGACTTGTTGAAACTGTCCTCCACAAGTGACGCACGGAGGACCAGGATTTGCCTCGAGATCTCCTCCTTGTAACAGGATTATCACAAGTGCTGTGACTCGAAATGTGTGGGCTTTGGTGAAGCTGCGGCGAGGTACGATGGGATAGACAGTCACTAGTTTTGCTTTGGGATTTTGCCAGAAAGTACACAATTATGAGGGAACTCAAAAAAACGCGTCCGGGCAGTTGGCGCCGTATTAGAAACTAACTAACCAATCATGAATACTAATAATAATCATAACCAAATACCCACAGGCATGACAAGGCAACCGCAAATCTCAAGAAAACGCTTGAATATGCCTGGATCGACCTACCATGTACAATTTACCAACACAGATACTTTCGCTACATCTGTTTGAATGCTCGATCATTAGTTGAAGACGGTGCTCTTGGTGTCATGCATAGATATATTTCTAATTAAAGAAATGACGTTGCCGCAATAATAGACGTGGTTAAACGAGGCTATAGTAAGTTCAGCCGTGCTCAGTCACAACGACAACTGTGACGTTTACAGAAGGGATCGCGACTCCCGCTGCGGCGGAGTTTTTATTTTATTTCGAGCTGCTCTGTTCTGCATGGAAGGATGTGCTGAAAGTGTTGCCAATGACCTTTCGATTACAATTAATTCGATTCGAACTATTGTTGTTTACTACTCGCCTTCTGGTTCATCAAAAGCTCTACTGCTCAGGACACGTTTGGTAGGCCAGCGTATTCCAGTTTATATGAGACTTGTAAGCGGGTCTTAATTTAAAGAAGAGTCTTTATTTTTGCTCGGCACATGGCAAAGCATGAATAGGTACATGCTTCCCACAGACATGTGAATGTATACACATAAACCTATATGCAACGTATAAGCATCTTCACCCTTAATACCAGTAATAAGGGTAAAAACATAAAAACGATGCCCAATCACTTATTTGAAAAACAGATGCAAAATCCAAAAAATCCGGGCGTCGAAGAACCAAGGAAGATCGCAAACGATGTTAAAGTGCCACTCAATAGACGCCATCACTTAAATAAACACATATCTAACAATTACACATTTTGCACAAATACGCACAAGAATGTAGTTCTACTGATACTTTAAGGACTGATAAGCTACAAAACGAGCTGTACTATAAAACATGAAATAAGTAAAATCGTACATGGATTTATTCAAAGGCATGGCACATATTCAAGAGCCGGTCTTAATACAGCTGAATCATGAGCACGTGCCCTCTTCTTTTACTAGCAGTAGTAATGATAGTAGTACCGACAGAAATGTTCTTCAAGAGCGGTAAATCTCAACAGATGTGCATAAAAGCTCGGCAGCAACAAGTATTCCCCGATTCCAGCGCGCACTTTTTCGTCTCGTCGCACGCTAGATGAACTCGATTCCTTCGTATTTGACGTCTTCTATTTTTGTTTCATCTAGAAGGGCAGCACCGCTTGTTACGTTGAACACCATGATGTAGCTTTCAGTTTTCTCACCAACTTCTACTGCTTTAATTGCAACAGCCACCTGATCATCGAAACCTGCAACAAGTTCACACATTAAATTATGACAACACTGAGAAAACGATAATTGTCTTCTATTTTAAATATACTTGATTATGATTATTACGTAAATAGCACATGTGCTATTTTCTCTTGATTATTATAATCCCGTTCTACCAACTGCATCACGTCTATCGAGCGTGATTTAATTAATGTTCTAAATGCTACGCTATACACATGGAAATGCGTCAACGCACACGTATTTGTGCACACTTACAAACATGTTGTATCTTGCTATACAGAAGACTTTGCGCGTTATATCTTTAGCACGGAACAGGCAAAAGTAGCCCATCTTGTTACGCGGCTGTGCGCCACATAATTCCAGACGTTTCAGGTACGCGGAAACACGGCCAGTCAAAAAAATCCTAACAATATACGAACAACGTCAGCGCTTACTTGAGTCGTAGTTTCTTAGCCAAAAGCAGGCCACTTCACAAATCAACGAATCTATCGTAATGGAAGCATCTGTCCTTCACCAAAACCATAAACAAAACGCCTTAACCAGGACACTGCGCTCCTCGATGGTTCGACTCACGCCTGCTGATTGCACAAATAATTCGTAATTTGTCCAACTTACAGTCTATGAGGACCCCGTAGATAGTGCACGTCGGCACATTACAACAAGAGTTACCTTGTCGCCTTGTTCTTGCGGGTCCATTCTAGAAAAGTGCATTCTCTACGTCGAACATCACATCGACAGTTTCTGGGGTTGTGCAAATGGCCCAAAAACCCAAGAGGTGCTTATTCTCCGACAATAGCTCCCACGTGTTCTCGGGATGTAGATCTGCGCTCGTGCGCAGCCAAAATGCCAACTAATTGACAAGTAGAAACTACTAGATACCAAATAAACACATGCTAGTAAAAATTTGATTACGGTTGTAGTCGTAAGACAAGCGGTCGGGCATGTTTCCCTCTTGAACTCACTTTTAACCGCGGCCTCCGCAAACACCGTAGATGGCGATAAGGTAATTTTGATACGAATCTGTCTTGATGCTGCAAGCACACTAGCATTTGTGACTTTGTATCTAATAAATCAGCTAACACATCTAAGTCCGCAGAGTTGAATCTTATGCGCGGATTTGTACAGCCCGATCCCAGTGCATATTGTACCTTGCTTGGGAAGTTTCCCAAGGCTCATAATAAAAAAAAAACAATTTAAGTTTAAAGTTTTTTAGACGTATATACAGGCCAAAGTGAACCTTTATTACGACTTGGGTCAACAATAAAGATGTCACACCCCGTCGTCCCGAATCAAAATATATTCATTACTTATGAACTATATAACAAGGAAATATTGTTGTTTACTTGCTGCTGGTTGAAGTCCTAAAAAGGCGTTCGTCCGGAGTGGAAACCGATCTATGCGTGCCGTGCCCCAGTTTTAATCCACGCTGACGGTAATATGTCCGTATACTTAAGTTTATCGTTGACACTGTGTTTTTACCAGTACCCAGTAGGGGTTACACTGAGGGCTAAAAAGCATGCTCATTGCCCTTAACAAAGAAACCAACCAACCACATTGCTGCGAGTTTCTACACGAGATTTGATGAAGACAGCTAACGAAAGTTTTCAGACGGTGTTAACAGGGTGACTTGGTCATATGAAGCAATGTGAGAGCGGTTGCGTTGACGTATGCATATATTTGTGCAAAAAGAGGGGTCAATAGTACTTACCAGGTATAAACTTGAAGGACGAAAAGCCACGTTCATCATTTGGAGTGCCGACATGTTGCACGTTGATTTCACTGAATTTACTGTTTGCGCGAAGCAAAATGTTCGTGCACCGTTTTTCGTCCTTTTTGTCGTCATATGACTCGTTCGAAGCTTTTCGTGGCAGGAAGAACCACCGCTTTTGCTTTGGCGACCAGTTGGCCGCTAAACAACAGTAACAATAATGTGTCGTTTGCATTAGTGTCGTCGACGAATCCTTATATATATATAAAGATGGACTCATTCCTTACATTTGGTTTACGCGCTTAAATTGTGTTCTCACAATAGTAGCCCCATAACAAAATGAATACGTCATTCTTAATGAGTTCTTTTGAGTTAACACACTTGGACACACACGTGTCCAGATTGTTGCGTTAGCATAATTATATTTTCTTATATATATATATAGAGGCAATTCGTCCGCCCCGTCAGAAGAATTGCCTCGCTCTCGGCGAAAGCTAAAGCAAGCCCTGCTGTTCGCATCCGGTATGCGACGTCGGCGATTGCCTCATTCGCACGCCTCTCCAGCAACTTCGGTATGACTCTAAGGATTGTTGTTGTTGTTGACTCTATCATGGAAGAATGTTACTGACTGTCTAGTCTGACAAGAAGCAACTTGCTAAAGACTTGATCAAGTGTTTAATATGAAACGCCTGCTAATAGAACGGAGGTAACGAAGCCAATGTACGTCTGAGCGTTTCTAGTTAACTACTTCATAGAGTTGAGAAAGGGCTTTAACTCTCTTATTGTGTTTTAAAGCAAATTCAAGTGACTTTCCAATCGCGCGCAAACTATTTGCACACAGTCAAATATGATGGGTGAGGCGATTTTTATTCAGAAGTGCATGTATACAAAGTTGGTTCGAAAAATTTGCAGTTAATTCACTTCACCCTTTCATTCAGTCCGTCTTTGTGGAGGCGAACGAGTGTTATCAATAAAAGTTGCCAGTAAAATTGTTGTTTGTTTTATAGCACCTCAGGTCCTACTGAACAAAGAAATGTCCGAACTTTTTTACGAACGGAGGTCGCCGTAGGCTTTCATACCTTCGTGGGTGATGTAGCCCGCCTTATCGATACCGGCCGCTCGTTTCAGCTTGTTATACTTCTTCTGCCAGGGGCGATGCATAACTCGACCACCGGGCGTGACAAGCTTGACCCATTGCGGGTTATCCGATACTTTTTTACCCTCCTTATTTACCCACACCGTGCCTGAATTGGAATCGGTACACAATATACACATGTCAGTGTTCATGTATTTCTCGTTAAACCGATGCTAAACACACATTTTAAGTGTCTATGATAATAAAAGTATGGATGTATGTATTTCACAATTTAATTCCACAAAAAAATAGACAGAATGGTATGCTTCTTTCTCTATAAACTTTGTGAGTTCAAATGAGGTCTACTCATTACTGCTGGCCGCCATAACAGCACCGTACACACGGGCTGCCATAATCACGTCAAATAATGTCGTGCCTTCTCACCATGTCCACCGACCCAAAGAACGTTACTTCTAACGGTGGCCCACTCCGCTTTGAAGCCTTTCGTCGAGTTGCCGGGGCCATCATTCAACTCCACCCATGGAATTAGCTGCAATGTTCAGAAGATACAAACCAGTATGTATGGTTACTAATGTATATATATATATATATATATATATATTATGACAAATTATTTTGTTTGATATTACAATCACTCGTTTGCATCAGAGGCCGAAAGCGTGGCTCGGCGGATATATCTAGTTTTCTTCTTCAAGAGTTAGCCCGGTTGAATTTGCAGAATGATTTTCTTACATAAAATTCAGAGTTGTCACGAGCTGCTCTTTTACAAAGAAAGCGTCGTTAAGAGTTGACGAAGACGAAGTTGAAAATTATAACATGTGTTGCTGTTTTCGGATACACAATACCCCTCATGGAGGTGAGGCCTAGTTCCGACTCAGGACGGAGCCTGTGAGTTATAGCCCGTAGCAAACCTGCACATCGCTTAGCGGGCAATGCGAGCCTTGGGTATTGTCATATAGGTATTTCGGTACATTTCCATCTTCTACTAATAATATTTATACACGTCTATGCAAAATACATATGTTTATACAATACTCCTAGAGGGAAATACGTTCATGAGACAAATGGCAGAAAGCGCACGAGATTTGCGGCCCATCTCGGCTCGACAAGCAGAACCTAACAATGTAAAACTTTCGAGACTTCCCCGCCGCATCTGCATAATTATTCTCCTGCGCTTAAGATCCCGCGGGTCGGAGGGTCATCTTAAGAAGGATTTGTAGGCACTGCTGTGTATACATGTAGGGCTTAGTGGGAATTGCAATAAGCCTTACCAAGCGCCAAGGCCTGTCGTCGAAACTTGCCGCTTAGTGGCTGAGTACTACACTGTTTAAGCGTAAGTATGAGGCTAACCAACCCTCGTAATTGTATTTGAAAACCGGAACCTCCCCAAAAATTGTCATTATCTTTACATGGAGGAGTTCCAGAAAAAGGGAGAACGTAAGATAAAATCGCGACTGTCAGGATAAAGAAGAACGCTAAAGCATAATACAACATGGCGCAAGTCATGTACAAATGCTGGCAGAGCATAAAATGGATTGACCAGCAGGTGCTCACGAAAATCGTGGAGAAATGGGACTAAGCCAAAACGGAAGAGAAGCACGCAGTAGTGCTGAATCAAGAGTTGTTCGTAATGCTCGACGAAATGAAACAAAAAGTAGATTACGATACGAAACAACGGCGCGATGGCGGTGGCCGCACTGGAAGAGTAAACAAACCGAGAGAAATACTGGTCGCTATTGAGGCGACAACGTCAGCCGCAACGGATAATGTCGAAGAGATGACAAAAGGGACTCGGGAATAGCGTATAAGGAGTAGAGGTACGTGTTCTGTTGGACAGAAGGCACTCGTATTAGGCTTAGAATTGACAATGGCGATAAGGGAGAAGAACGACGAGATGAAGAGAACAGTGCGGTGGAGATGAACGGCGGCAGCAGACGATAGCAACGGCGGAACAACGACAAGTCCGCAAGAGACGGTGCGCGGCAAGGGCCACAAGGGAAGACGAGAGTGAGCAGAAAGCCTACAAAACAATAATAAGAGATGCTGCAAAGGGCACATTGCTAAACTGGGCTAACCCTGGGTTAGAGAACCCGTAATCACACGTTCGCACGGAGACAATTGTCCACTCCAAAGTGCTAACATAACAAACTTATATAAATAATAAAAATTGTCAAAAGAGATGCTAGCGGTGGAGAAAAGAGCAGCACCGACGGCAGCAACAACAGCAATAGCGGCAACGGCAAACACACGCCGAGAGCAAAAGCACGAGGAGCACGATCTCGGCCAAGTGCAACCGATCGACCAGGATGCTTATTCAAATTGTGGGAAAGCGAGTTGTAACTGATTGAGATTTAAACGAAAGCAAAATAGAAAAATAGGTTCATCTGGTGGCCTCTAATAAAGGAGGTTGTGTTACTTCAATGAGGGGACAAGGAGAGGATTGCGTGTAATATAAAAAATGACAAACAACTTGAGGAGGGTGATATATTGTAGCAGCAATCAATCCGGAATTTTCCATGTCTGATCATGCAAAACACAGACTTGCATTTAGTGGGGGATTGGTGAATGTGCTTTTGGCCCGATATGTGAAAGCTGCTGTGAATGAGGCTGGTACGCAAATGCAGATGTTGCTCAATTTGCACTTTTCTTTGTTTTCAATTACTGCAGTCTCTGCAAAATCGTACTCTCCATTAGATATTAGCAGCATTATTTTTGCCATTAGCAGACAGTTAAAGGGAATAGCTGTTATGGCGAAGAATGGAGCAACAATGAAAGATATTTTCCTAGGGAGAGGGAACATATAGAAGCAGTGAAGCTTCGAAGGTGCATTGAAGGTCATCACACGGTAAACAATTCGTGACATCGAGATCCGGAGGTGAAAGTAGACAGTGGATGCAGAACGGAGGCGGCGCAAAAAGAAAACAGAAACGTGAAACTAATATGCCTTTGCCGATTGCCGTGTTAAATATGAGAGGGGAAGGAGAAGGGTTCGTAGGAAGAATTATATAAATTGCTAGAAATAAGGTCAGTCGATATAGTAACATACCCATATTTACGTGAGGTGGGTGTGCTGTCGGGTTTATTTGGGATACATTTGATCTGATACAAATCGGAATATAGGAAAAAGAGAAAGCAAGTTTGAAAAAGTTGGGTAAATAAGCAGGAATGCTATTTTGTACGAAGAAGTTAATACTGTCAAAATTAAAAACCTGATGTTTATAAAGATACATTTGGATGTCAATGTAGGCAGTTGTGGATTATATATAGTGCCAATTAACGCGGAAGAAGAAGATTAAGATCTGTTAAGGAGCGTACATAAGGCAATTAGGGAATATCACGATAAAGGGGTGAGGTAGTGTGTCTGGGAGACTGGAATGCACATATCGAACAGCTGAAGCAAAGATAAAACATACGTACTAACGAAGCTACGAAGAGAATAGCAGGGAAGGTTAGTTATTTATATTATTAGTGTGGAAAATCAGAAAGATAAAATGCATAGGAAAAATACGGGCGCGTATGGTAAATGCTGTGAGATAGAGAAAGAAGGATTATAGAGAGGAACGAGGACAGCGGTTAGACAAACAAATGGGGCAATAATAAAAAGGAGAAGGTGGAACAGGAAACATAAAGAGGTAGAGGAAACAGGACGCAGATAAGACTGCAGAGTATGTATATAAACCACGGATGTTTTTGTTATGGAATTGGACGAATATTTTACCGAGTAAGAATGAAAGTACTAATTTTTGTTGTACAAAAATTAGTAATTTCATTCTCGGCGAATTTGGCGTTACAAACTGTGCGCTCGCATAAGAATAAAATGATCAATTAAGAACTCGAACATACCGACAAAAATTCCGTTCGCAAAGATCCAACTTTCAACCTTTCATGTTCATTAACTTGAAAGTTTACAATTACGTCCTACATCAGAACGCGGGGGAAAATGGCTTACGGAGATCATAACGTACTATGAACATAACGTACTACGTATCAATGAAATTATGCCTATGAAATGCACATTTTCCTGAATGTGTTTATACGCGCAATGGTAAAATGTGTATGAAGTGAAAACTAATTTATGTGTAGTGCATATTTAGGTACGTACTGAGTTATTCTGGATTTGATAAATAAGTCCCGTGCGGTCGTCGAGTGTATGAAGTTTCCCGTTGAATGTAATGAGTTCAGATAACTCCATCCCGCGGCCACCATACGCAAATTGGCCCTGTTGAACAGCGGCGTACCGACAGAACACGTGAGTGGTTCTATTGGGTGGTTACGAGTGCACTATACATAAATGTATAATCACAGAAAAAAAATCCATTGCAACGAGTAGATAGTCGCACAGCTGGCGACAAAACGAATTGTAGAAATTATTTGGTAGTATAAACAAACACACGCTAGCGAACAATGCGACAAATCGGTTACTCATATGATATCTCCTAAAGATAGCAAGCGAATGAATATTCTAACTCACAGTTACAATATGTTCGTGCCGCTCTAATTAAGTAACTCGCGTATAAATGGCTTAAAGATATATCGAACAATATGAAACATTTATATATATATATATATATATATATATATATATATATATTGTGAATTCCCATATCGAGCAAACAAGTTCTTTGATTCTATTTTAACGAACACAAAAACCGGGATCGAAATACGCGCTTAAACTGTTGCCCGGAAAGAAATCGTTAACAAAATGTTTGCTTGGCGCAGTACCAGGAACGCGAATTACGCACAAGCAAATTGATCTGTTCAAATAAAGCCCCCCTGCTAAAGGGTGTGTAAATATATGTATATATATATATATATATATATATATATATTTAGATAGAGAGAGAAGGCAGCGATTATCATTTAATAATTAAGAATAATAACTTAATGCGCGTTATTTAATATGTTTCGTGTTGCCCGTCAGTGAGCTATAGCGGTTAGAGTAGTCGACGAGATTTCAAGGCAGAAGATCTTTAGAATTAAGGGGGGGATAGAGGGGTAAAGAGGTAGGTACCTGTAGGGTGATTACGTCGTCCCATTCGACGCTGAAGTGGCTATTGGCTGAGTCGGCAGTCAACCAGCCGGTCTTTAGCTTCGATATCCACACGTCTGTCGTACTTTTCCGGGCATTTCTGTCCATGTCAGCAATCGTGGCCAACTTATATTTAACTGAATTTTTATCGTGCACCTAAGTTGGTAGATAAAACAAATGTTATCAATTGCCCTCACCGTATATATATATATATATATATATATATATATATATATGTATATATATATATGAACAAACAACATATATAAGGTGGGTTTAAGCGAAAGAATGCAAAACGTTGTGCCAACCAAACCTTGGCACATTGTTTTGGGAAAACGTAGTGAGACATTTAGGGAATGGAGTGTTCCGCGTGGTTATGCGCCTGCGCATAACAAAAGAGAGAAGCAGGCAGTTGTGTATTGCGTCTGATTGTCGCGACGATGCGTGTGAGAACATCATCTCCCACTTACTTTTTCAAGGGAACAACCTTGAGTTCGCCACTGGATACCAACAGAGCGGTCCACCTCGTCTTGGAGGTAAACAAATTAGTCATCTGCCTGGAGTCCCACCTTAATACCTGGTGTGATTTCCTCTTAGCAGGTGATCCCGATTTGATTCATCTGCGCAGACTCTTCTAACCTGCTCAAGTGGGAAATATTTATCGCAAACCAGGCGATCAACACTCACAACGTTATTGAAACCATCCCGATTTTCGTCCCTAGATGCTCCGTCACCGACGCAGAATATTTAGGAGTCGCACTTTTCTCCCGGCAGAGCTTGAAATAGCGCTGGACAGGCACATTGATCGGTTATGGCAATTATGCGAGCGTCTTCTGTTGGTGGGCGCGCATCGAGGCACCTTTGGACGCCACGGCCTGTAATGTGTGCGCTGCGTGGGACGCGTCACACGGCGCTTGATAATACGCTGATCACGAAACTTGGATTAGTCGGGCTACCCACCACACAGTAATTTAACGTTGGTCGACGGCGGTTGACGCGATGAAACTGCTATCCTTCAAAAAGGGTATTATTCTAATTCGGATGACACAGGTATTATTCAAATTAGGATGACACAGTCACCGGCTCGCTGAGATGAGACGAAATGTCCGAAAGTACTCGAACCTATCCGATAGCTACCAGTTTCACCCCTTTTATTTAAAACGATGTAGGCGGGCCCTCTCACCAGGACGAAATCCTCGGCCAACTATTTCATTGCACCGGAGACGAACGAGCATGTGCCTTTGCATGACAGAAGTTTTCGATTGACATCCAGCGAATTAACGAGGCAGCGGTCATTGTCACGTCTGACGTGACGTTGTCAGACGTCTAGCGATGTCCGGATTTCTGTCCAAAATCCGGACGGGCTCGGGTCGGACCCTCAGTCACGGCCGACGCGAGCTCGTGAACAGGGCAGAAGAGAACGTGAAAACGTTTGCGCGACGGCAACTGTCTAACCAGATTATTTTGCGCTAGAGATGCTTCCTTCCTATGATAATGGCTGTATGTTATGTTACACGTGGCTGTATGTTATGTTAGCAGACGTGATGAACACTGTGTGCTGTGTATCCTGCAACTGATAGTACTACTAATACTAACGGGCGGCGTGATAGGATAAGTATCATTGTAGACATCTGGCTCGCAGAGTGTGTCGTTCTTAGCCAAGTCTACGCCGTGCATCAGCACCGCGCAGAGCACGAACAGGAATATGCTACCGGGCAGCATAGTGGTCGGCGTGAGAATGATCTGTCAGCGGACCGTCGAATTGCTCTAATATAGCGCTTTTGCTGTTACCGCCCCGGAGGCGGTCGACGGCTGACAGGGGCGGCGCCACCGTCAGGTAATGCCATTGTAATACCATACCTTCGGGGTATGGGGGAGATGAGGATATGTGTTTTAGTGGGTGTGAGTGTTCCGCATTTGCCGGTGCTGCTGCTAGCTGTCAGTATATTATGTGCAATTTGCATTTCCGAGACCTTCCAAGTCAAGAAAAAAGACGGTGTATATATACAGGGTCATTCATATTGTTGTGCACGCATTTCGAGGTTTGATAGAACTCGGCACGAAAATAAGTTTTCCCTATGGAGGGAAGACGTGGAAACGTCTTGTTTAGGAGAGAGAGTGAAGTTTATAAAAGTAGTTTTTCTGCCTTTTTTTCCTACATAGTTGTGCGAAATCTCTGTTTGCGGGAGAACCATGCGGGTCAACGCATGAAGGAACCGATTACACCGGCGTGTTCGGAGGAAAATTCTGCACAACGAAAGACACTTCACTAGCTTGCGTAGCAAAAAGCTAATACCCAGATTAAGGAAAGTCATGAAAAGTCGATATTTTACGTTAACGCCTTTTCATGAAAAATCGTAAAATTTTTCCATTGCGACCAAAAATGTACGTCCAAAAGACCACTCTCACGCAATAGGAAATTTAATGCCCATCATTTTCGTATCAAGGTGATGGTGCTACGTTACGTAGTTGTCAAGTCACTAAGCTTTTTCGATAGCCATATCGAAAGCGAAGGCATGCGTATTTCCATAGGGCGTATGAGAAAGTTAGGTACATATTTTGAGGTTTGGTAGAACTCAACAAGATCATAAATTTTCCTAGTGGAAGGAGGGGGCGGAAACGTCTTGGCAAATGTTTACGGTTCTGAACGTGAAAACTTGCGCGTAAAACATAACAACTATGACTGACTATGGCGTGCACAACGATATGAATGACCCTGTATATATTAAGGTGCCAAGTTGCGCGCATAGCTCGCTGAAAAAAATAACATGTTTTTCCAACCCAATGAGAGTGTTTCGAAAGTGCATTATATTTTGACTTCTTTCGCATTTTTTTTGTTTTGTAGTACATTAATGCGTGCAGCGTTTCTAATAAGTGGTAAACCGATGTGGCTAGCTGTGACATTATCAATGCGCAATTGCAAGATAATTAAATAGCTGAATAACCCTCGGCTTCGTCTAAATTGAACTGTTGTCTACTGTCTAGCGGAAAGAAAACGTTGGATTGAAGAAAGTTTAAAATAAATCGTTTTTGAGCATTCGTGTTTAACAATTTTTAGAATTCTCGCTTTATGGGAGTGATTTTGTGCCAATTTGATAATCGTTCAATTTGTGATTGCCCAGCAAAAATTGTTCAATGAAGAACTTGCCAGAAATAGGTGCATACACACAACAGAACAAAATGTAGTCGTGCTTTATAAAACGTAATATTATTAATAAGCTATATTAAAAAAAATAGAAGAAGTGGCAGGATATTCTTCTCACGCGTAGACGTTAAACATTTTCAACATTATTTCAGTATGACTCTTTCAATCTTAATCTGTAATGTGCCATGACCAAAATGAAGTACAACGCACTCATCCACCAAGAGTTTTAGATCAATCAACCCAAATCTCTCACACTATTCTGCAGTTGTATGCAGTCTTGGCGGTGGTCTATTTTTCGATATATTTGAACATCATCCGCATATATATATTATACATATTTATATATATATATATATACAACCTATATATATATATATATATATATATATATATATATATATATATATATATATATATATATATATATGTGCTCCTAAGCGATTGGATGTAAGGGAAGGGCATAAATGGTCACAGAATGATTCCTTGCAGTTAACCGTAGTTAACCATAGCCTTAACAGACGAGGCCTCGTTGCACTCGTTTTGTAAATAAGACTTTTAACTAACCATAAAGAACATTTCAAGGCTCGATATATCGGGCAATTGCAGCGGGCAAATAATGAACGAATCTCGACCTATTCCTCAATACCTTTTATCGTAACAAGTTGTACGAATGCCAAAATGATGTTCGCTGAATTCGATAACACCATATATATATATAACTATATATATATATACGTGAGAGTGGCTAGATGCGTATATATGTGGCGGAGTTACACAAGGGGACTAGTGCGCTAGTCATGGTTGTCGTCTATCGGGGGGTCGCCGGTTCGATCCCTGTTGTTGATCGAATTTTCTTTAAGCTTCATTGAGAAAGGATAATAAACTACACCACTGACACCGCTTCAGTGTACCCTCGGTACACTGAAGGTACCGAGTGTATATCATCGCAAAGTATATCGCATTGAAGATATACTTTGCGATGAGTTCCAGGGTCGTAGAGGACGAAGGATAGTCTATAATTATGGAGATCATTTGGTAAAATACTTTATCGCGCTTCATTATTTCTTACATATTTGGGAGGAATGCAATAATTGGTACATTGCCTAAGTTAACAGGGCTTCAAGAAGAACAACAAAATTGAAGACTTTTCATAATTCAATTAATATTTTCGGAACCACTTGCTCTTTTTGTCCTTTTTAGAAACATGGAAGTATCGCTTCTTGTCTCCCGTGACGATTATGTACAAAGATCGGTTATTGCGGCCGCGGGTTGGTTGGTGACGGCAAAGGTATTGATCGAAAATACTCACCCAATTTGTTCTGTTCACGTCAGACAGCTAGTAGGTAGCCCAGGCGCCAATTCTTTAAATATGTGGGTATGGCAAGGTAGATGGCCTTTTCCAGAGCAAGGAGCATAGTCAACGTCGTACTTGCCATTTTTGAACTTTGCAATCTACCTTTAAACTGTCTGCTTAGCTAATGAGCCCGTACGTTACACGGCACAAATAGCATAGACCATCTCGGTGTCGTCTTGACCTGACCAGAAAGCACTGTCGAGCAGGACGCAAAAAATATGCCCCTGAAAGATCCATATTCAGAGAAATTCTGCTTGAACAAATCAAGAAAACGCAGCAACTGTTTTTGTATGAACATAGAGGAATAAAAATGGATGGATGCATCAACTACAAATAAGGACAAAGATGAGCCGTTTAAAAAGCTGCAAGAGCTCTCAACAAAGTATTTTAAAAGTCACGTGCCCCACTATAAATGCACAAGATGCGCTGGAAACGATAATCTCGCATACAAGTTTATAGTTCTTAATCAAAAAAATGCACCGTTTATACTGTTAAGGCGTTTTGCCTTCCAGAACATATCCAGAAACGGGGGCCAAAGAGTCACCACATTATTTCCAACTAACCTCGGGTGGAGTCTTTCCGGTGTGTTTGTGTGATCCGAACTGCAATTTAGGCAAGTACATTTTTCCGAACTATGCCAACATAAAACTTTCCTAGCTATTTCGGGTCCAATGAGTCTCACCTCCTATTTGGCTCTTTTTTGGAACTTTGGAGCCTGGGGACAGAAATTTTCCGCTTTTATTCGAGTTTTATCTAACAACAAAGGCTTAAGACAGCGTGGAATGTCCAAGAACGGAACCCAAGTATACCACTAAAGTGTGCCATCTTACCCAATGCTTTTATTTACATTCCTGACATAATAACAACTAGAACTTAGTTTACATGGTCATAAGAGGCTGGCGGAACAAATGATGGTTGATCAAATGATCGAACAGTAAATCGATCAATCGAAACTGGCGTGTACTTTATTGACTCTTTGTAAATCCTAGTATCTATACCAAAGAAGCTATTTAAATGAACATTAATGTGTTAGCCTACAGGGCGAACTCCTGACAATTTTTTTATTGACATCATCCGCCCTCCCACGCGAATCACTTTTTTAATTCGGGGTCTAAGCCGCATTCAAGCTCGTGTCAAAATGTCCCTATTTAAATATAATAGTTGAAAATAGTTAAATTCACGCGTAATATTTTTAATGAGGTTGAGATATTCTCAGAAATTTGAAATTTACTGAACATCAGTGGACATTTGTATTATAATTTAGAAGAATATATATAATGCTCCACAACGTTGCTGCTCGTCGACCTAAGGTATCGAACTTAACCTTTCGTCTTTTTTTATTGGGGAGGTTTTGGGAATACATGATGAACATGCACCACTAGCTGTCTGCGTGACTAGTGTAGGACTCACATACCCACTAGACCCGAATTCCTCCCCACATCCCCAGGCTCGGTACTACTTTATCATTACTTCGAACCGTGAAAGAGGCGTCTTTGCCGTTCTTCTCTATTCAGCTCTGTCTCACTCTATCATCCCGCATGTCTACGTGCGGTTGGATAGGGGGTTACTGTCATTTTGTAAACCGTCCTGTGAGGGTGCGTCGAGACCGTGATTGGCTCGTCACCGTCAACATTTCCCATGGTGAAAACAAAGATACAGAAACATTAGCTCGTTGGTGCCGCCAATGCCGCTCCCACCGTCATTGCAATTACTGTCATATCGAGACGTTATAGCATTCACTACAAAGCCGCTAGCTAGATTGTGCCTTAGTTTGCCACTTGGCCGCAGTCGGGCAGAGATATATGTTTTGAGTAGCACAACGCCAAAAAAACGGCCGATGAACGAGTATGACAGCCAACCTTGTTAACAGCTCTGCTTCAGTGCTTTCTCTTTGTTGAGCGAATCAATCGTGGCACTGAACTGCCCTCTCGCTTGCTTTCTCGCCTGTCATTACGTTATATTGGGTGCTTTTTCTGTTATCTTATTTCTCCGCTACTGCTTCTTCATGTTTGTTTTGGCCAAGTCGAACATTTTGAAGAAATCGCCGCCTATAAAGACGTCCAACATATAAAGTGACAAAATGTAACTAGTTTTACAGTAAAGGATATTTACCTATGTATGATACGATACATATATGTTATTATATGTATACATAGGCAGTGCCGAAAACTAATTTATTAACGAATTAGTCGTAGCATCAGTGGGATTCTTCGGCCGATGTGCCGGTAAATCGTTGCCGCGGAAGACGTGGAGAATACGGTCATAGATCGGAACTTGTTTCGGCACGATTTTTGTTCAGTGTGTAGGTTGTAACTGTTGGAAATTGTCGTCTCGAGTATGTATATGTATATTCTAAGTAACGCTGTTGTGCGAAGTCGTCGTAATCAAGGATTTAAAAATCGGTAAAAATCGGAAATTACTAACAATTATCGCCATAATCTACGAATAAGCAACTGTTGAGCGATACATTACTGTTACCGTAACAGCACTACAGCACTTCCATGTTATCTAAAGACTAGCACATACCTCGTAATTAATTTGCATGCACCTACTCTAAACACGACCTTTTTCGCAAGTATATGCGAAGGCTTTTATTTTAATTCTACTTTTACTCGGTCATTAAGACCCTCGGGTGACTTATAAACAGGCCATAGTACAGATCTTGCAGAGTATTTCGAAATGCTATTGACCATACTGTGTACTTCGGTAGAGACTTCGGCAATAACCCTGTATTTTGGCCCTCTGCAACCAGACTTTGTTCGCCCATGTAGGATGAAATCACTCCGCAGAGATATATAGATATCCCCTTCCTCTTCAGTGCCTGCACAGCTACTTTTAAGCTTATAGCGCTAAAGGCGTTTTTAACACCCAAGGTATCAGAGAAAATAATTTCCTTGTCTAGAGAGTTTTCACGATCTTGCGATCTGCTCCTACCAGGACATTCTCAAGAGTTCCAACGATATTTCTGTCCTTCGGGAAACTATACTTAGCGCTCATTAAAGCTTCTCTGATTTTGCTTTCCTTGTTCAACATATTGATCAAGACAATTTCAAGAGATTCCCCAAGATGTCGAGGAGGCAAATTGGCTTATAGGCAAAGAGGACATGTCCCATTCCCGGGTTCAGGAATAAGTTCAAAGCTTGCTTATCTGATCTCATCTAGTGTTACATCTGGAATATCCTCCAGGGCAACCGATAACTATTTTATGGCCCCTCTGGAAATGGCGTGGGTTTAGTATTTCAAAGCATACCGAAGATTCTGGGAGCAATTACTATAAATAATCTAGTGCCTAGGTTCTATGGAGTGGTTGTGCCGTATTACCACAATTACAGCTCACCTGCCCATCGATTGACTCGACTACGCCGTAGAAGGCTAACTGTAACTGCAAATTTCGCATCCTGTGCTATAAGTTCTTCCTCTACGTATTGCTTCAAATTAATTTTACAGAGATAGGTATTCAAGTGTTGTTTGGTGGGTAAATACAAGAGAATCGCTTGTAGGAGAACCCCTCACTTTAATTCAGGAATATTGGACGCGGCTTTTCTAGCTTTTCCACGCGTAGCAAGCCGCCTCAGAAACAATTTTCATACGTGTTGTTTCTCTTGCATCCATTATCAACTTGATGGTGCCTCGCTGTCTATTAAACGTGGCGACTTCACTTGTGAGGTATTGCTTCGTGTCGGTCTTCATCTCAGGTCTCAGTGATAGGCCTTGGCCTGGCTGCACATTGAGGTCTATTATCACCGTCGTTCTGCGTCCCGTGTACAGGATTTAAATACCTTAGTCTC
The DNA here is from genome assembly GCA_003439945.1 of Dermanyssus gallinae. Taxonomy (NCBI): domain Eukaryota; kingdom Metazoa; phylum Arthropoda; class Arachnida; order Mesostigmata; family Dermanyssidae; genus Dermanyssus; species Dermanyssus gallinae. The sequence goes on from QVRM01002246.1 coordinate 81,204, forward strand.
TAACTCATTTTAGCTCTCGATCTATTCTTTCGATCAGCAGCGAGGCTCATAATAACTTCTAGTATGTAATCCCTTTGAAAAAGGCCTAAACACAAGTATTCGCCTATATTAGATATATACATTTAATTACCGGTTGAGGAAACAAGCTGATTTAGCAGCCCTCGTACTCATAGCAAAACATACAACTTTTTCTATGCGACACGAAAATCAACAGAGGCGAGGACTCGTATTAAGGCGTTTCTAGATAACATTACTATCGAGATTGGCCAGAATCATGGAAAATGCGAAATATTTATACCATCCGGCAATTTAATCCAGGAATTTTCCGAAGGTGTCGAGCAGACAGATAAACCTACAGGCAAAGTGGACATGTCGTTTTTCCGGGTTCCGGAATAAGGCCAAAGCTTGTTTTTTTCCATAAGCTGGAAAACCTCATCTAAGCAGTCCGTTGGCCATTGTATGGATTGACCGTCGGTCACCGCTTAACAAATAGCTTATCCACTTTAGGAGGTATGCCGTTGGGGCCAGGGGTCTTTCCGGGCGCCAGCCGTCCTCGTCTATATCTCCATTAAGAAAGGACTGTGCGCACTGTCTCGACGATGCGCGTAGTGAAAACCCAGATACCGGAAAAAGGTGACGAACTTTAAAGATTGGCCGCCGCAACGTATAACGTCTTTTGCAGCTAGCGACCCCTTGGATTCTCCTAAATTTTGCAGCCTTGACCTCCATGGCGTTTTTCCTATCCCCTTGAAACAAAAATACCTGCTAGAGAATTATGCGCTTGATGGCACCCTGGTCATGGTGAGCTACCACTATGTCATCTGCGTACATGACATTTATGGCTATCTGAAACTTTTGTCGAATATAGCCAACAACATAGATAAGCAGAAGAGTGAAGGAGACGCAGCTCAGTGGGTCCTTAGAGTTTCCACATATAGCCTTACCTGCAACACTTTCTGCTTACTCTGTACCAGTAAGATGTTTTCATCAGAAAAGCCTAAAATCACGTTCAGAAGAGGGCCATTAATCCCTGTATGTCAGAATGAATTCACCAGGAGATCTCAAGGTGCTTTGCCAAAGGCTTTGACGCAGTCTATGAATACTCGGACCCTTATGAACAAAATCTAAAGCAGTGGTCCTATCCACTTTAGGAGGTATGCCGTCGGGGCCAGGGGTCTTTCAGGGCGCCAGCCGTCCTATATTGCGTCGCCTATATCTCAATTAAGAGAGGACTGTGCGCCCTGTCTCGACAAAGCGCGTAGTGAAAACCCAGATACCGGAAAAAGGTGACGAACTTTAAAGATTGGCCGCCGCAACGTATAACGTCTTTTGCAGCTAATCGACCCCTTGGATTCTCCTAGATTTTGTAGCCTTGACCTCCATGGCGTTTTTCCTGTCCCCTTAAAACAAAAACACCTGCTAGAGAATTATGCGCTTGCTGGCACCCTGGTCATGGTGAGCTACCACTATGTCATCTGCGTACATGACAACTATGGCTATCTGAAACTTTTGTCGAATATAGCCAACGACATAGATAGGCAGAAGAGTGAAGGAGACGCCGCTCAGTGGGTCCCCAGAGTTTCCACATCTTGCCTTACCTGCAACACTTTCTGCTTACTCTGTACCAGTAAGATGTTTTCATCAGAGAAGCCTAAAATCACGTTCAGAAGAGGGCCATCAATTCCTGTATGTCGGAATGACTTCACCAGGAGATCTCAAGGTGCTTTGCCAAAGGCTCTGACGCAGTCTATGAATACTCGGACCCTTATGAAGGAAATCTAAAGCAGTGGCCTTGCCGGCTGTTCCTCAGCGAACAGTAGGCCGTGTACGAAATATCCCCTCTCGGATGCGTCTTTCCGAATTAATAAGCAGCCGTGCCGGAACCTGTATATTAACGCTCTTTTAACTGTATCATAACGAAGAGCCTTTAGGAGTGGTGAATCTCGCTTCGAAGAAGCCTCTAGGCTTGACTCATGATCAGAGTCAGATGCGTCTATAAGCGCTCATTTTGGTACTGCAGAAGGTGGGGAAATGCCCTCTACGAGGCGCTAAAATGTGAAACCCTCTGGTCGGGTCGTGCTGTGAACGCTTGAGTCGAAAATCTAAAACCGTGACAGTAGACGTCCAATCAGTAGCCGTGACAAAGAACAGGCATTCAAGCTTATATATACAAGAATCATACCTCAAAGGGCTGGGTGTCGAAGGTCAGCGTAAAAACGCGGCAGTTGTCACTAACGGACGGAACTTCTCTCTTCCACTCTTTGTACCCCGTAAATATAGTAGTTATCAGACTAATAGCAGACAGATGAGCTGGGCCGAACGCGAGTTCACATACGCATACGTAGCCCCTATTAGAAAGCAAAAGTGCACGCCTTAGCAAGCCTGTTTGAAGAAAATCAAACATTGCATACCACAATTGCGCTGCGGCAATTCAACACATGGAAAAAGCAGCTATACCACCCACGATTGTAGTAGCAAGTGTCAAAATTCTAGGGTGTCTGCGCGCAAACGATCTACATAGCGTGATGGAAAGGCTGTAAAAAGAGACGTTGGGAGGAAGATGACATGTTAGCTGCGAGGCCAGCTGCCCGTTAACTGTGTCGTTCGGGGCCGGATCGAGGACCCCAACAAGTGGACAGATGAACGACGGAATGAATGAATAAACCAACGACTAACGTTGGTGAGCTGTTTGCGGATGCCGTTGGCAGCTCATACAACGCTAATGCCCATTGTGCTCATGACTTAAACCAACACTTGCCACAGGCCGACAGACACCGAGCTTTGTGCTTAGTGGCCTGCTTGCTGCCAAAAACGATTTTTGCGGTATGTGACTCCATTGTGCGCAATTTAGAAGCAGCAGTGTGTGTGGGCAGGGTCGCTGCCACCGCTACAATTTATTCTAAACTTTATTCTGAACACTCTGCCGCAGGAGCGACCAAAATTCTGTCTATGTCACCGTTCAGGGTTGAGCCTTGCGTCGTCGTGCTACTTATAGGCAAGCATCTGTACTTTAGTTGGAAAGACTGCTACGAGCTGAGTGAAAGTTAGGTAAACACTTAGCTCGACACAGTCTACAACCTCAAGCACGAACTTTTGAAGGCAAACAAAATGACAGCCCTCAAAGTTGTGCAAGATAAAGAAAATACCACGTTAAAAAACATTGTTTATAAGTTGCTTTTAATGAAATCATAATGGGGGTCACATAAAAGAAAAGGTCAGTCGAATTTAAAGTAGTGAAGCCAGAATGATAGTGACAAAACTAGCAGAGACAACTAGCAGACAAAACTAGCAGACAAAACTAGCGCATTATATTAATTACAAAATAATACAAAAGGTGAGCGCAAACCAAACTGAACAAGGTATATCATGGTAAAACAACCAGAACAGACGGTCAAGGTATACCAAGGCCGGGTGTAGCTATAGCTGCACCGACAAATGTACTATCAAAATTACCATTAACTACGAGCAGACAATTGTTGTGGGCATAAAAGGTTACATTGCATATGTATATATAGTTCCCTTGGGAAAGCGATTTAAGATGTACTGTACGAGATTAGCAATTGCATGTCCTCATAACCGGATTGAATAATAGACATTGTGATACCCAGGTATTTTAATTGCGACTCTTTGAAACATAATGAACGGAATACCTTGTTCAAAAAAGCCGTTGAAAGGATCAATGCGCTTTAAACTGTGGGGTTTGTAAAACCATCATAGGCGAGGTAACAAGTTACTGTGTGTGTGCAATCTGCAGCACCTTCCTTGTAAAGTGCAGAGATATTGAGAGCTGGACAACAATGACCACGCAGGCGAGGCAGGCCTGGCGGTTCAATTTATGCAACGTTTCATCAGCAGGGCAAACTGCCGTTTAGAAGAAGCCTGTGGGCCTGACTTACGATAACCAGATGCGTCCATAAGTACCCGTTTTGGTACTGCAGAAGGTGGGGGTGTACAAGGCGCTACAATGTGAAACCCGCTGGTCGGGTCGTGCTGTGAATGTGTAAATCGAAAATCTAAAACCGTGACAGTAGGCGTCTCATCAGTAGCCGTGACAAACAACAGGCATTCAAGCTTATATATACAAGAATCATACCTCAAAGGACTGGGTGTCGAAGGTCAGCGTAAAAACGCGGCAGTTGTCACCGGCTTACTGCCCCTAACGGACGAATCTTCTCTCTTCCACTCTTTGTACCCCGTCAATAGTAGTTATCAGAGTAATAACAGACAGATGAGCTGGGCCGATCACGAATTTGCATACACACACGTAACCCTAATAGAAAGCTAAAGCGCACGCTTTAGCAGGCCTATTCGAAGCAAATCAAACACTGCATACCACAATTGCGCTGCGGCAATTCAACACATGGAGAAAGCGGACATACCACCCACGGTTGTAACCACATATACGACATCGAACGGCACAAGCTCCGTCAACATCATAGCGATGTCAAAAGACTCGCCAGAACAATACATCAGCAGCCCAACGTGACTTCAATCTCCCAGTTGATAGAAAACACAGTCAACTGATGCTCGACGGTTGCTCGTCTTTTCTCGAGCACCAGGTGAATTCCCTCCGAACACAGTGCAAGTCACACTTCTAAATGCCGTGCACGCGATCCGAGCTTTACAAAGCATGGAGGACGCAGAAGTGACAGCCAACCAACCGACACTACACGGGTTAACGGGTACGCTAAACAACGATAGAATCATATAAGGGTTCTACTTATGGGCGACTCTGCCGTCAAAAACCTGGGCAGTAAAATTCGCGACAATTTTGGCCGCACGCTAGATATCAATCCAAACGTTCGTTTACGCGGGTAAAAAAAACTGATTTAAAAAGCGCGTATGAACAAAAATGATTTAAAAACCGAAACCATAAATATCGCACATTGGAATGGCAACCGATCGAGCAAACGCGGTGTACGTCGCTTTTAGACAGAGAGAAAGAAGAAGAAAGCATTCGCCAGCAACTCCTGAAAGACCGCTCAACGGGACTCAATCCCGGAGCGAGCAACAAATAGAGCAGCAGAACAGACGCAACGGTTTGATGCAATTGTCTCAGCCCAAGAGATGGCGCGATCGTCGTTCGTGGCGCGCATACGATGGACAATTCCCGCAACAACCGACGCAACCTGACAGAAAACAGCATGTGCCACTGTACACCCAATGTGGGTGAGCTTCCAATGGGGCTTTAGAATTCGTATCAGATGCCGTTGATGTACCCGAACATACTACAGCGAGTAGAACAACTACACTTTTAGAGTCTCCAGCAGCAAAGCACTCGCTTAAGTCGCAAACTCGAGTTTTGTCCTGCAGTAAGTCTCAACTTACGATTCTTCAGTAAACCGTTGGGGACAATGGTAACGGTTTACCTCTACTGCAAATTAGTTAAATAAACCTACAGTTTTAGCAGGCGACGTAAACTGTCGTCTCGACCAACCAGGCGCAAGAAGAACACAGATATTACTGAATATTCTCTATCAATTTGGTATGTGGGTAATCACCCAGCGTGGCTTACCTCTAAAGGGCACCAGGAATCATCAATAAGCGATATTTTTGCAATTAACCTAGGCCCGAACGACATCCAACATTGCGGATATGCGAGCAATATTTTAGCTTTTCAGGAGGCAGCAGGCTGCACCTGCCGGTAACTTTGCTATTCGAGGTAAGCACATACGGGACTACAGAAAAAAGAAAATACGTCGACAAATTGCTAGATCCAGATCACATCAACCGTTTGTCTAGAACACTAAACTTCGATTCAGGTGGCCTCGGCATAGAGAGTCTTTGCGAAACACGACTACAACAATCCTGAGTTGCGTAGCTTCATCCACCACTCGGCGCTCAAAACCATAGTTCAATATACAGTGCTTCGAGGCTCAACAGTATGCGAAGCAATCATTCTTTCTTGCCCGTTACCGTTCTGGGATGACCGATTTATACAATAGGATCCGCAAGTGGTACTCTAATGCCCTAAAAGAGACCTAGCTTGTATATATTAAAACAAATAAAGCAAAGCTGGTTCATGCCAGGCTTATAAATGGATCCGCCAGACAAAGGAAAGTCCAGTATTTCAGACATATGTTCTCGTCAGCGAACACAATCCCGCATTAGTTGCTAGTATTTCAAGGCCCGCACAGCGAAATAGCCAACATCCTCCGGGCCAATACCGACAACCCATTCACTCTGCAGGAGGTTGCGGTGGCAATTCTGCACCTTAAAATGGAAAGGCGCCGAGGCCAGGTACGATTAGAAATTATCATATCAAGACCGCTGCAACCAGCGATTTCTCACTTAATGATAGGTGCCTGGACATAGGCGAGACTGTATACTGGCCGTGATTCAAAAAGGCAAAGGTGGCGTGTTGGTTCCTTCAGCCTGGAGAGGGATTTCTAAGAAAAACTGCATCTATAAACTATTATCGTTTCTCCTAACACGGCGCCTGAAAAATGTTCTTGAAATACAGAGTTTTATACCCAAATGACAGCATGGATTCAGGCGCTTCAAGTTAACTCACCCAGCTTGCGCAATAATCCTCAAGAATATTAAAAAACAGTGAGTCGCCGCGGGCGTTTAATGTTTGCAATATTTGTGGATTTCAAATCTTTAATACTGCACCTGGCAACCCCGCCCCTAGGAAGATGACAACATTGGGTATGCCACCACGATTTCTCTATTATTGGCGGCTAACTATTGGCGCCTATTCTCCAAACGAATTATGTGTTATTGGACGACGGCGTTTCCAAACATTCCACATTTTAACATACAAGGGGTCTTGCCCAGGGCTGTAACCTTGGTTAGACTCTATTTTTTGTAATTGATAGTGGCTACTGTCGATTGAAAAGAAGAAGCATCCGTACAACTCATCCAATACGCTGATGATATTGCTCTACACTCTGAAAGTGGCTTCCATATTCAGCAAGCGTTAGTCTCTCTTGCGAAGGTTGCTACAGATACTTTTCCGGACATAAATATTTCAAAGACAAAAGCAGTGAAGTTCCGTCGTGGAGAACGCCTCGCGACAGCCGACACCATAAAGCTCTACGACCAGCCTATTATTTTTTTTTTCTTTTAAGCGGCACCTCGTTCTCCAGACATATAGAGGAAGAGGTTCGTAAGGTGCTGATTGCCATCTACTCAGGTAAGAATCCGCAATTCATCTCACTGGGGACGGCTTTAAAATGATCTGACCTGAACGTTGCCCCTACTGAAAGCTATGCGATCGAACTTATATGGGAGCATCTCGGAGCCTCGAGCTTTGACAATATCGACCGCCTGAAGGCAACGTATACTAAACGGGTTATGGGCGTTCACCGAAGCAGTCGCAACCGATTAGTGCACCTGGCTGCGTGTACCCCATTTTTCACAGAAGCCTCGTGTTAACGTGCGGTTAACTCGTGAGTACCAAGAGCATTTACTAAAGTGGGAAACTAAGATGTATCAAGTAGACAGGACTTCTATCGGACGCAAGCGATAATGAACAGCTCGTAAAAGAATGCCCAGTACGAAATTCGCCGCCTTAATATGCGTCATGCAATGCACGGCTTCCACCATGCAGTGTGTATAAAAGTTAGCTTCCATGAGGAAGACGAGCACTGCACCTATCAGGACTGTGGAACAACTTGCTCAACCTATCATCTGTTGCATTGCCAAAACCCACCAGCACTCCGGAAGATTCATATTTAACATACGCTCGACTTGAGTAACAAATAATATATATATATATATATATATACCACAGGCTAAACTACAGAATAAGTAAGATACGTATTAATTATTTTTGTCATACATAACCTGTCAAGCAGTATGACACAATTTATTGTATGTTCATAAAAAAAAGTGCAATGGTATCAACAATCGTTTTAGGTTATTTTGAGCTTTTTTTAGGTATTTAAAAGTATTTTTTATTTCACTTACCGTCAAAAGCTTTTTCTGCGAAGCATCTCTTAATGATCTGTCTATGATCCGTTTGTTCGTCTATGAAGTCTTTCTGGATTCCAAGTAAGAGCATCACCATGTGTCCGTACAATGTTAGACTAAGAACTGGAGAAATTGCATTAGTGCAAGACGTCGATTTAACGGCTGATCTTTAGCCGCGCGTGTTTTAATAATAAGGAGAGCCTGGTAGTTCGCCACGAAGTTAAGGTGCGGGCCAATAAGAAAAGGCTTTAGTTTTTTTGGTGAGGACACAATTGCTAAAAGCTCTAGACGGCAAAGTGACAAGTGACTTCTACTTTCACTACACTTGCGCATTGTACCGGTACAATTTGTATTGCGCATTGTACCGGTACAGCTTCACATGTTAACCGGTTTGTTGCAGCATAACTTCACGTCGACAGGTCTCGGCGGATTTCTACTTTAGTTTGAAAATCATGCGCATATAGACTGCGCACGAGAGCATAAGAAAATTCACAAAAAAAGCTTGCATGTAATATTAATCGTTGGACATGGCGTATCAGAACTTTTAGGTTTCGAAGAGTAAAGGTTTTAATCTCTGCAGAAACCTACCCTGTTAAGCTTTTACTCTGGGGGGCTCCTACGGATATCACGCAATAGCACAGAGCAATGAAGACTAAGGACAAGTACAGAACTTCAATTTTATATTTAATAATAAGGAATACATTGGAATAGGTATATTAGCGGGAAACGTTGCAGCGGTAGCGTCAACGCTTTGTGCTATTAAGTAAAACCGGCAGGCGTGGAATTCACTGGTTCCGAGAAAAGCCACAATAATTCTAATGACAGATTTTTACGTGAGGTTGGAAAAGGGCAGAAATAATTTAACCATTTTTGGACATCATTGCGAAGATAGATGTGCTGGTAGTAAGGGGGCCAATTCAAATATCTTCGAATGTAGCACTGGGGCGTCAAACATCGATGTTTTTGTAACAGATGGGAACGTGAATGATATAACGTGTTTAGGAGCAGGGCTAACGAGGCATATACACATGGGTATAGCAATTAAGCTTAGCAACACGAACAAAAGCAGTCATAAGTCGGGAGAAAACTGGATTGTAGGATCTGTTTAACGGCAGTTAGAGAGGTGCTTCCACCAGGAAAGATTCACATAAAGTCATATAAGCGTAAATTAGCAAATATGATAAAATTAGCTGCATTAGCTCAACAGCCGGTGTAAAGCAGTGAAAAATGCTAACCGGTTAACCAAACAATACGTAAAAAAAAATCCGGTATCAAGGTCGTTTGCGATCATGGTAAGGCAAACAACGCAAACGGCATACAACAATATAGGGAAAAGCGAAGTGGGAGCTTCTGCAACCTCACGTGGCTAAAGAAAAAGAACGGGAATGTTTTGTGGAGACTAAGCAATTGATCGTACACTTTGCTATTGTGGCGCGGGAGGCCAACACTATCCTTAAAGAAAAAATATTACAGGCTCCTTAGGACAAAAATACAAAATCCGCAGAGGAATGAGTAGCTCGTGCAGTCACAATCGAAGAAGTTGTGAGGGTAATTGACAGGGCGCCCAGAGGCAATGCGGACGATATGAAAATGAGCGAGCACTTAATGCAAACATTGGCACTGGCATCATGCTAAAAAGCTCTATTTGGTGAATGCCTGAAATCCGGAGAAATAGGGCACTGCATAATACAAAATAGTTGTGTGTGCTTCTATGACAAGGCTATGACAAGTGTTTTATTTGATGGAGAAATTCATTTATGCATGCACCCAATCTCGACATGCCCCCAGAAAGCCTTTATCACTGCGCAACCACGGATTTGATCGCCATAGATTTGATACTAAAACGATATATATATATATATATATATATATATATATATTAAAACTACCGCACCTAACGCGCTACTTGGGAATCGAACAGCCCGAGCATTGCGATGAGCAGCACGAACCAACTGTATTGCTTCCATAAACATTGTACAAACGTATATTATTGGCGGACAGTTCATCATACACGGCCTTTTATAAGTCAACAATATTTTTTTTATTTATTTGTACTTAAGTTATTATTATTACATAATCTTTTGATTTTCTTAATTACATTTCATTATATGTGTTCATGAAAACGGCATATATATGCATCCCTAGAAAATGTCACCTGAGTCGGAGGCATATTCCGGAGATTTACACCTAGATAGCTGGCGCTAACCTACATGGTTCATGATGATATTGGGTGATAATGAGGTAGCAAAACAGCATTGCGTACATTTGTATTTACACAATATATTTAGTGCATAATCAGATCAACCCTGGCAAACAATTGTCTGAAGGCAGCGAGCCTAGCACTGCAGCCGCGTTTGCACGTTGCACCTCGATTTCTATTTTCTGCAGCAAAAATTCATCCGCCCTCTTCTTATCATTCTCACTTGCTTCTCTTTCCCAAATTGTCTCAGAAATATTGCTGTAGACTTGCCTAAGACCCCTAATGTTTCTATCGCAACTGGCTGTACCATAAATGTTGCCCCCAACTCCCGGTACTTCAGACTTTTTTGTTGCTCTACTAAATTGGCAACAGCGCCTGCTGATCTTGATGTTCCGCTTCTGTAAGACAGCGCCAGCGTGTCCCACACGGTTGCGTCTCACAGAATAGCCTTTCCGGAAGGCCATAAAACCAAAGTCATCCCGTCTGGCTGCGAGGGTTCGAGCCCCACCGTTGCACATTTGTATTTATTTGAATCAGTCTATGAAGACATGCGAAAAGCGGTCCCGTGGCCGCGGATCTTGGCTGAAAGCTAGCCCGAAAACTTAAGTGCATCGGCTGCAACGTCCAGGCGTCTCTTTTGAGTGACTTTGGCTTCGACAGCACCCAGGGCAGACTGGCGTGTGTCATCAGGCACCACGCGGTGTCAAACTCCACTTTTTGGGCTCCATTAGCCATTCTAAAATGGCTTGGCGTTCAGAGGAGATGTCAATAAAATCAAATTTTGGAGAGTAGTAATTGAACCCAAGAATCTATTGCAGGTCGAGTTTCTAGGCCTCCGGCTGACGTGGGTAGAGTAGTCTAGTTTCAACTTATCCCATCAAAATTCAAATTCAAGACCCGCTTCACACACTGTCTTAGCTTCTCGTTAATTGTTTGTAGAGTGCCCCTCTGAATAAACGCGTGCACGCAACAAAAGATATAAATTAGTCTTGGTGTCGAAATGGTCGTTTGCGTGAAGTCTAGTGCGGGATGCGCATCCAAGTAATACAACGTGACTCGCCAAAGTTCCACTAGCTCGCACTTCCTGTTCAGAGCGAGTTTTGCGGAAGCCATTGTGAGAGGAGCTTTAAAGACCCGATGATCGGCGTATAGCTTTAATGCCAGGAAGCATTAAGTTACAATCCATAAGTGACATCGAAATCGATTATAAGCAAAATCGGCGGAATCAAGGGTACCGCCAATAGTTCTATCGTCTAAGAACTACGGTCTAAATTCTGATTCCAGAGCGGAAAGTAACTGCTAAATCGTCAGCCAGAAAACGGCCGGGCTGCAAGGCTCTCCTTGCTGTACTCCACAACTGGAGAATACGATATCTTCCCTCTAAAAGAAATTGGATGGGCTTCTGTGCATTTGGTAGACTGCGGGATGCATTGCTGGAAAGATTGATCTGACAGTATAAAGAATCACACCTTTTCTCAGGAAATCAAAATTGCGTTTTCAAAATCCAGTTTTATCGACACCTTATTTTATACTAAGCTAACATTTACCAAATCGCATTCGATATGTATATATTTATATGTATATATATATATATATATATATATATATATATATATATATATATATATATATATACAGGGTGTTCCTATGTGTGTCCAAAACGCTAGGGTATGGTCAAACTCGGTGAGAAAATCATTTTTGCCAATGGGTGGAAGCCGGGAAAACGTTTTGTTTAGGAGTGAGGATGAAATTTATAAAAGCAGTTATTCTGTCTTTTTTCTCCTACATAGTTGTGCAAAATCAACGTTTGCGGGAGAACCAGTCAGCGCACAAAGGAACCGATCATACCGGCGTGTTTGGCGGAATATTCTGCACAATAAAGTATACATTACTAGCTTGCGTAGCAAAAAGCGAATAGCCAGATTAAGGAAAGTCATAAAAAGTCAAAATGTTACGTTAACGCTTTTTTGTGCAACATCGTAATTGTTTCCATTACGACCAAAAATGCACGTCCAAAAGACTACTCTCAGGCAATAGCAGAATTAATGCCCACTACATTCGTACCAAAGTGATGGTGCTGCGTTACGTAGTTGCCAAGTAACTAAGCTTTTTCGACAGTCATATCGAAAGCGAAGGCATGCATACTTGCATAGGGTGTATGAGAAAGTTAGGTACATATTTTGAGGTTTGGTAGAACTCAGCAAGAGAATAATTTTTTCTAATGGAAAGAGGGGGCGGAAACGTCTTGGCAAAATGCTACGGTTCTGGACGTGAAAACTTCAACGTGAAACATAACAACTATGACTGTCAAAAAAGCTTAGTCACTGGGCAAATACGTAACGCAGCACCATCACTTTGGTACGAATGTAGTGGGCATTAAATCTGCTATTGCCTGAGAGTAGTCTTTTGGACGTGCATTTTTGGTCGTAATGGAAAAAATTACGATGTTGCACAAAAAAGCGTTAACGTAACATTTTGACTTTTTATGACTTTCCTTAATCTGGCTATTTGGTTTTTGCTACGCAAGCTAGTAATGTATACTTTATTGTGCAGAATTTTCCGCCAAACACGCCGGTATGATCGGTTCCTTTGTGCTTTGACTCGTTCTCCCGCAAACGTAGATTTTGCACAACTATGTAGGAGAAAAAAGACAGAATCACTGCTTTTATAAATTTCATCCTCACTCCTAAACAAAACGTTTTCCCGGCTTCCACCCATTGGCAAAAATGATTTTCTCACCGACTTTGACCATACCCTAGCGTTTTGGACACACAAATAGGAACACCCTGTATATATATTTATATGTATATATATATATATATATTTATATGTATATATATATATATATATATTGCTGGCCAACGTGGATTTAATTCGCATTGGCTTACCCAAAATTGGTGGAGGGCGTGCTAAATATGTACCTGAGGCGCTGAGAACCTTTGCACTTTGGCATGTTCTTGATGTTAAGTGTAATAATCTAAGTAGTGGACGGTGAGCTAGGTCGAGGGCTGTGGCCCAAACAGAGTTCATATTCGGGTTATTTAGCCGGGGAATGGCTAAGGGAATAATCCTCTAGATCACTAGTATTTAAGCCACTCAGTGAATATCACACATATATTCTGTGTGCCACCCACCTTACTGATTCCGGAAATATTAGAGCTAAACTCTTGTATAACAAATCCTTATGTGATATTCAAGGCGCCCTTTGAGGAGATACCAAAAAGTGTTAGCACAACATTGACACAACATATACACAAACATTGAACGTTGGGATTAAATATCATTATTATGAATATAATGAACGCATCCGAACTATTATCTTTTAACAATAAAGTAATATTTATTTAAATGACGCAAATCTCTAAGCACAATAACCGCTTCTCATGATTCCACACGAATTCTCTAATACTCTAATGCTCTAATACCTGGCAAAATACCTTCATCTTCTTTCCTTCATTCGTTGGTGGTACAAACGCTGACATTAACCATCAAGCATGACCATAACTGAGGAACATATAAGGTCGGCCAGAAGATGCGACATAGTCCTTTAGAAAAGAATTCACAAAGACTAAAGGCTATTTTAAGAGCACTTAAGCCAAATATCTTAAAATTAAAACCCTATGGCGAGCGCTCAAAACTTACACATTTGAAATTGCGCTTTATGACGGTCATTGATGTCCAATCTATGGCAACGCGGGCCGCGATCGCGAAGTAATGAAGATTTTTCGGCGGGCATGTCGAGATTGAGTGCATGCATAAATGACCTACCCACATAAACCACTCTTTATAGCTCTAGTGAAGCACACCACCAGGTAATTCATACAAACACTTATTCTCAACATGCCCGCTGAAAAATCCGCAATCACAATTTGCATTGCCATACATTTAACACAAAAATTACCGTCATGGAATGCTCAATTGCCATTTTGGGATATTTGTCGTAAAAGCTTATAAAATAACTTCATTTTTGGCGAGTTCTCTTCTAAACGATTATGTCGCATTTTCTGGCCGGCCTTATATGCGTTTTCAGAAAAAGCTGAATTTTTCACGAACACGTTGATGTGCTTAGTTTCAGTATAAGAAAATTGGTTGTCTTGCAATCGCACATTTTGTGCTCCCAGTCGTGCAACAACACCAGTGTCATAGATTTTAGTAACTTTAGGTTCACTTTAAGACAAGACTTCTCAGAAACCATCTTTTATTGAAAAAATATTTACTTGAAAGAGCTCTACAATTTCCTATGTCGTCTTTAACATATTTCTATGAAGACCCTGTGTATGGCTCACACAGTAAAATCGGTTTATAGTATATTCGCAGGGGCTGAAAAAGTTAACAGGTTCAGTGCAGTCGTTGAGGTGCTACAGAGGGTATGAAGCGCCACAATGACGGCATTTGCAGTCCAATCTGGGTTCATAAAACCCAGCAGACAGACATAATAGATGATGAAATCCGTATACTGAATCCTGTTAACTAAAACGGCCTACGAACTCATGGATAAATTGTACTGAACACGCGATCATGTATACTACTCCGTTGCTCGAATTTGACGGAAGGCCAAGTGCTCGCTTTATGTAGAAAAGCGTACACCATTACTCAGCTACAATAAATGCGAAGTGTTTAAATGTTTCCACGTTACTTGGATACCATAGGCAGCTGGCAGACAGATGCCACTTTAAGCGTGAAGAACATCATGGACACTTGAACGTACAGATGTGCTAAGTATCTGATACCGGCTTCTTATTTCGAATAAGAAAAAGTTTTCTACTAACTATCTGCGCGCCGTAAAATGGCAGTTCATTTACGTTGCTCCTAGGCCGGAACATTGAGTCTGTCTGCAAGCAGTTTGTAGACCCAGATTCTTTTTGACATCGGCTGCCACACCAAGGATCTCATTTTTCTTTTAAAATTACCTTTAAAAGGCACTCTTGCAATTTGTCTGACATGGTGTCATCAAAAAGGCATCTGTTGAAAAGGAACTGCTATAGGAGGATAAGTTCCTGTAGAAGGTGTTCGTTCTTTCCAAGTTCTGATCCGAATGCCTTGTTGTTCCATAGATGTGAAGGGCTACTGAACTAAAGTGATTGTGAAAATGTTGATTGTTAAGCAGCTTGCTCTTCCCGCAGATCTAAACCGGTGGATCTAATCAGTACACACACACACATACAAGCCGTAGGCACTAAGTGACTCTAACATGGGGGAAATCTTGCTCCAGTCGGCAATGAGATCACCAGATAACAGTGTGTCTAGCGCCAATGAAGCTCATAGCGATATTAATATTCTCCAGTAACTGGTCAGTACTGTTCTCACTTCCCGAGTGTGCACTGCTGTATTGACAACATGGGTAACAAAAGGACTACAACATTATTAGGAAGACAGCCCAACTTAGACGACGAGCGTAAGGACACAATAAAGCACTGGATCTTGTCGCAGCCGTAGCAATTCTGTAAAACAGTAGAATAGTTGTGCTCAAACCTCTAGTGATTACTATTCAATACGCATCTCGTCTTCGAATATGCCCACAGCGTCGTTTGGTACTAACGAAGTTACAATCGGAGATAATAAAAACAACACAGAACTAAAGTCTGCTTTATAGAGTATAAACCAAACACAACTTGCGCACTGAAATGACCCTGGACGACGTTTTAGCTGCTGAAACTGCGAATAGGAGCGCGGGAAATTCAAACATAGTGCTCCCTCGACTGGTGCTTGTCAAGATCAGGCTGTCAAATATTATTATAAATCTCCAGAATGCAAAGCTTTGCAGAGAAGGTATTCTTATCCGAGAAAGTCGCACACTGAAGGTGGACAATAACGAGTCCCTACAGGTGGTTGTTACTTAAGATGGACCTTGTACTCAGATCGGTAACGAGCGCGAAAAACACCAATAGTCCGCACCGTGCTATGAAAACCGTCAGCCACAAAAAGGATGAAACTGCGGGACGTGAAATGAAAGAAGGTACACGCATCCAATGTATGCACAGAATCATAAAGTTGAAATTCCGCGGTGGAAACCACAAAGTCTACGTCAAAGTACCCGATGAAGACTTTGGAATAATGATATTTTCGTCGAGCTATAGGAAGGCGACAAAAAGCTGTCCTACCTTCGAGGTGCATTATATGCTCATTTGGTGGTTTTGGTCATGGTCGATGTCGCGTCTCGTCGCGTCATGAGGGCCAGGTGGAGGAAGAAGCGTATGCGCAGGCTGAAGCGGGAAGAAATGCAGTAAGATACGAGGTGTGTTCAAAAATTATTCATTTATTCATGAATATCTATTTTGTCCCCTTCAAAGTAATCCCCATGAGATATTATACACTTGTGCCAACGGTTTTTCCAATCTTCGAAGCACTTCAAAAAACCATTTTTTTTTATCTTGTTCAGCTCCTCCTTCGATGCCGTCTTTATCTCGTCAAGCGTAGCGTAACGTCGTCCTTTCATGGGCCTCTTCAGTTTAGGGAACAAGAAAAAGTCACAGGGGGCCAGATCTGGGGAATACGGTGGCTGCGGCATCATTAGTGTGTTGTTTTTGGCCAAAAACTCGCGCACAAGCAACGATGTGTGAGCAGGGGCGTTATCGTGGTGCAAAAGCCAATTTTTATTCTTCCACAAATCCGGGCGTTTCTGGCGGATTGCTTCGCGCAAATTGCGCATAACTTGCAGGTAATATTCCTTATTGACCGTTCTACCCTGTGGCAAGAACTCATGATGCACCACGCCCCTGCAATCGAAGAAAACTGTCAGCAAAACTTTCACATTCGACCGAACTTGGCGCGCTTTTTTCGGTCTTGGTTCGTGCGGCAGCTTCCATTGAGATGATTGAGCTTTGGTTTCCACGTCATAACCATAAACCCACGATTCGTCACCAGTTATGACCCTCTGGAGCAAATTTGGGTCGTCGCGGACAGAGTCCAACATCTCATTAGCAATGTTCATGCGATGCTGTTTTTGGTCGCAATTGAGCAATTTTGGTACGAATTTTGCGGCGACCCGTCTCATGCCCAAATCATAGATGAAAATCGAATGGCACGAGCCAATCGATATGTTTAGGTCCTCAGCAACTTCTCTAACGGTGATTCGACGATTGGCCAATACCATTTTCTCCACTTCATTAATTTTTTCGTCTGTTGTTGAAGTGCTCGGGCGTCCGGCACGCTCTTTGTCGTTCACATCTTCTCGGCCTTCTGAGAACATTTTGTACCACCGATAAACGTTGCTTCGGTCCAAGGTAGCTTCTCCGTATGCCACAGTCAACATTCGGAATGCATCCGCGCACTTAATTTCGTTTTTCACACAAAATTTGATACAGGTTCATCGATCCATTTTTTTGAATAGGTAAAAATCGAAGACGATCCAAAACACGTGCAAGCAAAGCAGCTGTCAACAATTAAGTGAACATTCAAAATGGCCGAGCTTGTCGGCATAAGTGAGAGACATGAGTACCAACATAACGCCACAAAAAATCGAAATTCGAATATACGTAACCCGCGAAAATTCAAAAGTTGCGATCTTTTTTGAACACACCTCGTAATGGAGAGATCGAAGTAACCGGCCGAACAATAAGCCCATTGTCGTTACAACGGTCGGTGACCTCTTCACGCTCGTATCGCATCATCTGAATGGCTCCCCAAACGCGCTAAGGTCGGCGGAGACGTCGTTCCAATGCTGTGTCTGACGGACCGTGTGAAGACAAAGCAAGCCCACTACAAATTCCTTTTGGAAGTAGTCTGCAGACCGGCTTCATGTATTCTTATACTGCATCTATAATACTCAGTGTATTTGTCGGTTCTGCTCGCAGCAATGCGCTAAGTACCACGCGTTCTTTACACTTATTCTCTCTATATATACAGGTAGTTCAACAAGTTCTTAAAATGAGCTTTTCAGAATTAGAATTTTGGCGCGCTTTCACCGCTATTAGAAACGGCAACTTTTCGAATGCTAGCAGTCAAAATATTATGGTGATTGGCCGTTGCGATTTCGTTTGATCGCTTTTCCCGTGCAACGTATCGGCGTGATTTTGAAAAATGGAGAAAAAAGAGTTTCGAGTGGTTATCAAGCATTTTTATTTCAAAGGTTGGAATGCGACCCAAGTGAAAACTGAGTTAGACAGGTGTACGGTGTCTCTGCGCCATGTTTTGCCACTGTTTCCAACTGGATTAATGAGTTAAAAAGAGGTCGCAGGAGCACCGAGGATGAATTACGTTCAGGACGCCCAAAAACGGCAACTGATGAGGAAAACGTGGAAAAAGTGCGGAAAATCGTTGCCGCATTTAAGCGAGTGAACATTAGGGAGGTAGCGGAGGCCTTGGGGATCAGTTTGGGTAGAGTGCATTTTATCCTGCACGAAAACTTGAAGATGAAAAAGCTCAGAGCTAAATGGGTGCCGCATTTGCTCAACCAAGGCCAAAAAGACGCGCGTGTTTCCGCTTCACAGCGAAATTTGGCTCCTTACCAGATAGGTAGGGCAAACCCTTAATTCAGTAGTTGTTGAGACCAATAATCGGTCTCTTGTGTAGCGGTCTCAATGGAGGTTCCCAAGCGCTCGCAAAAAAGTCTTGTTTTCGCAAGGTCTTTTTCTGAAGTGCTCGGTGGTTAGCATCCATTGAACCCCAGTGTGCGTGGAGTGTTGTAGTGCTGTCAGGCGGGAGAGGCGGAGCCTGGGGATGATTGTTTGGAGGCATGGGATGTTCAGACCGTCGTGTGCTGTGTGCGTGTACAGGTAAGCGTTCGGCACCGAGTTTCCGAGCTTAAGCCATTTCGACTTAACAACCTTTCTGATCTCTTTATCTAGGTCGCTAAGGAGTGCGTAAGATGGTCTTGGACCGGAGACCAGTTTATATAAGAGGCGGGGAATGAGAACGTCTTTCAAAAATATGAGTTATTGGTGGGGCTTAAGGGGAGCTATCGTGAGTCTGTTGAGTAAACTAAGGAGTATATCCTTGGTGGAGTCAACTCTGCCATTGCTGTCAAAGTCAACTCCAAGATATCTCCATCGATCGCTCATACCTTTAGCTGGCAATTGCCAATCTCCAACGGTAAATTCTGGTACGGTATTAATAGAACCTTTAATTTCCTTCTTATTAAATAGGTGGGAGATAGTAAAGATTTTAAAGAAGAGTCTTTATTTACTTCTGTTTGGCAAATGGCAAAGCGCGATAAACTTAGGCGCATGTTAAGCAAAAGACATATGAATGTATACACGTATACGTATATGCATCTTCATCCTTAATAGCAGTGATATTTTAAGAGTAAAAATTTAAAACGATAAATGGGCACTCGTTTTTGGAAACCAGACGCAAACTTCTAAAATCCCGGGTGGCGAAGAACCTCTGCTAAAAAGCGGACCTCGCCTTTCAGATGGGGGCGCGCCATTACCGAATGATATTTCGTGAATATGTATATTTGTCATTAAATGATAACGGCTGTTTTATTTCTTCTTTGAATGATCGAGTTAATCGAGTCACTGAACTTGCTGAGCAAGAAAAGCTCAAAGGGAAGAAGAGAACATCACAAGAGATGTTTAACTGCCACACAGTGTACACGGGTACTACTTAAATAAACACACATGTAACAATTACACATTTTGCACAAATGCGCACAAGGATGCAGTCCTACTAATCGTTTATGGAGTGACAAGCTACAAAACGAACTGTACTATAAAACAGGAAATAGATGAAGTCGTACATAGATTTATTCAAAGGCTTAGCACATCTTCAAGAACCGATTTTAATACAGCTGAATCTTGAGCACATGCCCGCTTCTTTTAGTCGTAGTAGCGGTAGTAGTTCCCACAGAAATGGCCGTTAAGTGCGGTAAAATCCAACAGATGTGCATAACTCGGGGACAACACGTGTTCCACGAGTACAGCACGCACTCCTTCGTCTCGTCGCACGCTAGATGAATTCAATTCCTTCGTATTTACGGTCGTCTATTTTCTCGTCATCTAAAAGAACACGACTGTCGTTTACTCTGAACACAGTTATGAAGGTTTCAGTTACATCGCCAACCTCTACTGCTTTAAGTGCAACAGCCACCTCATCTTGGGAACCTGCAACAAGCACACGAAACATGTTTAAATCATGACAGCACTGAGATAACGATTCATGTCTTCTAATAACTATATATCATTATGGCCATCACGTAAATAGAATCTGCGCTTTTTCCTTGACGATTCTAATCCCATTCTATATATATATATATCACATCTCTCGAAAGGCTACGCTATACGTATGAAAATGTGTCAACGCATCCGTATTTATGCACAGTTTCAAGCATGCTGTATCTGCCTTGCTCTTGCGGGTCTGACCGTTAGTTTCACGTGCATTCTAGTAAGGTGCATTCTCCACGTCGGAACATCACCTTGACAGTTGCTGGGGTTATGCAAACGGCAAAAAATTCCTCAGACGTGTTTACTTTCCGACAATATCTCCCACGCGTCCTCGGCATGTACATCTGCGCTCATGCGTGGCCAATGTGCCAACAAATTAACTAGTAGAAACTTAATGTGACTTTGGAAATGTCATACTATTGTCAATGATACAGCGTTAGATGCCTAACACACACATACGCTAGTACAATTTAGATTACGGCTCTAGTTGTAAGCCAAGCGGTCGGCCATGTTTCGCCGTCGAGATTATTTCTAACCGCGTTCTCCGCGAACATCGAACATGGACCAAAAGTGTTTAATTATCTCCGAATCTTCCTTGAATCTAAAAGATTCGTGCCTCTATTTTTAATCTAATAAAGCAGTTGACTCCAATAACCTATACTGGATAGGTTATTGGAGGCCTTCTTCCCCAGTTTGGCGTAAGGCAAATGCATATGCTACCTGCTGCCTAGCTACTCTATCAAAGCAGCAATATCTCGCTTTAACGAAACAGCGATTCATAATTGCAAATGAAACTACACCATATAACAGCACGCATAAAATATCTAGGCCGAAGCAAACGGTTGTTGCCATCACCTTGGCTAACATTAAAGATGCTACGCTTTGTCGTCCCGAATCAAAATATAGGCGCTTAGTCGCCGACTTGCTTACTTATGAACGATATACCACAGAAATATTGTCGCACACTCGACTAAACGCATTCCAACGAGGTTTTCGACTCTTACAATAGGAAGCGTTGGCGATTGCTTCCAATTACGACAGCGAAGGGCTTCAAAAAAGGTTTACACCGCTCACAATGATTCACTAAGAACTTTATGATTTGAGGCATGCTATCGATTGCGCTTGCTGTCAATGGACAAGCACACGGCCCGTGGTTGACAAGGAGGGGCTTCAGAGATTGTAGCTGGTGTACAATGTAAAATTGAACGTGACCTCTGTGAAACTCCTGTTTCAACGTGCAGTTCCCCTGCAATCCCTGTGCAGGAGGCCCGGAGCGACTACTAGTTAAGGACAAGGAGCTGGCGGACAAACTAACTTGATTTGTCTTATGTATTGGTGCTGCTAGAACTACATCCATGCTTCTCCTTTAGGAGTCGATCGACAGTTTTCTCTCAAACCTATGAAGCTTTTAGCACAACGCAATGTCAATTAATGATATTACATCTCAAGAACTTCAAAGCGCTGCTAAAGGCATAAAATAAGATATTTGATCGTGATTGAAACGTGTCTGGTAAGTTTCATTCTAAATGTATTGATACTTTAGCGCTTCATCTGGCTAACCTACTAAATATCTTTGTTAAAACCGCGTATTTTCAGAACGCCTTATGACATCTGCGGAGAGTCCGCTATGTAAAGGTAAGGCCGACATCTTCAACATGGAGCAGCCAAAAACAGGCAAGTGTTATTGTTAGGGGAGAATGAGACAGATGAATAAATAAGTAATTGTTATTCAATAATAATAATAATAATAATAATAGGTATTGTCAACCAGTATAAGTATCCAGTAATCATAGGTATTGTTAACCATTATAATTATTTTGCAGGTAGAGCATCTATATCAAAATTATTAAGAACAGAGATTAAAACATAATTTACTACGTGGACAGACAACGTGAGGCCCATTACCATAACAACTGAAGTCAGCAAATACGCTAATTAAATAATTAGCGATTAAGTTTATCCTAAGGACTCCCCTCTATATATGTATATGTGCAGAAAAAGAGCTTTATAGTACTTACCGGGTATAAACTTAAAGGACGAGAAGCCACGCGTTTCATTTAATGTGCCGATGTGATGCACAGTAATATCTTTAAAATCACTCGACGCGCGAAGCAGCATGTTCGTGCACCGTCTTTCGTCCAGCTCGCTGTTGTATGACTCATTTGAGGCTTTTCGTGGGAGGACGAACCACTGCTTGTGCACCGGCGACCAGATGACCGCTAAACAACAGTAACGACCATATGGCGTTCGCATAATGTCGTTGATAAATCCTTATGACTATATATATATATATATATATATATATATATATATATATATATATATATATATATATACACAACCAGTCATCCCATACAGAAACTAAGCATTGTCATGTCTGTGAGAATTCTGATTCTTCTGAAAAACTTATCACGCCGGCCAGAAGGTGCAAAACTGTCATTTAGAAGAGAATTCGCAAAAAAATGAGATTCCTTAATCAGCTTTCACGCGCAATACCTCAAAATCATAACCTTGCGGCCATTCGCAGCGCTCAAAACTAACTTATTCAGACACAATTGCACATTTCGTGATTGCGGAGCAATCGAGATTGAGTGCATGCATACTCCATTAGATAAATCGCTCTAGGTCATTTATGTCGAGCCCGGTGGCGTGGTGGCTAAAGTTTGCGCTGCTCAACCGGAGGAGACACATACATATACTGTTCAAACCGTATCGCGACTGTTGTGTTTTTTTCAAAAATTATTCATTTATTCATGAGTATCTATTTTGTCCCCTTTAAAGTAATCCCCATGAGATATTATACACTTGTGCCAACGGTTTTTCCAATCTTCGAAGCACTTCAAAAAACCATTTTTTTTAACCTTGTTCAGCTCCTCCTTCGATGCCGTCTTTATCTCGTCAAGCGTAGCGTAACGTCGTCCTTTCATGGGCCTCTTCAGTTTAGGGAACAAGAAAAAGTCACAGGGGGCCAGATCTGGGGAATACGGTGGCTGCGGCATCATTAGTGTGTTGTTTTTTGCCAAAAACTCGCGCACAAGCAACGATGTGTGAGCAGGGGCGTTATCGTGGTGCAAAAGCCAATTTTTGTTCTTCCACAAATCCGGGCGTTTCTGGCGGATTGCTTCGCGCAAATTGCGCATAACTTGCAGGTAATATTCCTTATTGACCGTTTTACCCTGTGGCAAGAACTCATGATGCACCACGCCCCTGCAATCGAAGAAAACTGTCAGCAAAACTTTCACATTCGACCGAACTTGGCGCGCTTTTTTCGGTCTTGGTTCGTGCGGCAGCTTCCATTGAGATGATTGAGCTTTGGTTTCCACGTCATAACCATAAACCCACGATTCGTCACCAGTTATGACCCTCTGGAGCAAATTTGGGTCGTCGCGGACAGAGTCCAACATCTCATTAGCAATGTTCATGCGATGCTGTTTTTGGTCGCAATTGAGCAATTTTGGTACGAATTTCGCGGCGACCCGTCTCATGCCCAAATCATTGATAAAAATCGAATGGCACGAGCCAATCGATATGTTTAGGTCCTCAGCAACTTCTCTAACGGTGATTCGACGATTGGCCAATACCATTTTCTCCACTTCATTAATTTTTTCGTCTGTTGTTGAAGTGCTCGGGCGTCCGGCACGCTCTTCGTCGTTCACATCTTCTCGGCCTTCTGAGAACATTTTGTACCACCGATAAACGTTGCTTCGGTCCAAGGTAGCTTCTCCGTATGCCACAGTCAACATTCGGAATGCATCCGCGCACTTAATTTTGTTTTTCACACAAAATTTGATACAGGTTCTTTGATCCATTTTTTTGAATAGGTAAAAATCGAAGACGATCCAAAACACGTGCAAGCAAAGCAGCTGTCAACAATTAAGTGAACATTCAAAATGGCCGAGCTTGTCGGCATAAGTGAGAGACATGAGTAACAACCTAACGCCACAAAAAAATCGAAATTCGAATATACGTAACCCGCGAAAAATTTTCCCCCCGCGATACTTTTTGAACAAACGGTATGTGCGCGTGTTCGAACCCCACCGTTGCTCATTTGTATTTATGGGGTTCGTCTATGAAGCAAT
Organism: Dermanyssus gallinae; assembly: GCA_003439945.1. NCBI lineage: Eukaryota > Metazoa > Arthropoda > Arachnida > Mesostigmata > Dermanyssidae > Dermanyssus > Dermanyssus gallinae. The sequence continues at coordinate 105,503 of QVRM01002246.1, forward strand.
GTGAAAAACAGCTCCGTGGACGTTAAATCTTGGCTATGGGTCAGCCCAAAAACTTTACTTTAGGTCATTTATGAATGTGACCAATCTCGACATGCCCGCTGAACAATCTCAATTAGTCCGCAATCACGGCTCGTATCGAAACATATTTGATACCAAAACTGTCGCCACGAAATGCGCATTTGGCTAAATATAATTGTTGTAAGCGCTGAGAATGGCCGTGGGGTTATGATTTTGAGGTTTTTGGCGTAAATACTATTAAAACTTATTTTTTGGCGATTCTTTTCGAAAGACATCTTAATTACTATGTGCCATTTGAAAAAAAATACTTTAACAAGCTATACAATTTTTATGATTGTTCTTCAAATATTTCTGGGAGGCCCCGTATAAATATATATATATATATATATAAATATATATATATTTCCGGTGGCGTCCAAGACGGTGAAGAGATACCGGACGAAGCGGGGTTTACAACGGTGACCCGGTCCAGGCGATCTCGTGCGCCGAAAGTTGTCGTGGCAAAGCACGAAGCAGTAATATTTTCGTCGGAAGACAATTCCCTGGAGCTCCATTTTAATGATGTATGCGACTTTATCGCTAAACACATCAAAGGAAAGATGGAAGAACCCCGTTTCACAAGGAGTGGGGAACTTCTAATTGTTGTTGAGGCCGAAGAGGATAGAGCTACGCTACTGTCGCTGCAGGAGTTAGCCAACATAAAGGTGTCGGCGAGGATCAGTGGAGGGCGATCCACAGTAAAGGGAAACATTTCTGGTGTGCATCCATCAATATCGGAGGCTACAATATCGGCTGCTCTGAAGCCTTTTGGGGTTTCCGAAGCGATAAGGGTGAAAACTAAAGACGCGAAGACAAATATTGTATCGACCACTGAGCAAGTTATTCTGACCTTCGCGGGTGGAGATTTTCCAGCAGAGGTTCGGTTAGGGTTGAAACGGCACGGCGTTGTCTTATATCGAGAGCCCATGCAATGCTTTAAGTGTTATAGCATGGATCACTTTGCAGCAAACTGCAAACTCTCTACACCGAGATGCAGAAGGTGTGGTTCTACGGAGCACCTGAGGAAGGATTGCAAAGCCAAGGCTCGATGCAGTCTGTGCTTTGGTGAACATGAAGCCACTTGGGGCTCATGTCCACATAGGCTGAAGCGTATGGAACTGTTACAAAAATCGTCCCAAAACAGCATCATCAAGCGCTCAGATGCCCCGCTGGTACCACTCTGCACGCCTGTGGGCCACATACAGGCCTCTGACAACTTCTCAAGGCGCACTTGGTCTTCCGTAGTAAGAAACGGAATCAAGATAAACGAGGCAGCGCTCAAACCTCAACGACTTGAACCAGAACGGGACCCAGCAGCAACAAGTGCCCCACTTAAAATGACCGGACATAAACTGAGTTACCAGCAAGTGCCGCTACCAAGAGTGGAGGATATAGTGCAACAGGTGATTGCGACGATTATGCCGAGGTTAACGGATATCATCGTGCAGACGGTGGCAAGGTCCATTCAGGAAGCTATTCCGAGCATTCTGGGTGGACTGATGGGCGCCCCGTTAGCTCCCTCACCTATGCTGCAACAATCCACGACCATTAACGCTGATAGCACCCAACCTACACGGGCGAACAGAAGCGCAGATCATGTAATGTCATCTTCATCACGTCCCAAACCGACCTGACTTCTGAAGACAACAGTGAGCAGGCCGCACGCGTGCGAGAACCAGCAGATACAACAAGATAATAATAAGTTCGGAGACGTAGTGAATGCAGGTATTCAGATAGTGATGTGGAATTGCGAGGGGAGGGGGGTGTTAGATTTGCTCGGGGACGATGCGTACAAAGGGGTAGACGTTCTAATTCTGACGGAGACCTGGGCACGAGAGCAGTTTGATATTCGGGGATTCTATGGATACCATGCGCTGGCATCGTGTAAAAAGGGTCCGGGTAGGCCGAGCGGGGGGGGTATCGATTTTCGTTAGACCGACGGTAGGAGAAATGAGCGTGGGGATAGTAGCAGAAAATCTAATCGCAGTCATGTCACCTAAACTAGAACTAGTGGCTACCTATGTACAACCGACGGGGACGGAGTCCACAGAGACGATGGTCGAGCGCCTCTTGCTGGGGATAGAAGCGCTACCGCGAAAGGCTCCGATGATCATAGGAGGGGATTTTAACGCGAGATTAGACAGGATTGACTCGGAACGAACGGTGGCTTTGCTAGACGTACTGGAGGAGATCGGCTGTTGGGTAGTTAACAGGGCAAATGTGTGCACATATGAAAGCCACTCCGGGACATCAGTTATTGATATATTTGCAACCGATATAGACAGAAAGGACATACAATTTACAGGGGACGACAATCCTTTACAGGAAGGTGCGGGACTCAGAAAACATATACCTATGGGTATCCGGGTAAAAATTAGAAGCAGTGCTCAAGAACGAGGGAAGAGGGAAGGATCAGGGAGAAAGCTTAGCGGCAACGTCCTTTTACAAGGACTTAGCGGGGTACTTCCGGTGCCAGGGGTAATCCAGGTAGATTCCTATGAACGCAGTCTAGTAGGCTTATTGAGGTCTGCGATGCTGCCGCCACAGGAGAGAAGCGGAAGACCCTGGTTTAATGAAAGGTGCAGGGCAGCCAAGCAAGCTACTAAGCTGACGCGAGAATATGTAAAGACCGTTCCGTTAATGAGGCCGTTGGCAGCGTTGGTTAAACGGCTGGTTAAAAAAGCGTATAAGGAGGAGAAGAAGAAGCACTGGGAAAAAATAGAGTGGGTAGCAATAAGGGAGGCTGACGAACGTCCACATACATGGCTGAAGCGAAAGGAGAGAAGACAGTGTTAAGTAGAGACGGGTAGGTTAGTCGAACATTTTAGGCGAATATTGGCCGGGGCGGACACAACTCCGAAAGCGCCGCTAGAATACGAAGGCCCGTGGGATCAGACAACGGAAGAAGCGAGGGTTTGGATAGGGAGAGAAATCTCAATTAGGGAAGTGATAGAAGCAATAGACAGAGCACCACGGGGCAAAGCGCACGGGAAAGACTTGATAAGAAATGAACACATGAAAGATACCCTAATTCTCGCACCTTGCTGGCAAGCCTTATTCAATGAATGTTTAAACAAAGGGGAAATTCCAGAGGCCTGGAGGAAAGCGACTTTAATAGTCATTCCAAAAGGAAAGGGAGTAGAAACTGAACCAGAAGCTTGGAGGGGAATAGCAATAAAAAGCTGTCCGTATAAAATATTCTCGGGAATAATAGCTAGAAGACTGGGGTCATTCTTGGAGGAGCGGGGGGTAATACCGGAGGAGCAGCATGGATTTAGGAAGGGAAAATCAACTTACTCAGCAATTCGGGAGCTGCTAGGAGCAATCTGGGAAACGCTGTCTAGGCCAAGAAGTTGTATATATGCGGTGTTTGTAGATTTAAAGGCAGCGTTTGACATAGCACCAAGGGATAAAATAGTTGAAGAGCTGGCAAAATCGGGAGTGCCGGCAGCAGTTCTGAGGTTACTTATTAATATGTTAAAGCAGAACACGGTGCAGATTGATAACGGGGTCGGTATTGCGGGAGAAGTGGCTCAAACCACAGGCGTCGCACAAGGCGATGGACTGAGCCCATTGCTGTTTTCCGTACTTTTGGGTGGACTACCAGAGTGGATAAGGGCGGGCTGGACCCAAGAGTGGGCCAGAATCTTACTGTACGCTGATGATGTGGTCATCTTTGGTGGCAGTCTTTTCAGGGTGAAACAAGCCATGAATCGACTAGTTACATTCATGGATGAGAAGGGCTTGAAGGTTAACTGGAGAAAGACAGTAGCTATGAAATTCCGAAGGGGCGGCCGTATGGCCAGGGGTGACGTGATCCAAGTCAGGGAAACAGAAATTAAATTTGTAAACAAATTTACATACCTAGGCATAACCTTGTCAACAAGCGGTAGCAGTTTTCGATTACACATCCAGGAGAGGGTCAGGAAGGCCACCATCGCAGCTGTGGCAATTAAATGGCCACATATGCTTTCAGTTCATGCAGCAATTGCTCTTTTCGGGATACAGATAGCACCCATAGCCACATACGGCATCCCACTAATATGGGATGAGTTGGGAGTAGGTGAATTGCGTTTAATTGATGGGGTGAGGTTTTTCTTTTTAAAGAGGGTTTTTGCGCTTTCGAATACTTGCAGGAATAGAATTGTTCACGTCTTGGAGGGTGGCCCGCTACTGACGGAAGAACTACAAAAACTATTTAATCTGAAGAAAACGTGCGCCTTTGAAGTTTATATGCGAAACTGGGAAACTAAAATTAGTGAAGTGGACATAGGTATTTATGGAACAGCAGCAATGACGAGCACTGAATGGCGGGGTAGCGGTGTAATAAATCGACATCTAACGACGGCCTTTGCAGCTCACGGATTTCATCACGTTCTGTGCAACGTGGAGGGTTTTCATGAACCACAGGATGAATGTCAATGCAAACAATGCTGGAGCAAATGTGATCGATACCACGCCGCGGTATGCCCGGCGGTTAGGTCTATAGCAGAACTAGCAAAACGCTAGATTGTTGGCGTCTCGAAACATTTTGATGTAACATAAACACATTTACCCAGTTTGGGTGTTAATAAAACAAAACATAAATATATATATATATATATATATATATATATATATATATATATATATCGACTTACCACTCACATTTGACTTAACGGTATTTGGCGAGACCGACATAACCCGCCGCGCTGGTCTGCAATGAGACGGATTAATCTATCTCTTTTGGACAGAGCGGTGGGCGGTCTTGAGGTAAGCCCTTACATCGATTCCACTTGTGATCAGTTGGAGAGAACGATGAGAAGTGCAGTGAAGTGTAAAAAGTTATGGCAAAAGAGATCACGCCCGTGGTACTCTCGAGCCTGCTACCTCGCCCACGGTGAAGTGCTCGGACTCTTGCGCCAAGCAAGAGCCAGAGCTTCATCATCACTGCAAGCCAGGCGGGACTACTTTGAGCGCAGAAAGGCTTATATAAAACTCTGCTATGATCATAAAAGGAAATACGCAAGGCGGGAGAAACGACGGCTGCTCGAAAGGGCAGAACGAAAGCCTTCAGCTTACATCGTGCGACCTCGTAGGGCGGTGAACCCGCTTAGCGACGGGCAGGTAAAGAGGCACCTAACTAATATTTTATTTAATCGTGGCGTTGCGGCCGTATCTCCAATCGTACAGCATCTGCTTACACTGGAGCAGCACAACATGAATCTGCCTTTCGAGGTGGAGGAGGTGTGTCAGGTGCTACGGTCACTCCCGAAGAGAAAGAGCTCAGGGCCCGATCCGGTCTGCTATGAGCATTGGATCCAGTCACTTCCTCTCTTGGCAGAAACTCTTTGTGATTTCTTTAACGAAATTATAAAGAGGGGGCGGCCAGGCTTTCTTTTCTGTTCAAGGGTAGGCATGGTGATGACAAGCAGGATCAAAATCTCTATCGTGGAGTAGCGTCAGAACGCACAGACTTGAAGAAGATTTTCGGTAAGTTGGTTATTCGGCGGATTGAGCGGGTGGCTGAAGAGGCACTTCCACCGGAGCAATTCGGTTTTAGGAGAGGCCGAGGCACCCGTGATGCAATCCATGTTCTCCAGTCAGAAATCGAGCGAGCTGTGGCACAACCCAAAGGTCATCTGTATGCAGTCTTTATTGACTGCGTCAAGGCCTTTGACAAAGCCCCTCGCCATCTGCTGGTTGAAGCATTCCAGTGAGCAGGAGTGGGTGGCTCTCTCCTGAGTGTAATAGCAAGTTTCTTTGAAGAGGACACCTTGTTGGTAGACGGTGAGCAGGGTGTATTAGAGATTAAGCAAAATGTGGGAACTCCGCAAGGAGACCCGCTAAGCTGCGTCTCGTGTACACTTCTCCTTGCTGACCTCGTCTGTTACGTCCGACAGGAGTACCAAAAAGCCGTAGTGGTAATGTATGCAGATGATAGCGTGGTCGCTCATCGTAATTTAGGTGCCATCAAGCGCATTACCTCTATGATAGAGGCGTTCCTTATCTCAAAGGGACTTGAGATAAACACCAGGAAGACCAAAGCCATGAAATTCAGGCGTGGAGGTCGATTGGCTGCCAGAGACGTTATACGTTGCTGCGGCCAACCATTGGAGTTTGTTAACTCTTTCCAGTATCTTGGCCTTCGGGTTCCTTATACGGGAACGACGTTCACAGCGCATGTAAACAAAACAGTACGGAAGGCACTTGTCTCTCTTTACGGGGAAGTAGGCAATGTCCGAAGACTGTCCGTTCTCTCAGCAGTGAGGCTCTTCATGCTTAAAATTGTTCCGGGGCTGATGTACGGTCTTAGCATAATACCACAAGAACAGCATGGATTCCGTCAAGGAAAGTCGGTCATAACAGCATGCAGGAAATTATTATCCGTAGTGAAAAGAAGCCTGGAACTTCATAAGTCAAGGAGAAGGTTTCTATATGCCTTATTTGTCGATCTGAAGGCCGCTTTTGATACTGCTCCGCGAAATATTGTACTCCAGAAGCTCGCCAATGCAGGTGTTGGCCCCAAGACACTCACCCTAATCGCCAGCATTCTTCAAGCAAACCCGATAATCCTTGACGATTTGATCTGTGAGCATGAGCCTGTTATCCAGACCACAGGTTATGCTCAAGGTGATAATCTTAGCCCACTGCTTTTTTCTGCCCTTCTCAGCAATCTGCCGCCAATAATTCACAAGGAACACGATACGGTCGGCATCATACTATATGCTGACGATATCGTCATGTACAGTCGTGACAAGTTGGAGTTGCAGCGAAGCATACGCACCCTGGAGGGGTACTGCGAGAACAACGGCCTTAAGATTAACGCCGAAAAAACAAAAGCTATCAAATTTAGACCTGGGGGACCGCTTGCTCGGTCCGATCGCTTGAAATTCAGTACTGGTGCAGTCGAGTTCGTTAACACCTTCTGTTACCTTGGGGTTAACTTTTCGATGAAGGGCACAACCTTCGGACAACACATCGCCGAACGAACTAGAAAAAGTCTAGTCGCGATGTCTACAATCGAAAAGCCCCAACAATTATCCCTGACCACACTCAAAGCACTTTTTGACCTGAAAGTTGCTTCGGTGGCGGCCTACGGCATCCAGGTCATATGGGAACACCTCAGCCTATCACAGCTGGAAAAACTAGATAAGGTTAAGCCTACGTTTTTCAAGCTAGCCATTGGGTTGCCACGAAATGCGAAAAATCTAGTTTACCTTATGACTTCTACTCAAACACTTGTAGAAGATCTAGTAACTAGATTCCGTCTCTTAGAAACCGCTGCTCCTATTCAGTTTAGAGAAAACTTTATGAAGAAAGTTCGAGCAGTTCCCGGAAGCTTCTTTAATTCGCCAGCAATGGTCACACAAACTGGCAGAGACCACTACAGCCCAACCGACATCTCGTGACCCGCTATTCGCTTCACGGGTTTCACCATAAACTCTGCCATCGCAGAGGCTTCCACGATACTGATGTCGGCTGTGTGTGCTGTTTATGTAACCAGCCGTGCCCTATCTACCATCTCGATACCTGTCAGAGAGCTATTTCTCTTACGCAGTTAGCTCGATGATATTTTAATACTTATCTATAAACATGTTTCTTATTACAATGATCTATATACAGGGTGTTGCAGGAATATTTGAAGAGCGACATACAGAATTGTAGAGCTCGTTAAAGCAAATGTTTTTTCCAATGGAACATGGTCTCTGAGAAGTCTTGTTTCGGAGTGAGAGTGAAATTACTACAATTTGTGACACTGGTGTTTTTGCCCGATATAAGAGCACAAAATGTGCTGTTGCGAGACAACCAGTCTTCCTATACAGAAACTAAGCACACCTTCGTGTTCGTGATAAAATTCAGCTCCATTTGAAGGATATTCAAGGCCGGTCAGACGACGCGACATGGTCGCTTAGAAAAGAATTCGCCAAAAATGAAGTTCTTTATTAGCGTTCACGCCAAATACTTCAGAATCATAACCCTACAAGCACTCACAGCGCTCAAAGCGGACATATTCAGCCAATGCGCAATTCATGGCGATCATTTTGGTACCAAACATATGTCAAGGCGAGCTGTGGTTGCGGAGTAATTACGATTTTTCGGAGGGTATGTCCAGGTTAAATGCATGAAAAATGACGCGCTGCGGCTGTCGCGCGACACGTCGGCGGTAGTGAACGCTGGGGCACTTTCAGTTTCACTTCATTGAGAATTACGTCGCGTCGGATGGTGTTAAAGGCATTTTGAAAATCGAGCTTTACCACCACCCGTGGGGGACCGTTCGCCTCTATGAATCTTTGAACCGCGTCTGCTGCAGCCTCGGCCCCGCCTTTAACTGAAACACCAACTTGCTTTAGCGTAACGGCACTAATAATCGCTTTTCGATTTACCACGATTGCAACTTTTGCCGCCAGTCTCCGCAAGGTGAGGCCGCATGCTTTGGGCCTAATGGAGCCGTCTTTCTTTGTTAGTGCTGTCAGTTCGGCTCCATACAAAATCGGAAGGCAAAAGGATGGTAGTTTACCGTTCAAAGCCAAATTAACCAGGGAACACAATTCCGTCAATAGTCTCTCAGAAGAGGGCACCATACAATCCAGCATATCGCGTAGGTGACGAGGCCGGAGTCCGTCGAGTCCAGGGCCGGATGCCAGCGCAAAGGATCGTACAGCGTCGGCTATTAGTTTCTCCTGCGCGACACACTACGTGGATCGACATATTGCCATCCTTCCACCTTGCACTGCCTAAGCGAGCTTTTTTCGACCGACGAAGGACACGCACACGTTCAACGGGTTGACACTGCCCACTCTCGAGTTACTCATCTCCGCCATAGGCGCACGAAACACTTGCCTCCGCCAAATGGGGCATGGAAATATGCATTATTCCCTGTTTCCAAAGGAGGCCTCATGATCCCGGATTTACTGACACCTTAATCGGCCCTGCCGTTTTCTCCTCAATGCTAATCACAGAGAACAGGGCATCCTCATCTGGATGCAGCGAAAGTCGGCCAGTTTAGAAATCGCTCGACGATCCGAAGCTGGCTAAGCAGCCCACCTTACGAAGCCAACAAGCTACGAAATACTCATCAATCAAATACCCTCACAAATTCTGCCCTTATGCGTTCGAAGCCTTGGATATTCCTGGTGTTTGGGTCGGCAGCAAGATCTGCAAGATCGTTTTCTGTCTTCTTCAAACAACGTTTTTACCTCCCTTGACAGACAACGTAAAAATACCGTTTCCGTCAGAGGGTACACTTGCAAAGTTGTGTCCGCCTGGCCTAGGCGAAATGGCTACCTGATTGCCACCATACCGAAGACAAGAAGAACGGTTTCCACAATAACACATTGTCAAAAAAAATACTGCAGTATTCTCTAGTGCAGGTAATCGCTCTAGTGTCGCCTGTTTGTGCGTCTTCGAGCCAAGTCTCCCCTAGTGCCTCGAATGCCAGCTGGCGGAAATCGTGGGGCAGGTAACACTGCTATACTTTCTGCACTTATTCGCCTCCACCACGCGTGACCAGCATGTTCCTCGGAGGTAACGAAACGATTGTACGTCCGAGCGCTTTCCAGTTAATTACTTCATAGAGTTGAGAATGGGCGTATCACTTCAAGACTCTAATCATGCTTTAGCGTACATTTAGTTGATCTTCCAATAGTGTAGTCAGTTTTTGTAGGACGCTACTATTGTGAGTACACAATATACAAAATGTGGCAGATAAAGTGATATATGGTTCACAAGTGTATACGCACTATATACTACATATTGTATCGGTTCGAGCACTTTGCAAATAATTGACATACCCTTTTGTTTAGCCCATCCTGATGGGGGCCAGCATGTGTTATCAATAAAAGTTGCCTGTATTGTTGCAGTCTGTTCTTTAGCATGCCAGTTCCTACTGAACGAAAAGCATGTTTTTTGGCAAGTGAACGTTGCCGTAAACTTTCGTACCTTCGTGGGTGATGTAACCGTCGCTCTTGATACCAGCCGCTTGTTTCAGCTTGTGGTAATTCTTCCTCCAGAAGCGATGTGTAACTCGGCCACCGGGCGTGACAACCTTGATCCATTGCGGGTTATCCGACACTTTTTGACCCCGGCTATTCACCCACACCGTGCCTAGTTTGAATCCGGTAAACAATACACACATAGTAATGCATATATATGTATATATTCTCACACGGGAAGTATTATAATATTATCATTTATGCTTGGCAAAGCATGGTACTTAGTGTATTTTTAGTTAGGCCGTTCAACGCCTTATATATATATATATATATATATATATATAGTTTAGCTTACAACTTAGTAAGCTCTCATAAGGCTTATTGATGATACCATTACAACACCGTGCATGGGTTGCCATAATCATGTCGAGCAATGCTGTGCCTTCTCACCATGCCCACCAACCCGAAGAGTTTTTTCCTTAACAGAGGCCCACTCCGCTTTGAAGCCTTTCGTCGAGTTGCCGGGGCCATCATTCAACTCCACCCATGGAAGTACCTGTTCAGACGATACATACCAGAATGTATTAGATATAGATATATGATTAAATAATTTCTCAACATTACAAGAACTTTTTTGTATCAGGAGCCGAAAGTATGGCTCTGCAGATATATTTAATTTTCTTTGCCGGAAGAATTTTGAATTGAGAGTATCCAACTAAAGCGTGCGAGTTGATTTTCTAACATTAATTCCAGAGTTGTTACCAGTTGCTCTTCTGCCAAAAAACGTTGTTAGAATATGACAATGGCAACGTCATAAAGATAACATGCGCCGCTGTTTCCGGATTCACGCCACGGGCTCTTGTCAGTTTGGCGTATTTGCTATGAGTTATGGTTATAGTAGGTTATGGTTATAGTCCGTGGCATAACTGCACGGTACATAGCCGGCAACCAGAGTCCTAGGTATTGTTAAATAAGTACCTCTGTAGATTACTATTCTTTGCTCGCCATAACTATACAGGGAAATGCAATAAACATATACACATTACGTATACATACAGGCTGCTGAGGCGTGGCTTGTTATGGCTGTTCCGTAACTGGCCATTCAGTTATAGTGATTCAGTCACCGCAGCGTTCCAGAAAAAAGAGGTCGGCCAAATTCGAAACCGGCTGTGAGTGAAGATAAAACTGACAAACAAAAACGCTCAAACCGAAAAGAAAGAGAAGCGCACGGCGATGCTACGGCAAGAGCTCTTCGAAACGCCCGACAAAGCAAAGCAAAGAGTCGACAGCAATGAAAGACTTGGTAAACAAAGTGAGATAAGTGGCCGCTGTTGAGGCGACAACGTCAGAGATGATAAAAGAGATTCGGGGAAAAATTAGTATGAGCGTGCGCTGTTGAAAAGAAGGGGCAGTGCTGTTGGAGCTTAGTAAAAGTAGCGAGCAGGGAGGAGAACACACCAGACGAAGAGAACGCCGAACCGCGCATGCAAGCTACAGCATCAGCGGAATAACATTAAGGTCGCGTGAGAGGCGCGCGGCAAAGACCGCAAGGGGAAAAAACAGCCAGAGGAACGGAGAGACAACACAAGAAGAGCAAGAGATGCTAGCGGTAGAGAAGCAGCAGTAACGACGGCAGCAACAACAACAGTAGTTATGAGGGAACAAGAAACGAGAGATATTGTACTAGCAACTAAGCAAGACATCGCCATGCCTGATGCTGTAGATGTTATGTTTCATGGGGAATTTGTAGATGTGGATGATTTCAGGCACTATACACGATGGAGGCTGCTTGAATGAAGCCGGTACACAGGTGTAGGAGAGGATCAATTTTGCACACAGCGAAACAAGTGATGACAGTGTGTTCCCTTTCAATTAAGGTGGATGTTTGCTGTAATTTGTAGCCAATATTTATTATTTATATAAGTTTGTTATGTTGGTGGATGTAAAATATTGCTCAATTGTGGGACTATCGGGTACGTACAGGGAAGTCAACTGAAAGGTGATACAGTTAGTCAGAGCAGCGAAGTTTGAGTACTTGTGCTTGGAATTCGTTCAGGACAAACCGATAACCGTGGCTACCGATGGAGGGCACTACGGGGGATAAATGCTGTACTAGTCTAATTGGTCCGAGGGCGTGTGATTGGCACGACGTTAGGCATTAGTGTGCTTAAAGCAGGTGATACGCCGGTGGGATATGTGGAGACAAAGAACTGAATGGAAACACAGACATACGCCAGCGACATAAGGCCAGCGCATCTGAATCGCGAGTTCCGATTAGAAATATTTTACGTAGGAGAGGTGGGTACTTGAACGAACTTGAACGAGGAGGAATTGCTAGATGGCAAGTAGGATAGAATAGGAGAAATAACAGATAAGTACAGGAGACAACTGAGAGGGGGTTTGAACGAAAGGAAATTGTTGAATCATCATCACTTATTTATTGCACCATAAGTATGTTATGTATAAAGATAAAAGAATAAAGATACAGCCACACGTTTATTATAATCAATGGTGTGAAGACTACAGTAATACATGCTCACAGAGTAACAGCGGAGACTTCCATCAATATTTGGGATCTCGGATTACTTTAAAACACAAGACACGTGGCACAGCTACACCGCGAAAAAATGACATCGTATCATGGGCACCCATGGCATCGTATCGTGAGCGAAGTCGAGACGAGTTTTCCGGTGTTCAGCGGACAATCGCGGCTTTCTGTTGTGTTTTTCCCGTAAGCCAAGGTGTCTTCCTGAGGAGGCTTTGCACATTTCGCACGTTCTTTTGCACGCCGGCCGCCGCCGCAATTGCCCTTGCGGGGAGCATGGTGTTCGACGCTTCCTTTAAAATTGCACGCTTGCTTTGTTCCGAAATGGCATTTAAATGCCAGGGACCTTTTTTTACGGCGTAGTTTTCACCTAACAAACTAAATTCACGAAGTTTTTCACCACTTGGGGACAACGCGCCAATCGACGGGAAAATTCGCGAATGGAGAGGCCGATGTCCTTATAAGCCTTGATTTGGGCCATATTTTCGCGGTGTAGCTGTGTCAAATGTGGAGATCTCCTGTTTTAAAGTACTCCGAGATCTCAAATGTTAATGGTAGTTTCCGATGTTACTCTATGAGCTTGTATCACTGTTATCTGTACACGATTGGTTATAATAAGTGCGTGTAATGTGGAAAAATTAAACAAAAAAAGTTTTACAAAAAACATATGGATGGCTGTACTTTTTTTTTCTCGCAGACGCCGAAATAATGATATATATATGCATATATATATATATATATATATATCATTATTTCGGCGTCGCAGCTTGAGGTCCTCGATCGTATAAAGCCAGAATTTCTCAAACGTGTCATGGGGCTGCACCGCTCAACACAAGACAGATTAGTTTACCTCTTGGGTAGCACGCCGCTATTTATAGAAGATCTTAAACGACGCGTCGACCTTCCGACTACTTAGGTTTACTTAAGAGTTCATTAGCTCATGGGAGCTGGCAGAAATCGACCCTGAATTCTATGGTACGGGTGCAATGACCAACTTTTGCGTTAGGTACCACGCAGTGTCATGCCCAGGAGTGACTTTGTTAGAGAGTCCCGCTCTAATGGAGGGGTCCCAATAGCGTATTATTTTATCATGAGTACATCGGAAAAGAGATTTTGACAGGCATGTGTATACTAGCACAAGTTTTACAATGTACCTTACAAAGGTGATAATAAACGTCATAATTATTGTAAATAGATATATCATTGTAACAAAACAAATGTTTTCACGTAATTCAATATAATCGAGCTAATTGCGTAAGAGAAATAGCTTTCCGACAGGAATCGAGATGGTAGAAAAGACACGGCTAGTTGCACAAACAGGGCACACAGCCAACGTCAGGATTATGGAAGTCTCTTCGATGGAATAGTTTATGATGAAATCTATAAAGTGAATAGAGTGGGTTACAAAATGTTGGTTATCTTGTAGTGGCCTCTACCAGTTCCACATGATTATTAGCCCTACGGTAGCAGAAGGTGTTAAAGACCTCGACTGCACGAGTACTGAGCCCAAGCGATCGAAGCGAGCAAGCGGTCCTCCAGATCTAAATTTGATGGGTTTGATTTTCCCAGCGTTAAGCTGAAGGCCGATATTTCAAAAGTTGTTCAATGGCAAACGCAGATTAACAGGATGGGCCAACCGAAACAACAACAGGCACAGGATACAACAGAGAGGAACACTGACACGGGTGTGGGACAAAAAAGGACTACAGTTACAGCGAAGATCGGGACAACAGCAGGAGATATTTCCCGAGAGAGAAGGAACATGTAGAAGCAGTGAAGTTCTAAAATGCATTTGAGGTCATCAGACGGTTAACAATCGGCGGCCTCGAGATCCGGAGGTAAAGATAGACAGTAGATACAAAAAAGAAACGGGACAGAGGAAGCCAAAAACGTTGGACTGCCATGTTAAATATGAGAGGGAAAGGCGAAGGGTTACGTGGGAAGAATTATGAACATTGCTAGAACCAAGAGCAATCGATATAATTAAAGTAACATAAACGTGTTTACCTGGGTGGGAAGTGCCATTGAACTTAAAGGGTTGCAATTGATATTGCACAAATCGGTCTATATGAAATGGGGAAAGTCGGTGTAGAACAGTTAGGATAAAAACAGCTATTTGGTGCTAACAAAATGAAAAATCTCCTCTTATAAATTTACGCCTGTGGGTCAACATTGGCAGTCATGGGGTTATAAAACGTCAAACACAAAAGTGAAAGTTCAAATTAAATATATGACAGGACCTTGTTGTTCAAAAGGTTTCCTTAACGCGACCATTTGGTTACCTGTGCGACCTTTTTCAAACGAAGGACAAACACGCTACTAGGCTCGGTTTCTCAATCGATCATCTTATTTTCTTGCAATCTTATTTTTTGTGAAATCACATCGGTATAATAACAATTAGCAATTTCACCCGCACACCTAGACAATATATGGTTGCTATTTTATTCTAAAGAAAAAGTGCTTTTCTTACTCCCCGTATTTATATGTAAATTAGGTACGTACCGTGTTGTTATGGATTCGATAAATGATCCCCGTGCGGTCGTCGAATGTTAGAAGTTTCCCGTCAAACACAATGAGATCTGATAACTCCATCCCGCGGCCACCATACGCGAACTGGCTCTGTTAAACAGCGGCATACCAACAGCACACGTGAGTGTTCCTATTAGGTGTTTATAAGAGCGTTCTGCGTAAATATAATCGACTAAACGAACTTAAATGCAACAAGTATATTGCTGCACACCTGACGACGGCTATGAGCAAATGAACGCTAGCAAACAATGCGACAGATCGGTCATTCACGTAATATTTATATAATAAAGCAAGCGAATAAACACTTTACACAGTTACAGTCTATCTGTGCAGTCATAATTAAGTTACTCAACTGTAAATGGCTTAAATGCTTATCGAACAAGTTGCATATATATGTATACAGAGTGTTTCAGGAATATTTTTAAAGCGATACATGAAATTGTAGAGCTCGTTAAAGCAAATGTTTTTTTTCCAATGGAACATGGTCTCTAAAAAGTCTTGTTTCGGAATGAGAGTTAAATTACTACAATTTGTAACACTGGTGTTTTTGCCCAACATTGGAGCATAAAATGTGCAATTGCGAGATCAGTCCTCCTATACAGACACTAAGTCAGTAAAGTAAGCACACCGTCGTGTTCGTGAGAAAATTCTGTTTCTCTTGAAGAACTTTGCTCCTGAAATATTTGAAGAGCGATATATGAAATTGTGGAGCTCGTTAAGACAAATATTTTGTTCCAATGGAACATGGTGTCTGAAAAGTCTGGTGTTTCTGCACGACATAAGAGCATAAAATGTGCAATTACGAGACAACCGGTCCTTCTATACAGAAACTAAGCACGAGAAAATTCTACTTCTTGTGAAGAACATATAATATTGCCCAGAAGATGCGACACGTTCGTTTAAAAAAGTTTTTTAGCCTTCACGTTCAATGTCTTAAAATCATAACCCTACGACCAATCACAGCGCTCAAAACTAATACATTCAGGCAAATGCCGATCATTTTGGTACCAAATACATAGCAATGCGAGCGGTGATTGCGGTGTAATCGAGATTGAGTGCATGCATAAATGATCTGCAAGCACTCTAGGTCATTTTTGCATGCACTCAACCTCGACATCTCGCCAAAAAATCTTAATTACTCCGCAACCGCGACTCGCATTGCCATAAGTTACCAAATGGTCGTGACGAAATGTGCGTTTGCCTGAATGTGCTAGTTTTGAGCGCCGTGAGTGGTCGTAGGGTAACGATTTTGAGGTATTTGGCGTGAAAGCTAATAAAGCAGAATTTTCTCACGAACACGATGTGCTTGGTTTCTGTATATAATGACTGGTTGTCTCGCAATCGCACATTCTATGCTCCTATATCGGGCAAAACTACCAGTGTCACAAATTATAGTAATTTGAATCTCATCCCGAAACAAGACTTCTTAGAGACCATGTTCCACTGAAAAAAAACATTTGCTTTAACGAGCTTTACAATTCCATGTATCGCTTTAAAAATATTCCTGAAACACCCTTATATATACATATATCATATCGTATTCTTGTTCTTCTGTATTTTAACTTCGTTAGTTAGTATGTGTCCGCATGATGCATAAAGGATATATATAAACTGTAGCGCAGTACCCTAAAAGTAATCTCGTTGTCCCATTCAACCCGGAACTGATCGCCCTCTAAGTTGGTAGTCAACCAGCCGGTCTTCATATTCGAAATCCACACGTCCTTGTTATCTTCTCGAGATTTTTTGTCTAGATCAGCAATTACACCGATTCGAAACTTCACTGATTCTTGCTTGTGCACCTAAAGACAGATAAAATACGTGTTATCAATTGCCCTCACCGTATTTATATATATATACAGAGGGGAAATGTCGCCTCTTACCAAGGCAACATTCCCTCATCTGAACATCTACTGACAGATGTTGCAATAAATATTTGCCCGCCCTTTTGTCTGGATAGCGATAATCTGGTCCCGAAATTGTTGACCAGTTTCGTCTTGAGCAACCTGATTACAGTGCAGCCTCAATTTGCAGTGCACAGCTTTCCTCACATTTTATGTCAACGGGCTGAATTCCATGAACCATCTGCGGTGAGCTCTGCCGAAGATACCTGTGCAATCTTTAAATACGCATCAGTGTGGGGTTTTAAGCTTATCATTTTATATATAGAGTGCGTTGCAAAAAAATAGCAACTCATGCTTTTTGATTATAATCGGCTGTATTTAATTGAATGGCTTAACATTTTGCATGATGTACATGACAAACCAGGAGTATGGTGTTAATTTCGTTGCAATCTCACAATCGGTTTGTACAAAAAATAAAAAAAGTGTGAAAAACAGTGTTGGAAAATATTTGCAACAATAATGCCTTACGGAGTATTCGATTTTTAGCAGGGCTGTATGACTTATTTGATGCTACATATTCTATTCTAGAAACGAATTTTTCGTCCCTTATTCTGAATCAAATCGTAAGCTCGGTCTTTCGTCCGACAAATTATTATAATGTCAATCATTTGTGTAAATCTGCTTCACCAAATGTCCCCAAATATTTTCGATGGGATTTAAATCTGGACTCAATGCCGGTCAGTTAAAAAGTGGCACTGTTTGTTCTTTAAAAAGGCTATAGTGCTAGCCGAGGTATGAATCGTGGCGTTGTCTTGTTGAAAAACTGCGTCAGCTATCCCAATTCCTCTTAAATGTGCTTCTAACTGCGAACCGACGATACGCTGGTACCTGTATTTGTGAATTGCTTCGGCCCACAATCGCGACTAGATCAGACTTCCCATTATATCCAAACGCGCCCCAATATTTTACAGAACCACCACCGGCCACACGTTTCTAGAACCATTTAGGTTCCTCACGTAAGTTACTGACAGCCGTCAGGGCCATCTAGATGAATTTGCATTCGAGAAGACGATGTGTTCCACTCGTTATCCCAAGTTTGGTAGCTATGCGAAAATTCACGCCGTGCGACTATGTGCTTCGAATGCATTCGCGGCATGAGCTTCCTTTTTGCGTATCGCACGTTTTTGTCAGAACTTCACACTCGGTACACTATGGATCGGTCCACTCACCCCCAAAGTGGTCCTGATCCTGGAAGAAGACATTTGGTCATGAGTAGCCAACTATATGATTTTACGCCGATCTCGAATAGTCAACACCCCGTTCGTTATCCGAGAGATCCTTTATACGACCCATGGTTTAAACGTAAGTTTCGTCGTTAGTTCGGAACAACGAGTGTGCTGTAGAAGATTTTGCAGCTATAGAGAATATACTTTTGATCTAAAAGACGTTGTCGCACGTATGTTGGAGTCTCGAGAACAGTGGAACAGACTTGCGCTCGCAATAACAGGGATCATGATGGCCAAGGAAGAGACTGTACTACGGCGCGCCGCCGACTTCATTGTAAACGATGCAGCGGGCAAAGTTATTGGCGTGATGGTGGATGTGGTCTCGGCGGCGGTAGATCTAACGGATAGCGCCCATATATGAGCTTTGTGAGAGCTTCATTTGCAAGAAAAATTAATTTACAGAGTTTTAAACAAGAACATTCTCATGGGTGAAAATTGGGGGAGTCTGCAGAATCTATTCTTGCTACAGTAGTCCTAACGATGCGTTGGAAGAGCTTAAGGGGCTTCTGGACGAACTGACTATCTCGTCGAGAACATGCACTCTGCCTTTCCTTATCTACACCGGAGACTTCAATGCCGCATCGCCGGTATGAGGGTCGCGACAAATTAACACAAGAGGACAAACTCTAATGGACTGGCTCACACGGGAGGATCTCGCAGTGATGAACACAGCCCTGATAAATGCTTGCAAACTGACGGCGGCTAGTCCCCCACATCCCGGCAGAAAAAATCACTGCGAACCAAAATACTGGTGGAATGAGAATATTGCACTAGCAAGACGAGACTACGAGCGGGCACGACACATCTACGAGCTTCAGCGACTACTCATGAAGTTTAAAAGAAGGAGAGCTATTCTGCGAAGGACCATGAACAAGAGTTAGAACGATTACTGGAAGCAGCTCGCTGAGAGCGTGAAGTACTTTTCGTGGGGCCGCGCATATAAGCTGGTCAGGGGTAAGCTCAAAGGCAAGAGAATAGAAAGTATACCTGACGGGGAGAAAGAGGGAGTTATCCGTTCCTTGTTCTCAGAGCACCCGTCATTTGACCGCTCGCCATACGACAGTGCGCCCGCTATGGAGGGCATTGTGCTAATGGACGACGCCAAGCGACCCGGAGGAAACGGAGTCTGAAAGGTGCGTTAACTTGATTTCGGAAGTTACACGTATGTAGGTACTGCAAGCTGCTGAACGGATTAAGATTGGAAAAACACCTGGCCCAGACAAAATCCCGGCCGCTGCAGTTCGCCTACTGTTTAAGAATTACCCACAAGTTGTTGCGGCAGTGGCCACGGAGACCCTAAAAGAGGGGAAGATATAACCAGTTTGGCAGAAGACTGACTTAGTGCTAATCCCGAAAAGAAATGGCTTTTACCGCCCGATCGGTCTCCTAAACACGCTAGCCAAGGGCATCGAGGCAATTGTGGAAGCAAAACTGCAACCGTTTGCGTAAAGATACGGGCTAATTCCTGGTTCACAGTATGGATTTAGAAAGAATCGCTCGGTGTTTTCAGCCGTGCCCAGAGTGGTTTCGAAAGCAGAATTAATCCATAGGTCGTCCATGATGACTCGCAATCTCTACATGGCAATCCTTCTCGATGTTAGAAACGCTTTTAACAGTATGCCCTGGAGGGTTATACTTGACACACTCAAAACAAAGAAAGTACCTTTTTAACTCGTCCGACTGATCTTTGATTATCTGAAAGCTCGATCGGTGCAGAGTTATAGAAAGGATTTGCGATGACGGTCGGAGTGCGGCAGGGTTTGATTTTAGATTATCTACTGTGAAATCTGATATACGCCGACGTCTTTCGCCTTCCGGATATGCCCCAAGGGCCAGAACTTGTAGCCTATGCAGACAACCTGGCACCTACGGTACAGGCGCAAACGGCGAACCACTTTGAGCAGGCAGCTAACGCTGCTGTGAAAGTTATTGAGGACTGGATGGACGAGGTCGGGCTGCAGATGCCCCCCTCAAAAAGTGTGGCCATACTGTTCATAGGCCGCAGACACTGTCGACACATTAGTCTAACATTGGCGGGAGAGGAAATAAAATTTTCGAACACGGTTCGGTATCTCGGTGTCCATCTTAATCGCGGTCTACGAGGAACCGCTCATATCAAGATCGCCACAGACCGCGTACTTAAAGTGATTAATGAGATCGCACGGCCCCTTCCTAACGCCCACGAAGCTCAGGCGAAAAACGATTGCTCATGAAGGTAGGAGAATCAGTGGCACTGTTCGGTTCACCCGTGCAGCACGCGAGCGCAACCCAACGCAACAGAGATCTACTACGGATGACACAGAGAGGGTATGCGCTGATAATTATTATCGGTTATTGGCCCGTCAGCACACTCGCAGTACTAGTTTTAGCCGGAACCATACCATGAGATCTCAGGGTTGACAAACAAGCAGCTGTGTGGTCGGATCCTTTGTTTGATCATAACGACGCCCATTCGGAGATGGAGGAGTGGCAACGTGAGTGGGACGCCCTTCAAGAAGGCGAACCTGGCTTTCCTGTTAAGACTCTTATCCCCGACATCAGGTCATGGATGGATAGACCCGGTGGAGAGCTAACCTGCCACATCACACAGGTCATGGGGAGTTCCAGGCGTATTTAAAGATGACTGGAAGAAGGAATTTGGACATCTGCACATTCTGCAACATGATAGCCCGAGACACACTGGAACACACGGTGTTCCACTGCTTGGCATGAAGAGTACCAAGAGGCAGGCTGCTCGGAGATACTTTTTAACTAAAAGATGTTGTCGCACGTATGTTAGGGTCTCAAGAACAGTGAAACAGTAATAGTTACACGATAGGTTGTGATAGTACTAGAGACTCCCTTTTAACTGTGAGCAATATTAATTTCACCTATAGGACCCGGTTACGGGGGATGATAGGAGGTATGAGAGTTTTAGCAGGTAATACAAATGCTTTGGTAGTCATCGAGCTACTAGCCGGCGTATAGTCCTGCACAGCATGTCTAAAATCATTTCCCCCTCCTGTATAAAAAATAAAAAAAGACAATATTCCTGACATTTGACATCTTGCCCATAAAAATTCAAGCCATTCAAATAAACCAAGCTAAAAGTATCACCAAAAAACATGAGTTGCTAATTTTAACCGCATTATATATATATATATATATATATATATATATATATATATATATATATATACATACATATATTTATGTATGTATATATATCCATACATATGCATATATATATATATATATATATATATATATACATGTATGGATATATATACATACATATATTTATGTATGTATATATATCCATACATATGCAGATCACCCGGTGATAGCCTTGACTCACTGTCCTTATAGTTGTTAAAGTGATGTGTTTGTGGTTATAATCGCTACTCAACCTGAGTGAATAAATATGAAATGTCTTGAGCAATCCAGGTACTCCAATGTCTCGAATGCAAAACGTGAGAACACGAACTCCTGAACTTTGGGAACAGGAAGGTCCATGGTGACCTAAAGAGTCGACCTCGTCACCCCATCTGCTCCGTTAAGGGGAGACTCGTCCTGCTCCCAGCCTCAACCTAACTAGTATTCGTGTAGACTCGTAGTCCAGAACAGTACCTAGTTGGAGGCTCGGGAGGGCATGCAGTCGTGCACCTACACCTGGTGAGGTACAAACTGCCTGTAAACCCGCTTTATTAACGACCGCCGTTGTTTGGTCCCATAAGTCGCTTCATTGGACGTCGTTTGCCAGTTCTAACCACGCGCACTGTTGAGAAGGGGTCTCCGGGAGAGACCCATAAAATATAATGGCGTTATCCTGGGTCCGTTCATGCGCAGCGCAAAAGTTTGCAACCGCTTGGGGGTACAGGATAGACTTGACGCCACTAGTTGTCAAATGCAAGGAGGTGAGGTGTGCTGCGAGTGAAACAAAACTGCTTCAGGCAGGCCCACTTCATTTCTAGCTACCGGTAGGAAAACCTGAACTAGGGTGTCGCCTCGCAACCGCAGATTAAGTATAGATTCGCGTTGACGAACGCGTGACCCAGCTTTAAGTTAATTCCTCCAAGTGCGCTGAGATAGCTGGCTAGGTAATTCCCGTGAACAGCTAATTCAGCTTTGACGAAGAGAAGCGTGGCATACGCGACCCCCAGTGTAGTTTACAATATATATTTGTATATATACACGCAGGTAAACTTTACATCCCCTCAAGTACATCGCCTCAGCCAAACTGATAGACGTATGTGATTTTAAGGTAATATATATATATATATATATATATATATATATATATATATATATATATATATACAGGGTCTTCCATAACCGTATGTACTTATTTTAAGTTTTGGTAGAACTCGGCAAAAAAATAGTTTTTCCCAATGTAAGGAGGGGGCGGTAATGTCTTGTTTAGGAGTGAAAATAAAAAAAAATCCTTTACAGTTGTACAAACTCTATGTTTGCGTTGGAACCGGCATGAAGAAACCGATAATACCAACGTGTTTGGCGGAAAATTCATGCATTTACATAATTTAAATGACACAAAACGCAATGTAGCGAGAGGCAAATAGCCAGATTAAGAAAAGTCATAACAAGTTGATATGTTGTTATGTCTTACGCTCAAGCTTTCGCATGCAGAACCGTAAACTTTAGCCATTACGACAAACAAATTACGCCCAAAAGACTATTCTCAGGCAATAGCAAAAACCCATCATTTTCGTACCAAAGTGCTTGCGTAGTTGCCGAGTAACTAAACTGTTTTGGCAGCCATAGTTGTTATGTTTTACGTTGAAGCTTCCACGTTCGGGACCGTTAAAATTTGCCAATACGTTTCCGCCCCTCCTTTCATTGGAAAAAAATATTTTCTTGCCGCGTTTTTTTATTTTAGATTTTTTTAAGATTCTGCTCGTGAAAGCTTAAACGTAAGACATGAGAACATATCGAATTTTTATGACCTCCTTAACCTGGCTATTCGGCCTTCAATAGCTTGCGTTTGGTGTTATTCATGATTATGCAGAATTTTTCGCCGAACACGCCGGTATGGTTGGTTCCTTCAGTTAACTGTTTCTACTGCAAATGTACATTTTGCACAACTATATGGAAGAAAAAGACAGAATAACTTCTATTATAAATGTTATCCTTGCTTCTAAACAGGACGTTTTCACTCCCTTCTTTCATTAGGAAAACATATTTTTGTACTGAGTTCTACCAAACCAAAAAAAAGTACATACGGTTACTCTGTATATATCTGGATTCAAATGAAAAGGTACAAAACGTCGTTACAACAAAACCGGTCAAAATGTGACTATGCTGTGTGGTAACGTAGTACTGAGCACGCGAATGGAGTGTCCGTCATGGCTGTGCGCATGTGCGGGTGCCTGCGCATCACGAAAAAAGCAGGCAGTTGTGTATCCCGCTCAAGCAACTTAATTGCTGTTAATGGACCGCGTCATACTTTGGCAGCCGGGCCTGTAGCAGAGCGGCTCATTAGGGTATTCACCGTTTAGCTTTTCCATTTTTTAAGGAGGTTGTTTTTTGGTGACCCTGTAACTGTAGCTTTGGATTGTTCCTTTTATGGTCTTGCTTCTCCACAGCACAAGTAAACCACCGGCATCATGGGATTACCTTATTGCAATATATATACATACTTTAGAGCAATTGAGCTAGCCCACACGCTGAAGTTTTTACTCACCCTAAGTTTACCAAAGGCAGCTCGTGGCAAAATGATGTCTATGACGCCGTCTCCACGTAGCCCATGTCTCTCGCAAGGTAGCTAAGATTTCCCACAGCTAGGTTCGGCTTCTACCTCGGAGAGGTAGCGCCTCTGGGGGACGCAGGCGCCTTGCAACCTCAACAGCAGACTCTAGAGCACTATATGGGTGCTTAGTCTGGTGAGATCTAGCTCTCCGGACGGCGCGTAACCGTCGACCCTTGCGCTCCGTCCAACGCACCATGTCACTGCACGTCTGCCGCGCCTAAAAAACTGTCAGCACAAAGGCCCTACTCGTACTGGCACGGCAGCTGACCTGGGATCTTCTGGCAGGAGCGCTTGCCGCTCGGCATTTTGACGGCAATTAAAACTTCGACCAAGCAACGGCAGCAGCCCTTGACGCGTGGACGCGGGAATGGTCCACCCCATGCTCGGACGCTTCCCCGGCATCCTGGACCCGCATCCTCATCCCTGACCTTCGCCTTTGGCAGGACGCCGCCGAACCCCTCACCAAGTACGTCACGCAGGTCTTTACGAGGCGCGGACAATTTTAAGCTTACATGCTCCGTATTGGCAAATCGACTCTCGATATATGCGTGTGTTGCGCCTCTGGTAATGTCGACGACGCCGAACATACGGTATTTGCCTGCACGGCACTTGCTACGACGCGTACGTCTACAGGCTTCTATGTTGTCGATCAGACAACACCACCAATCGTCGCGTACATGCTACGCAATCCTGCTTCCACCATAATGAGGGAGAAAGTTCGCCTAGAAGACCGGCGCCGAAACCGCTTTGCACACGCGTCAGTCGAAAGGAGGGTGCCCCGCAAGGGGCCAATGCAATCCATCCCTCAGGTAAAGGATCTCGACGCACCCCCCCCCCCCCCCCCTGGGTTCGGAAACCATGAGTCAGTAGAGAACGAGGCTCCACTCTCATGGTCTCAAAGTATTGTCCAACACAATTCCAAACCGTGGAGAGGTGGGGAGGACTGGGATCTTTAGTTGGCGAGAGTACCACACTAGGTGTAGTAGTGCCAACACCGACAGTGCATTTTTTCTAAGAGAGCTATTGCTTAGATTAGTCACGAGAGAACCACGCGCTAGAAAATCAGGATCCAAGCCGAGGTCTGGACCTAGGCTGATGTAGTTTGTCGTCACGTCCACTGGAGGACAGTTGTTTACAGCCTGCCTTAATATATATATATATATATATATATATATATATATATATATATATAGACAGGCTGTAAACAACTATCCTCCAGTGAACGAGGCGACAAATTACATTAAAAAAAAGACAGAAGAAAACAAACAAAGCAATACCATAATGCAATCAAGTGATATTTACGGTCATGTTTGTTTACATTGTTTAATAGGCAGCGCCGTTCACATGTAAATCATGCAATATTTTGCTATCATGCAATGTTATTGGTGAGCTGTATGACTACTGCCCGCACTTGTTGGGCATTATAAGGGTCTCATTGTTCCTCCTTCACTCGCTCTTTGTCTCGGTTTTATAAATAGTTATCCGTTGCCGTGAGTAAGCAGACAAATTGTAGAGGCTTACGTAGTAAAAGGCGAGAGCGTACGTGCTAATTGCTTAGTTGCTGTTGCTAAAATAACAAAAACATCTTTGCAAACATGACGTAACGTCTGTCTGTCCGCTTATATCCCTGTCCTCATACTTGTATCGATGAAGCGATGACCATTGAATGCATGTGCGAAGCAAAACAAATCTTCCCTGAATGACCGGCTGCCCGGTAAGGGTTTAAGTGATGCTCGCCTGCTTACTTTTTCAAGGGGACATACTCGACTCCGCCCCTGAAATCGAACAGAGCGGTTCGCTGGGATCCACCTCGTCCTGGCGGTAAGACATTTGGTCAACATCTGTCCAGTGTCTCACCTTTATATCTGATGCGATTGCCGCTTGGAGGGTGACCTTGATTTTGTCCGCACTCTTTTAACCCCCTCAAATGGGAAATATTTATCGTGACCCAGGCGACCACCACTCACAACGTCGTCGAGGTCATCCAGATTCCCATTCCTGGATGCTCCGTCACCGACGCAGAATACTTACGGCAAGTAGGAGTCACACTTTTCTCGGTAGGGCTTCAAGAAGCGTTGGACACGAGAGCGCTGCTGGTGCGCGCGCATTGAGGCACCCTTGGATGCGTGCGCTGCGTGGAACGCGTCACGCGGCGAATGACAATATGCTGACCACGGAACTTAGGTCAATCGGCTACCCACGAACCGAACCGTTGACCGATAGAAATGATTTGGCAATATTCTTATTAAGATGACACAGTCACCGGCACGCCGGAAAAAAGAAACAAAGGTCCGATGGCACCCGAACCGATCCAGTTTCACCCCTTGCGTTGAAATGATGAAGGAACATTACCAAACGGGCTCGTGGCCCTCAATAACGGCCGACGTGACCTCAGGAACAGGGCAGGGAAGCGCGTTATAAACGCACACGTGCTCATTCAGATTGTGTCGCGTTGGAGAGACTTTCTCACTACAGTATCGACTGTATGTTAAGCTAGACGTGCCTGTACGTTATGGGACCAGACGTAAAGAACACTGTGTACTGTATCAGGTTACTAATACTACGATTACTCACTATGGGATTCGTAAGCGGATAGGTGTCATTGTAGACATCTGGCTCGCAGAGCGTATTGTTGTCAGCCATGTCTACGCCGTGCACCAGCACCGCGCAGAACATGAGCAGGAATATGATGCCGAACTGCATGGTGGTCGGCGTGAGAATGGTCTGTCAGCGGAGCGTCGAATTGCTCTAAAATAGCGCTTCCGTCGCTACCGCCCCGGAGGCGGTCGACGGCCTCCGGGGGCGGCGCCACCGTCGAGGTAATGCCATTGCAATATCGGACCTTTAGAGCGGGATATACGTGGCAAGGAGATAGGTTTGAGCTGCTACTAGCTGCCAATAACGCATGTGCATTATGCGTTTCTGAGAGCCTCTAATAAAAAAAAAGGGCGGTGCCATATATATATATATATATATATATATATATATATATATATATATATATATATATATATACGGCGGCGATTAATTAGGTATATCCTAAATTAGGATAATTCGTGCTTTGAATAGAGGACTACCTACCCATGGGGCCTGGGTTCGAGACCCAGACCGGCCACTCTTAAAATTGGTTTTCATGGTTTTCAATTTAGACAAGATGAATACCGGAGTAAACTAAAAATCGACCATGATCGTAAAAAACGGGGAGCACAGATGTCTTAATAAAAAGAGATGGTGCATTACCATCCACCCCCTATTAACAAAAAGCATGTGTAAAGTGGATGCGTGTTGCCTCACTTATTGCTCGACGTTGTGACGAACGCTGTTTAGAAATCATCGTGAAAATACTTTTGTTATTACATATTGTGTAAATTGCATTTTTTCATATTCAAAGCATTCTTTGAATTATGTCGAGTGTGACTTTTGTCTCGGTGTTTGATTCATCGTTCGACCATTTTTGTTTACTAAAAACAGAAGCATTGCAAAATGCAGTTTCGTTGAATAAACTACGTTCGAACCTTAAAAAAAAAAAAAAAATATATATATATATATATATATATATATATATATATATATATAATATATATATATATATATGGTGCCACGAAGTTAGACTGCATAGCTCGCTTAAAGACGCATGTTTTTCTAATATTTCGCGACTAGTTGCGGTATATTAGTACGTTCGAAATTTCTTAGAAGTGTTACCC
Organism: Dermanyssus gallinae; assembly: GCA_003439945.1. Classification (NCBI taxonomy): domain Eukaryota; kingdom Metazoa; phylum Arthropoda; class Arachnida; order Mesostigmata; family Dermanyssidae; genus Dermanyssus; species Dermanyssus gallinae. The sequence goes on from QVRM01002246.1 coordinate 133,125, forward strand.
GGTGTGGCTATCCGAACATTATTTTCCGAGATGCACAAGAAATGCACAGACAATTAAAAAGCTGAATAACATTCAATTTCATCTGAACAAAATACTGTCTAGGCAAAAAAGTTGTATTGAAGAATGTTTGCAATACTTCGCTATTGGGCAATTACGTTTAATTTTTTTTTAAGAGTTCTCACTTTATGGGAGTGATTTTGTACCAATTTGATAATCAACTTGAAAACACAACTTGAGAACAAAATCAAGTCTTTACCTATAAAACGTAATAATATTGCTACGCTATACTTAAAACAAAGTCTTGCCGGTAGAAGAATATTCTTGTCACGACGCGTAGACGTGAGAATAACGTTGACGATTTTTTGACATTATTACAATATGACGTTTTTAATCTTAACAAGAATATCACAATGCATTTGCGGTGGACTTGATAAACTCTCGTTCAATCACGCGCTATACATAGCACTCCAATGGATTTAAATAATGTTTTTCTTTTTTGTCTTGTTTGTCATGCCGAACAGAGCCATAGGACGTGTAGCAAGAGAAACGGTGGTAGCAGGAATGACGGCAAATGCGAAATATTCTTACCAACCGGCAACTAAACATAGAGTTCGGAACTGAATTTGACCCCTCTAATCGTAAATTTGCGCCAGAAAAGGCGATGATAACCATGAGTTATGTATCTGGTATACATGTGGCGATGTCACGTGCAAAATCCGACTAAAGGTCGTGAGGCACTAAAAATATTCAGGAAATATCCAGCGCCGTTTTCGGCTTCAATGTTAATGTCTCAACAACCGGTACACAGCCTAACTTTATTTACACAAAGTGGCTCCTAACCTGCATTTTTTTTCTTCGAAACTTGCATTGACAGGCAAAGTGCTCGTTTTATGTACTTTGCAAAACACCTTTTAAGCAAACCAAAGCTTGCCCGAGTGAAGTGTTCCCATACTCTGTCAAAAACATACATCAGCCTCGAAACAATCTTAAGGTGGAAAAGTGCCACTGCCGTGGGGGCGGACAGTCGCCGTACGTCGCCTATCTCTCCATAATGAGAGATTAGGGCTGTGCGCACTGTCTCGGCGATGTGCTCAGTGTAGACCCAGATACCTGACGGGGTTGACGAACATCAATGATTGGCCGCCGCATTCTCCTAAATTTCATAGCCTTCATAGTCTTAAGAGCGTTTATTTTCTAGTCCCCTTGAGACAAGGATTATCTGCCAGAAAGTAATGCGCTTGACGGCACCCAGGTCGTTATGAGCGACCACTATGTCATCTGCGTACATCACAACTATGGCCTTCTGGAGCATGGCAAGGCTTGGAATGATTTTACCAGGTGATCTTGAAATGTTTTGTCGAGGGCTTCAACGCAGTCTATAAAGACTCGGATCTTTAACAAAGCAAAATAAAACAGTGCTCTTGGCAGCTGCGCCTCAGCGAACAGTAGATCGCGTATGAATTACCCCCCTCGGATGCGCCTTTCGGAATAAATGGACAGCCGTACCAGAACCTGTATATCAACGCTCCTTTAACGGCGTCAAAACGAAGAATCTTTAAAAGCGGCTAGTCCCGCTTGGAAGAAGCCTCTGGGCATTCTGGGCATTCTGGGCCTGACTGCTGATAACCAGATTCGTCAAGACGATATATACAAGTATCCTATCCGAGTATATACAAGAGTCCTACCTCAAAAGACTGGGTATCGAAGTTCAGCATAAAACGTGGCGGCTAATACCGGCTTACTGCCCGTAACGAATAGGCCTTCTTTCTTCCACTCTTTGTACCTAGTCAATACAGTAGTCATCAGAATAATAGCAGACAAAAAAAGCTGTGTCGGCCACAAGTATATAGACGCACACGCAGTCCCCGATAGAAAGCAAAAGGGCACGACTTAGTAAGCTTTTTCGAAGAAACTCAAACACTGCATACCACAATGACGCATATCGGTATATTTGCTTGCCCATGTTGTGTATATGTAAGGCTGTGGCAATTCAGAACATGGAGAAGGCGGCCATACCACCCACGGTTGTGGTAGCGATGCTAAGGTGTCAAAATTCTAGGGTGTCTGCGCGCAAACGATAAAAAGAGTGTGATGGAAAAGCAGTAAAAAGAGACATTGGGAGGAAGATGACATGTTAGCTGCGTGGCCAGCTGCCCGTTAACTGTGTCGCTCGAGGCCGGATCGAGGACCCCAACAAGTGAACAGATGAACGAAGGAATGAATGAGTAAACCAACGACTAACGTTGGCGAGATGTTCGCGATGCCGTTCGTGGCTCAGACGATGTCAATGTTCCTCCATTGTGCTCATGACCTAAACCAACACTTGCCACAGGTCGAGGATAACCGGGCTTTGTGCTTAGTGGCCTGCTTGGTGTTACTGATTCATCGTACCAAAAGCTATTTTTGCAGAATGTGTCATTGGACGCAATTTAGATGCAGCAATGTGTGTGCGTGGGCTCGCTGCGTCCGTTACAATTTACCTTGAACTTTGCCTAAAAAGACTCTCTGGCGCAGGAGGGGCCAGAATTCTGTCCATGTCATCGCTCAGGCTGAAACGTGTGTTGTTCTGCTACTTATAGTCAAGCATATGTACTTAAGAAGAAAAGATGGCTACGAGTCTGAGTGAAAGTAAGTTCGGCACTTAGCTTGATGCATCTCATGCACGACTTCTGCACTTCAATGAACACACATTGTCTTATTGTCCCGGTTCAACTCAGGGCTGTTAAGGTTTACTGCGTAACGGTCTGCCCACTGAATCCGGACCAAATCATTAATGCTCCGGGCCTAGTCAACCCATAAGTACCAGTTGAGATGCGTGCTGCCGTGGTGCTTAATAGGCACAATGTCAATAGATTCCTCCACTAAACTGGTTAATCCTGCCAGTAGTCATATGCTTCAAACCTTTGAACAGTAAAACCGCAAATGGCTTCTTAAATCAGTTATAATTTCATAGGATGTACCTTGTTAACTGGACAACTGTGTTAATTGTAGGACTAATACATGCATATACGTTCAGTTTTGGTTGGATGTACGTTTATTATTTCATGCCATTTCTTTAGACCATAGGTGGCGACTGCAGGAGCTGTGGCGGGTGGACGGCCCGGGTCACCCCCGGGTTCCGACGTTCCTGAGTCGCCCAAACGGCGACTTGGGATTCTATACCAAATAGTATAAGATCCAATGTTGTCGCTTGGGATCCTACACCATTTGGCCTGTCTACGATCTGCGTTTCTCCGCCTGCTCCGACCTGCGTTTTCCAAGCAGTGGGTTATCCCAGAGTTGTTTGCACGCATCAATATTTAGATCCTACGGGCCAGTGCCTGCCAATCTTAGCACAGTCGGCGTGCTAACCGTTTTGTATGCCTGCATAATCCTCAATGTAAGAGCACGCTGCGTTCGTTAAGGCAGGTCTTAGTTCCTCTGAATGGAAGTTGCATGCGTGGGTCGGCGAATGAAAAATCAAATCAAGCAATGCTAGTGTCTGTTTATTGTAGGAGTCAGCGGTTATATTTTGGTTTAGGTAGAAATCATGGTATCTTGCTGTTTTCACTATTTTCATCTTGATGTTGTCCAACAACAGCCGTAAAGGTAGACATTTTACCTGCTTCAGAGGAATAGCCTCGATTTTGGCTGGGACTAGTGTTAAACCGTTAATTTCCATCCAGAACAATATTTTTGTAAGTGCTGAATTTGCCCGGAGCTCTAGTTCAGCACTGGTCCATGTTCTTACTATAGCTGCAAGATCGCCAGCTTACGTAATGAGTTATGCTTCAAAATGTAGTTTTTGATTCTGAGCCCTTTATCGTATGCCAGGCTTCAAAGCAACGGCCCCAGTGTAGACGTTTGCGGAACCCCCGCAGTTATGGGAATCTTCTTGCCCCCGTACTGCACTACCCGGCAATCTAAGATCAACCTGATTAGTTAAGGTCGTCTAAGCGCGTCAATAATCATTATCCACAGGCCATCCATAAGCTGTTAAAAGTGTTCCTAACGTCCAGAATAGTAAAGAACAGGTTTGTGGTCTTTACCTTAGCCGAGCAAACGGCTTGGATCTTAGATAGAACAATTTACTGTACGCAGATGATGTAGTAATCTCCATCCAGCTGCGATGGTAAAACCACCATCGCGGCTGGGGCAATTAAATGGCCACAGATGCGTTTGGTTTATGCAGCAGTCGCTTTTTTCGGGATACAGATGACGGCCATTGTCACATATGGGATTTCACTCGCACAAAATAAAGTGAGAGTGGACAAATTGCGTTTAATTGCTAGTGTAAGATTTTTCTCTCTAAAAAGAGTTTTGCGCTATCAAGTACGTGCAGAAATAGGGTGGTCCACGTCTGGAAGGTGGCCCAGTGCAGACAGAGTATATGCAAAAACGTGCACTTTTGACGTTTATGTGCCGTTTATGTGCGAAACTTGCAAACCAAGATAAGGCGAAAGATCGCCATCCAACTGCGGCCTCTGCAGCACACGGATTTCATCACGTTCTGTGCAACGTGGAGGATTTTTATGAACTACAGAACGAACTTCGATGCAAACAACGCTGGAGCAAATGTGATAGATACCACGCCGCGGTATGTCCGGCGGCTCGGTCCATAGTAAAACTGGCAAAACGCTAGATTTATGGTTGTGTTGAAACATTCTGATGTAACATAAACACCCAGCCCGAATGTTACTAAAATAAAAAATAAAGTAAATAATTTTATGAACGCCGAGATTATCGTCTGCACACCAAACAGGATTATTAACACGCTCGCCGACACAACGTAATGAAGACGCGGCGCTGCATCTAAGTTGTGCTTGATGGAACCAACCGGATGTTTAAGCCATAAGTGATTGAGCCGATTCTCTCCCACTTACTAGCGCCGCATACTGCCGCGCGGTTTGAGGCCAAGTGCCTCTGCCAATCACATTGAACGTAGAAGCAAGGCCGATTACGTGACGGGGAAGGGGAGGCGATTATACATGAGCGTTTACTGTTACCGGTTGTCCTACTTTATGCTGATGCTGCTGATACTTACTGCTGTCACATTTTGGTCATCGTTTTTGGGTTTTTAAAAGCACGTTTGAGCTCACAAGATCAGCTTTGAATCGATGCTTGATCATCTGTAGGTAACAATATACTTAAACGGTTGCCGTAAATATGAATTGCATTTCATTTAAATACGACGTTAGTGGTTATATTGGAGTTCCGAAATGACCGATTTTGTTTTGCGTTAGTGTAGCGTAAGACACGCTATTGTATAGAGCTCCATGCGCAACTGTGTGCTGCTATAGCGGGTCTTTGTATAGGACAATGTTACCAGTAACCGCGACCTGAAGATACAGCCAAGAGTAAGAGGCGTCACGTGTGCTGTCTCCGTCTAGTCGCGTCCCTTGATGTGACTGACCACAATGGTCAATTCGTTTACACAGGCTATGGATTAAAAATTGGGGAAGGGAGAGTTCGCCAGATATAATGTTCCATAAGGTTATGCTTAGGACAAAAACAAATCCCGTGAAACATCTTTAGGTATAATAACCCCCTGATAAGCGGGGGGGGGGGCGATTGGTTCCGGGCATCCGGTGCTTCTCTTAGGCTTTATCACGTGCTACTGGCAAACTGGGTTAGAGCTCGTGGCTTCGATGCCCACCATCTTGTATTTGTCCGAAGATTACGTGCGCCGTTGATGTCATTAATTAGGCGCTCGTACTTTCGAAAGCTTTTCCTTACAGAAGGGCTCCAGAGCTATTCAGTTCGTACAAAAATGAAACGGAGTCATAGGGCAAGAAGGCCAAATAATCGTCTAGAATTGCCGACAGCCATGCTTTCCGGCCCGCTGTAGTACGCGGTGTGGCTGATCAGAGGCATGCATTACTTTATACTGACTTGCTGGCAACTGTGTTTGGGATTTAAGGACATTTTTCCCAAACTTTTGTGCGCAACTAGACTTTCATGACTTGAAAACTCCTCGCGTTGTGGTTGTTGCCGTACTTATTTCTGCGTCTCTAATTCTAAGAAAGACGAGAACACTACCCCTGTGCGTTCTACGGCATGATGTTAATATTTGGCAAGGACTCTATTAATTATCGCCATTATATCTTAAGTATGCACTAAAGTTATGAGATAGATTCGGGAGTGTATTCTAATTTTTGCAGTAACATGGCAATATGCGAAAGAATAAACACTTTATTTAACTAGAAACTTACCTACTGAAAATTTCAGTTGTGGAAAAGCATAGTGCAGATTGCCGACTATTTCGAAGCGGGTGTACGTTGTACCTATTATCCACCGTGCAAGAAACCACTCCATGATGAATGTAAGCTTTTTCTCACGATCGAATTGTATAGCTAACTGCCCATGCAGAAAGCCAAGAAGAAGTGCTATTTTTCTTTTATTAAAAATAGTTTACTATTGAAATTAATGGGTTAGTATTTCGCCAAAATAAATGCGCACTTAGACGCATAACTACTATAAGTGGAGAAAAAGTACTATAAAGCAGCCCTAGATAGTGTAAGGAATAGTGTGGGACTCAGCTTCCGCGGGACTTTGCCACATTCTGCACACAATAAAACTTGCTTCTGTAAGTTCTTCATAGGAGAAGGGAGTCCTCGATATTACTTCACCCCCTACTCCCCTTAGACCGTTGCACCGCAAGCGCACATAAAGGCTTAGACCGAATCCTTCGGGTGGATGAAATATCCAGCAGTTTTTTGTATTGGAGTCAAAAACTGAGTCAAACAATGCGCCAGTTTATGGTTGAAGGAAGGAGCTATGGGAGCGCTGAAGTTTCTAATGCCCAGAGATAATTGATTTCCGGATATCAGAGTCATTTTTGTGGTAGTAGTTTTGTTGGCTCTAGCCATCTTGAGAGCCCGCGGCTTTTTTGCCTTGTCCAGAATTCTTCGGCTGAAAGCCTGCGCAACTTTGTGCTGCTATAGCGGGTCTTTGTATAGGACAATGTTATCAGTAACCGCGGCCTGAAGATACAGCCATGAGTAAGAGGCGTCACGAGTGCTGTCTCTGTCTAGTCGCGTCTCTGGATGTGACTGACCACAATGGCCAAGTCGTTTGCGCAGGCTATGGATTAAAAATTGGGGAAGGAAGATTTCGCCATATATAATGTTCCATGAGGTTGAGCTTAAGACAAAAACAAATCCCGTAAAAGATCTTTAGGTATAAGAACCCCTGATAAGCGGCGGACCGTTCTGTCAAATACCAGGCTAGAATTCCTGTCCTGTATCCACTCCTGGCATCCGGAAGTCGATTCCTTTAATGCGTTAAACCTGTTAACGGGTTAACACCTCATTAAGAGAGATAATGTGTTTTCGACGTAAACTAAAATTTCCGGGAAGTGCGCCTTTGTAGTTGACAAAGTGGAATATGTAACGAATCAAAGGTCCTGGAAGGAGATTCTTGAAACGCCTGCGTTTGAGATTCTCACTTGACGATGATAATATCCCATCAGCCGACCCTATGGTTGAACAGCGTAGCAATTCACATGACGTCAACCTAAAAGTGTGCATTGCTAATTTAAGCTTTTGCTTGCCAGGTCAAACAACCTAAAGAGTCAATGTACCAGTGTCAGCTGTAGTTATGGCTTGCTTACATGGCGGGTGGCCCTGGTATAATCTAACTCATTATCACGTATTTGATGGTTAACATGAGACATATTCATCGTGTGCTACTATCCATAAACTTCCGATCACATTTAAGCACCCTGTCGTCTATCTTATCGTATTAAATGGGACTAGAGTTGTGGCGTAATTGAGTGTAAGATTTTTGTAAATGATCTATCATAGCTCTTTGATATGCAATGTACAAGATCACTCTAACGCTTGCATGCATCCAAACCTATTACTCAGGCAAAACAAGATAGTTATATGACATAAGACCCCGAAAAATCACAATAACACATGTGTTCCCGCATATACTTTAAGCAAACGGAGCCGCTCTCATCATCTCCGTAGTCCAACGAACGAGAAGTAGATAACTGGATTAACCATTATAGACATTCATATACGAGTATAGAAATTCGTCTTTCAGACGACTTAACTAACAGGTTGTGCTGGTATAAACCATCTATATAACTATTATACAAAAATATGCAGATATAGTTAATATCCATATATTTATCTCAAATTCATCTAATGCGTCAATCGTCCAGGTTACGTAATCTAATAATGAGATTGGACAATGCACGTCAACCAAGAATCCGTTAATTAATTATTAGTGCTTGGTTATCACTCTCTTCTCCGAAAATCAACAAATCGATACTGGACTAGTGAGGCGCACGGGGAGGCCTCTTCCCGAATATATTCTTTTCTCTCTTGACACGTTGCAATTATTTGGCTAACAACGGCTGATGAATATATATATATAACAAAACGACGTCAGCAAATAAAACAAATCGCTCTTTTGCGTCCCAATGGTCACCTTCAAATTGTGCACTCATTTAGGTGATCTTAACAAAGTTGCTGCAAAACATGTTTACCGGGCATGCTGGTATGTAAATAAAACTTTTATGTATATACTTGCATGTGTATATGTAACGTATTAACATATTTACCCTTGATAACAGCAATCGTTCAAGAGTAAGGATGAAAGGTAATGACGCTTTTTAGAGCCAGGCGCAAAAACTTAACGCCTCCTAAAAAGCGCGCAACCAGACGAAACCGCGTCATTAACAAGGGATATATTTAATAACTCCAATATATAATATTTAATGACTAAGTCGCCATAATCATATTCAACACATTTTATACTCATGTATATTCGACATTTGTGTTTAGCTAATCGAACAACCATCAATTGAGTAACTATTTCAATGAAAAGTTAGAAAGAAACAGGCGGATTGAGGAAAATAACAATATAAGCGTGACTGACGCCCGGTCGACGCGGCCATCACAAAAGTAAACACGCACTCCAACGATTACGCATCTTGCACAGGTACGACGGATAATAGAGATGGCGTCGTGTTATATACATACTGCGCTATTTTAAACATTTTCGCCTAAAGCATATGCACCTATACAAACGCCATCGTCACTGAGTTTCATGACTTTTAACGGCACCCCCTCCCAGCGCCGCCTTTGCTCTTTCGCTATCCGCCCTCCCTTCTCTAACACATCATCCATTTACAACGGCAGACCTTGGCACACTATTTACATCTAAACAATTCTGTACAACGATGGCTGGCCCAGGTTGCTTTTGTGAAGCGCGGCCAGCAGTATCATGCTTTAGGTCGCACTCTGGGTTTAATTAGTGATAAGCTACAAGATTTGCTGTACTATGAACATGTATAGGTGAAGTCGCACTTGGATTTATGGAATCTTGAAATACTTCCAAGTCGTATAACCGGTTTTGATATAGTTTAGAGGAATGAGCACATGCTGTCTAGTCGCAGTAAGAACAGCAGGTTCTCAAGTGTCGTAAAGCTTAGTGGATGTGCATAACAGCTCGGTGACGAAGAGCATCACCCGAGTTTAGCGCGCACGCACGTGCGTCCCATCGTTAACGACATAGATGAACGACGCAAAAGCTACAACAATAAGAGCGTCTGGACGCAATACCAGTCGTAGGCAGCGCTGCACTGCAATCACCGATGTCCTCCAGATGATTATTCGTAGGAACGTAAAAGGAATATAACCCTTGACAACTCTTAGATGAATTCGACTCCTTCGTACTTGACGTTTCCTATCTTCGTCTCCGGAAATAGAACTCGACCGTCGGCCACGTTAAACACCATAATGTAGCTTGACACTTGTGTACCAACTTCTTCAGATTTGATTGCAACGGCCACCGAGTCTTGGGTATCTGCAACACAAACACGTACCACGTTTAGAACTCAACAGCAGCATGAAACATCGATTAAGGTGTTCTAGTAGATATTTATACTTAGAACTAGTATTAAAGTCTAATCTGTGCTTACTATATTGATGACTCTATCCCCCTGTTACCAGCCAGCAGTCACTTGAGACATCAAATTCGTGACTGTCGTCATAAGGGTTTCTCTTGTACTTTACCTGATAGTAGTTAAAAAAAACCTTGTTACGCTCTTTACAATTTATTCTGCAATTCAGAGATGGAGAAACGCCATTACCGGATCCGCTTCCCCCAATATAAAGGACGAACACTAAAGGGTTCCAAAAATAGAAGGCAACACGCGCACATATCCTAGAAAAACAAATACTTTACGCTTATTAAAACCGTCTGGATATACTGGAAGTAGACTTATCAAGTCTCCTTTCAAACATCTGAGCGAAGAAAGGAAGTGCATTTTAATAGGCAGTTTGGCGGGCCAACACCCGGACTTCTACACTAAACAGTGGTGATACTCGACGTGTGCAAAAACATTTGCGAAGATTCCCCATAAATATACAATGCATGGAGTAGTAGGCGATGTCTCAGTGGCGGGCGTACTCAATCTTTCGTTAGACGCTGCAACAACATCCTAGAAATATACCCGAGTACCGCCAGAATTGCAGTAGCCGGATTTTCCACAAGAAATGCTGCCTTCTACAAGCCCCCCCCCCCCCGGTAGAGGTTTTCAGTACTGTGAAATCGTTCGCTAAGAGCTTAGCCGCGGATCTTAAATTTCTTAGACCACGTATTTTGCGGCGCCTAGAGTCTTCTGGATTAGATGCAATCACAACGGCCGGAGTTTTTGCCTTGCGGAAAGGGACGGAACAATATTGACGAACCGCTGTGTACAAGCGCGATATCGCAGGGACGGCTCACGTAGAGCATGCAGTTACGTCGACCGACGCCAAAAGGTGTTGAAAGAGTATCAGTATGGGATACCGGCTAATTGCGTGCGCCCTCTAGTCTTTAAGACATTCTCTCCCGGGCCTCAGGACAGACAAACTCATACACCGTGTCAGAAATTCGCTTAACGTTTCCTCCGGGGACTCAGGCTCGAATTCATGCATCAGGATATTCAGATTGTTGAACATTCAGAGCAAATGAGCCTGGACTGGATAAGTACTGGCTTGAAAAACACATGAGTGCTATGGCTTCCTACAAGTGGTTTACTGTGTGCACATGCTCGCGGGAAAACATTCGTTTCGCCAGTATTATGAAATAAAAATAAATATGTGCGTAGGAACATAAATAGTTACGTGGACAAAACAGAGCTGATGCCGACACGCGTATGCCACCTAGACAATGGGGGCATTAGCCTGACAAGTGTGTCGACTTACTTAGAGAGTAAACTTATGTATGTATATATATAAATATATATATATATATATATATATATATATATATATATTTATATATATATATATATATATATATATATAATAAAGGGGTACAGTATGGTACGTACTGGGTAAAAACTTGAAAGACGAAAAGCCATGCGAATCGATTTTCGGGCCGACATTTTGTAGTGTAATGCGTCGAAAATCCTGCGATGCACGAAGCAGCAAATTCGTGCCGCGCTGTTCATCCTTCACGTCGTCGTATGACTCGTGTGAAGCTCGTCGTGGCAGGAAGAACCACTGCTGGTGCACCGGCGACCAATTCACGGCTACACGACAGTAATAATAAAATGTATTTCATCTTAATATCCTTGACAGATCATTATGACAATATTTGTGTGTACATATAGACATAATATGGACCAATAAGAAAATGCCGCCAGTTAGAAGTAGGAGCTGGTAGATGTGAAATCTATATCTGTCTGAATTTGTCTTGACTATCCGACGAAAGTTTCAGACAAAAAAAAGAGCAGCTTCATATTTGTATGCTTCTTGATTAGCTGACATAGAATATAGCTCATTGATCCCAAGCGAAGAATGATTACAATAATAAACCTCAAACGATGAGTTATTACAAAACCTAACACTAAGTCTGATAAACCAAATCTGTATGTTCGATAACAAGATGCAATAAATCACAACACGAATACACAAGGTCACGCCGTGCTTTGTACCTTCGTGGATGATGTAACCGGGCGGTTCAATATTAGCCGACGCGCACAGGCTGAGATAATTGTCCCGCCAGTCGCGGTGCACAACTCGGCCACCGGGCGTGACAACCTTAATCCATTGCGGGTCATACGATAGCACGACACCCTTCGCATTCGTCCACTCCTTGCCTGATTCAAAAGCGGCAAACAATGCACACTTATTAGTATATGCACAAAAAAAATATATATATACAAAATATATACAAAATAAAATAAAACCATATGTTTCCTACAAAAAAAAAAATTATATATATATATGCTTGGTTTGCGTGTTATATATCGCCAATGAGTCATAGTATAGGACGTCGACAGTGGTAGGGTTCGAAAACTTTGAGTCTAGCCTGACCTACTGATAACAACTGGCGACTCGAGCGCCATAATGCGGCAGCCTACACACTGGCTGCCACAATTATATGCAATTATGTCGTGTCGTCTTACCTAGACCACCGACATATAGCAGTCCATCTTTAACGGTGGCCCACTCTGATTTGAAGCCTTTCGTCGCGTGGCCGTCACCATCATTCAACAGCACCCATGGAAGTACCTGCAACATTTCAGACGATACAAAGCATTAATGTCGTTACTTTAACTATATATATATATATATACATGCAATTCAATAACCATATAAGTCGCAAAAAGCAAGAAATGCTTCCGTAGTAAGACAAACAGAAACCAAGCGCATGGGATAGAAGTAAGTACCTAATATATATATATATATATATATACGTACTTTGTCTCCCTCGATGTGAAAGACAACACCCGTACGGTCATCAAACGCCAGGAGTTTCCCGTCAAAAACAACGAGTTCAGATAACTCCATTCCGCGGCCACCTTGCGCCAGATTTCCCTGTTAAACAGCAGCAGACCAACAACAACATATCATCTTTGGATTAAGCATTAATATTACAATTACTAATAGCTACTAATTATAATAACAAATTTCTATAATTACCAAAATCAAGTGTGGACGTTTGTGAGTGCGCTTCGTGAATATGAGTAAACAGAGCGCCTCAAATGCGAATAGAAGATCGTCGCACAACTGACAACCGAAATCAGTGTGAACATTTTCTAAACAGCTTATAAATAAACAAATGCATAAACAAACCACAACCAATCGGCCATGCACGTGTTATCCATCTGGTGTATTAAGCGAATCGACATTCAAAACCGCAGTTACACTAAATACAAACAACACTAACTAAATAATCAACTTAGATGGCTTAAATGCACATTGATAAAACAAATGAAAGACATGAAGCTATGGCAAAATACCTTTAGTGTGATCTCAGTGGGGTCCCACTCGACCTCGACCTGCTTATATTCGTGGTCGAATGTTAACCAACCAGTTTTCAACTTCGAAATCCACGTGTTATCGACCAGACGAGATGACTTGTCCATATCGGCCACCACAGCAATCCGATACTTGATCTTTCGGCCAAGTCGATCCAACACCTAAAATGTAAGTACAACATATGTCATCATTTATCACAATGCCATCAAATACCCTCAGCTTTGTATATAAATACATTGTGTATTATAGGTGTCGAGCCCGGTGATGTGGTGAATTCGCCTGCGTCTCGCGACCGGACGAGACACATAGGTGCGTGGGTTCAAGCCCCACCGTTGCACACTTGTATTTATGGGGTTCCGTGTATGAAGCAATGCGAGAAGCACTACCGTGGACGTTAAATCTGACTGACGGTCAGCCCGAAAAGTAAATCATGGGGTCGTCCGTGCATCCTTGAACCCCCGGGTCTCTGCGCGGAGAAAGCCAGGCGTCCAGACGGGATGACACTTACACCATTCGAGCGAGACAAAATGCTGGTTTGGTATTTAGACAGCCTCGTGACATTTTCTCGATACTATGCTTTTGAGATGCTAACCTGCCTAAATCCAAAGGTTCGCTGCACGCCAGAAGACAAAACACCAAAGTTATTCGACTTAATTGTGGCCTTTTTGAGAGAACCTCTAAAAACTTAAAATTGAAAATATAGGAGGATCTCCGATTTTTTCAAAGAGTACTACTGCTTATAGGGAGATCTCTTAAGACAAAGTTGATAACTACCATGTGATATTATATATATATACATATATATATATAGTTATTTTTATTTACATGTTACTAACTTAAGACGTATCTTCGCGTCTCAAGTTATTAACAGTTTAAACTGGCGTAAACAATTGTACTCTAATTAATGTGTAACACACGGAGGCGGGATTAACCGTGTTGGCCAGGGTACCCAATACTGCTGAATTTCCCCATTGAACTTCCAATGACAACCTCAGTCTCCAATGAAAGATTACAGTTCAGGGAAGATACAAACAAACCTTCAGTCACATATTATTAGTCACGAATTAGTTTTCAAAGGCTCAATGGGCAACGCACACAACCAGGCCCCTGCCTATTTCGAGGAGACTTGATGTTTGACAGAAGAGCCTCGTAAGAAAGCGTAGCCCACTCCGATTGCGAGGAAGAGGCCCCCGGCAATGAAGAGTCTGCCCTGGGCCTATATGTCTAAGATGCGAAATACCCTCTCCTTGGCTATAGACATTGGCGCGACAACGACCGGGTCGGCTGTATGAACGGGAGAGACTATGCTAAAATTATGTACCGGCTCCAGAAGATCCTTGTCGTCAATTATATCCGAGTCTCGCAGCAAATATATCACGCAGCGAAGTAGCTTAGAAGGAGAATTGCATTAAGAATAACCCACGCTGGAATTCCAATAATTTCAAGCGAATTGACGAGGTCTTTAGCGTGTCAACTCAACCTAAACTAAAAACTAGTCTTACCCACAGGTAGCAGTAAAATAAAAAGTTCTAAATTATGCTGATAGTTTTTGAGCACACGGATGACAAGCTCACTATTTTGCAAAACGAAGATTCATCAAACCGGACGGCGTGGAGACATATACCTTACAGTTACCAGAGTTAAGGGTCAATCCATTTTGACCTTGGATATTTTCTACTACGACTGCTGAACGCCGTCATTGCAGCACTGGCATATATATATATATAGATATATCAACACATGCACGATCCTATCCCCGAGGCGACTATGTTAAACGTTAGGAGATGGGGCTCAAGTTATTAAATACAATTTAAACAGAGAAAAACTTTAGAAGAGCAGCACCATATGTGCTTGTGGTGCATTATTAGAGTGCACTAAATCTGGCTCATACTCACGATGGGCTTCGTAAGCGGATAGGTGGCATTGTAGACGGCCGGCTCCTCGAGCAGATTCTGGTAGTGCGTGTGGTCGTCGAACAGAAAGACGCCGCGCGGCAGCAGCGTGTAGAAGACGAACAGCGACACCGTGCCGAGCAGCATGATGGTCAGCGTGAAGTTGGTCTGACAGCGGACCGTCGAGTTGCCGATACGAAAGTTGGTCGGCACGCGGATCGCCTGCAGCCAGTCGCGCGCGGCAACGCCGTTCGACGAGCCGCCAGTCCCGGAGCTGCCGGACGCTGTCGCCACTGTCACAGACGCGCCCGACATCGACAACGGCATGTACTCGGGCAACAGCGAGCGAGTCGACATAGTTGCTGGCTAGGCTACACTAGATTAGACTAGGCTAGACGATGATGCTGATGATGATGATGATGACGGAATGACGCCTGGGACGGTGACGACGACGACGACAACAACGGCAACAACAGCAACAAAGACAACGAACGCGACTTAAGCGGTCAAAGGTCCGCTAAGGACCCGCCTCAGTCGACAGCAGCCTTGGCCGCCGGTTGACCGTCGCCCCAGCCGCTGCTGCTGCTGTTGTTGTTGGTGTCGTCGCCGTCGTCGTCACGGGAGCAACACCAGAACCTGTAGCTGTGGTGGTAACACTGGTAGTAGGGTCACAGGAAGAAGTGCAACGTTGTTATCCACGGCGATGCGGCGTTTCGCCCATCATGACCGCCCGTGTGCCGATGATGGTGTCCCTTGAAAATGACCTTGATAGTGATGATGATGATGGTATCAATCGTAACGTTGACAGTAAGGATCTTAACTAACGATGATGATGGTCAAGGGATCAAGGGATGCCCGTGCTGCTGCTTCCCGTAATGGGCAGAGGAGCAAGGGAGGAATGACCCGTGACAGTGGCGGGGCTAATGCAACGACGAACCAACGAATAACTAAATTACGCTCTTGATATGCTTTTTGTTGTCTGCGATGAGAAGAAACTACGACCGGGAGAGAGAGAGAGAGACCAGGAGGACGGGAGAGAGAGGCTTGGATGAGAGGAGCATCCGTGGCAAGCCAACCCTGCAGCTGCACGCTGAGAGCGGCGGTTACACGCCGCAAACCAAACTGCGATAGTCCCAGTTGTGAGCCAGTCCCAGCTCCTCCTCTTTCCGCACCTATTTAGCCTAGCTCCCTTGCCTTTCCGTCCAGCCTCGTCTCCCCCACCCCGCCCAATGCCCACTGTCGTGTGGCCGAGGTGCTCGAAGTCCGAAGCACGACACGTGCGGCGTGCGGTGGTATTTAACGCGCGCAGCGGGCCACGATTCGCCCGGCCTGTCAACGGGGGGCTTCGTTGACACGCTCCTCTCTCTTTCCCTTCCCAGCTATTTATATTTTACTCATTATCCGTTCCTGCCCTGTTTCACAGATGTTGTCACGTCGTAATGTCGCTTGCACTTAGCGGCGGGCTAAGCGACAAAAAAAACCCGTACCGTGGAGTGCAATTTGCTCGCAAGCTCCTCTCTCTCACTCACTCTTAGCCCCGAGAGAGTCACAGAGGGTAGCACGGCCGGGGGGTGGGGCGGTGGGAAGAGATCAAGCACCACGCACCGAGACCACACGTCCAATTAATCCGTCACCATGATGACGTCCGCGGCCACAGGTGATCGCCACACGTGTTCCACATTCTCCATTCCATGCCGCTGCTGAATTCGTTTTGTTCTCCTGCCGCTTCTTCCACTGCTGTTTTTCACCCGTGCACCTGTCCAAAAACAAACAGCCCATTGTACTCACAGACACACGCATGCTCATAGCTCATGACAATGACAGCCTCCGCCGCTGCCGACGATAACAACGGCAACGACAACAACAACAACAACAGCCACGTCAAACAGAACAGAACAACAACATCAAGCCGAACAGCAACAACAATCATCACAGGGCTGTTCTGGGCTGAACGTTAACACGTTTATTTACACAGGATTGTAATATAAATTCATAAATAAAAAAGAATGGCAGTAGCAGCAATAATTATAACAACATCAGACACAACAGCACGAACAACAACAATAGCAATATACAACAGAACAGCAACAAACAGAGCAACAACAATACGGATTCAATGTCTAATACTACCAGGTGTCGCAGTTTCAGTACGAATAGTATGAGAAAAGCCAAGCAGAGCAACGCCAAACGCGTTGCACAATGTTTCCAATTCCAACACAACACCGTTGTGGTTTCAGCAACAGAACTGAGGCCACTCTTGGGCCAGTTGGCCAGCCTCTACAGACAATCGACAAGTATACGAGCAGCAACGCCATGAACAATTATATATATTCTTCTAAATTATAATAGAACACTTAAGCATCCTAATTAAATTAACCATGGTTGTCGAAAAAGAATTAGAGCGTTATGAGACGAAGGAATTCGAATTGAAGCCAAGCACCGGGTAGAAGAAGGCTTGGGTTGCAGAGAAGGAAACCTGCGAGGCCGCTTTGTTGTGCGAGGCAGGTACCATGGGGTATTCTGTTTTCGTTTCTATCTTGCAATACGAGAAGACGGGTACACTGATATACTATACGAAAACTACACGATGATTGCTAACATCTAAGCATTACTACTACTAAAGAAAAATACTACTACTATTACTACTACTGTCACTCGTATTCCCACTACAGCTGTTACCAGCACAGTCTGTTGACGTAACGAACAACGAGACAGCCACCACGACAGCCGTCATTTACATCACCAACACCGACAACCTGGAGAAGAAGAAGAAGAAGAATGGTCCGGTCCGATCAGTTTGATTCACTGACGGACTCACTGACTGAACACCACCCACGACAACGACTGTTACTCTGTCTCTCTCTCGTTTGCTGGAGTACTACCTTAGGACGGCTGTGCTATGAAGAGAGAAATGACGGCACCCTTTTTCGAACATCTGTTCGGACCTTGGACACGACAATTTGCAGCGGCGGCGCCTGCTGCTGCCGCTACGGCTATTGCTGCTGCTGTTGGTGTTGTTGTCACTGCTCTTGCCACAGCCATAGCCGCCGCCACGGCAGCAACAGCAGCTGTTGTAATCGTTGTCGTTGTCTTGACCACCACTTCTGTGGCTGTCACATGAATGAAAGAGTACTAAATTTGACTGACTGATAGGCAAACAGACAAGCTATATAGCTAGCTAGATTGCTGACTTACTGGTGGCTCGTCATTTCGATTCATTCCATCTGCATCTCGGTAGCTCCTGACTTCTTTGTAGTATGTGACTTCTCTGTAGTTCGTGACTCCTCTGCAGTTCGTGACTCCTCTGTAGTTCCTAGTTGCTCTGTAGTTCCTAGCTGCTCTATAGTTCCTGACACCTCTGTAGTTTCAGACTCCTCTGTAGCTCCTGATTGTTCTGTAGTTCCTGACACCTCTGTAGTTTCAGGTTGCTCTGTAGTTCCTGGCTGCTCTGTAGGTCCTGACTGCTCTGTAGGTTCTGACTGCTCTGTAGGTCCTGACTGCTCTGTAGTTTCAGACTACTCTGTATGTCCTGATTGCTCTCTAGTTCCTGACTGGTCTGTAGGTCCTGATTGCTCTGTAGTTCCTGACACCTCTCTAGTTCCTAATTGCTCTGTAGTTCCTTGCTGCTCTGTAGGTCCTGATTGCTCTGTAGGTCCTGATTGCTCTTTAATTCGTGACTCCTGAGTCCTTGTTCGCGATGGTGACGGACTGGACAATACTTCTACTAGTACTCTACTCAAGAATGATGAAAAAATTGGCCATCATAGCCCCCGCCGCCGTCACCACCAACAGCTGACTGTCGCTTTTACTAAATCAGTCACAGGCTGGGAGCTCCCTAGTTAACTACTGCCACGGTGGGCGGCGGGCTGGCCACTGCTGACAGACAGGCAAGATCGTATACTAACGTATACGATTACTACTACTACTACTATGTCAATAATCGAACGTCGTCTAGACAAGCTGAGAGGCTCGTTGGCCATGGGGGCCGCCATCTTGAATTCGGCCGCTGCTGCTGACGTGCGCTTCCAGCGGCAACTCGCCGATTCAAAGCAGCCGCTTGGCGGGCGATTCCCGATCGCGCTCACCCGCGCGCCGCCGGCCAGAGCAGACACGCCGGGCGTGAAGTGCGAACTCGCGCATAACTTCGCGCGTTAGATATCTCAACATGTCCGGCCCTCGGTGCCTCTTTGAAGATATGCCTCACGGCGATTTCAAGCCCGTAGGACACGAATAGTGGTATAACTCTTCGCAGTGAAAGCTAGTTGGAAAAATATAATTGTCCTGCGGCCAGTATGTTTACATATATATATCGTCTGTATTATATTACAAGTTTTCAAGCATTACAATCATGTATGCGATGTATTTGGTATATACAGGGTGTTGCAGGAATATTTGAAGCGCGATATGTGGAATTGTAGAGCTCGTTAAAGCAAATGTTTTTTGCAATGGAACATAGTCTCTGAGAAGTCTTGTTTCGGAGTGAGAGTAAAATTACTACAATTTGTGACACTGGTGTTTTTGCCCGACATAGGAGCACAAAATGTGCTGTTGCGAGACAACCAGTCTTCCTAGACAGAAACTAAGCACACCGTCGTGTTCGTGATAAAATTCTGCTCCATCTGAAGAATATGCAAGGCCGGTCAGAAGACGCGACATAGTCGCTTAGAAGAGAATTCGCCAAAAATGAAGTTCTTTATTAGAGGTCACGCCAAATACTTCAGAATCATAACCCTACGACCACCCACGTGTTCAAAGCTAACATATTCAGCAAATGCGCATTTCATGACGATCATTTTGGTACCAAACGTATGGCAATGCGAGCTGTGGTTGCGGAGTAATTACGATTTTTTGGTGGGATGTCCAGATTAAGTGCATGTAAAATGACTGTGTGGCGACGTTCACTGCCGCCGACGTGTCGCGCGACAGCCGCAGCGCGTCATTTTTCATGCACTTAATCTGGACATCCCGCCGAAAAATCGTAATTACTCCGCAACCACAGCTCGAATTGACATATGTTTGGTACCAAAATGATCGCCATGAATTGCGCATTGGCCGTTTTGAGCGCTGTGAGTGGTTGTAGGGTTATGATTCTGAAGTATTTGGCGTAAACGCTAATAAAGAACTTCATTTTTGGCGAATTCTCTTCTAAGCGACCATGTCGCGTCTTCTGACCCGCCTTGCATATTCTTCAGATGGAGCAGAATTTTATCACGAGCACGACGGTGTGCTTAGTTTCTGTCTAGGAAGACTGGCTGTCTCGCAACAGCACATTTTGTGCTCCTATGTAGGGCAAAAACACCAGTGTCACAAATTGTAGTAATTTCACTCTCACTCCGAAACAAGACTTCTCAGAGACTATGTTCCATTGCAAAAAACATTTAGCTTTAACGAGCTCTACAATTCCACATATTGCGCTTCAAATATTACTGCAACACCCTGTATATATACAGGGTGATTCAGGGAGTTTTGTACTTCTTTCGAGGTTTGATAGAGCTCGGCAAGAAAATAATTTTTCCGTATGGAGGGAGGACGCGGAAACGTCTTGTTTAGGAGAGGAGTGAAGTTTATAAAAGTAGTTTTTCTGCCTTTTTTCTCCTACATAGTTGTGCGAAATCTACGTTTGCGGGAGAACCAGTCAACGCATGAAGGAACCGATTACACCGGCGTGTTCGGAGGAAAATTCTGCGCAATGGAAGACACTTCACTAGCTTCTTCACTAGCTTGCGTAGCAAAAAGCGAATACCCAGATTAAGGAAAGTCGTGAAAAGTCGATATTTTACGTTAACGCTTTTTCATGAAAAATCGTAAAATGTTTCCGTTGCGACCAAAAATGTACGTCCTAAAGACCACTCTCACGCAATAGCAAATTTAATGCCCATCATTTTTGTACCAAGGTGATGGTGCTGCGTTACGTAGTTGTCAAGTAACTTAGCGTTTTCGACAGTCATAGTTGTTATGTTTTACGTGCAAGTTTTCACGTTCAGAACCGTAAAAATTTGCCAAGACGTTTCCGCCCCCTCCTTCCACTCGGAAAAATTATTCTCTTGCTGAGTTCTACCAAACTCCTTCGATATGGCTATCGAAAAAGCTTAGTGACTTGACAACTATGTAACGTAGCATCATCACTTTGGTACGAAAGTGGTGGCCATTAAACTTGCCATTGCGTGAGAGTGGTCTTTTGGACATACAGTTTTGGTCGTAATGGAAAAATTTACGATTTTTCACGAAAAAGCGTTAACGTAAGACATAACAACATATAGACTTTTTATGACTTTTCTCAACCTGTGTATTGGCTTTTTGCTACGCAAGCTAGTGAAGTGTCTTCTGTTGTGCAGAATTTTCCTCCGAACACGCCGGTGTAATCGGTACCTTCATGCGTTGACTGGTTCTCCCGCAAACGTAGATTTCGCACAACTATGTAGGAGAAAAAAAGGCAGAATAACGACTTTTATAAGTTTCATCCTCATTCCTAAACAAGACGTTTCCGCGTCCTCCCTCCGTAGGGAAAAATTATTTTCTTGCCGAGTTCTATCAAACCTCGAAAGAAGTACAAAACTCCCTGAATCACCCTGTATATATATATATATATATTTGGTACAAGATACATTTGGTGCAAGACTGTCGGCACGGATTTAGAGTTGCTAGGCGTACCTCTTTTCCCGCAAGGAGTTCCGGCTGCCCTCGAGAGGTGGCTGGCCAAGCTAGAAGATGCGATGTCACGCATTCACTTGGTGGGTTCTCATCGAGGCCTCTTTCTTCTGAGATCCTCCTTTTCGGCCCTACGTCTCAACAACTTGTTTCGAGGTGCAGATTGTTCTCTGGCTTCCGGACTTCTTGAACGACTTAACGACAGCATGCTAGCTACAGTGGAGGCGTTGCTGAACCTCAGTCTATCCACGGGTGCACGCCGACAAGCTCTACTCCCCGTTCTTTGGGGTGGCCTAGGGTTACCTGATGCGACTGTCTTATCTGAGATAGCTCTGGCAGCTTCTCTACACAGGTCTATGCAACAGGCTAGAACCCTCCTCGATTCGGCTGCCCTCACAGACTTAGAAGCCCGATTGGAAACAAGCCACCGTAGAGCAGTTGCCCTGTGCGGCCACGAGCCCGCCGAAGCTGGACACCAGAAAGAATGGTCAACAGCTCTATATGAGCAAAGAGTCGTAGACCTCATTGCGGGATGCACGACGGACGCCGACAAGGCCAGGCTGCGCGCCGTCTCCTCCAAGGGGGCGAGCGCATGGCTACACGCCATTCCCTGTGCCCGGATCGGGACCCTGTTAGATGATTGGTCGGTAAGGATTGCCGTCGGACTTCGTTTGGGAACAGACATTGTATACACTCATACCTGCGTCTGCGGAGACGTCGTTGGGCCAGACGGACGCCACGGGCTGTCCTGTATCGTCAGCGCAGGCAGGCGAGCAAGACACCAAGCCCTGAATGAAACCTTCAGTCGAGCTTTACGATCCAGTGGTCTGCCGTGCGTCCTTGAACCCGTCAGGCTAGACAGGGAGGGCGGCAAGAGACCTGACGGGCTGACCTTAACTCCGTTCGAGAGCGGATGCATGCTGGTTTGGGACGCGACAGTTACTGACTCATTAGCCCCTTCAATGGTCAGTGCTGGCGCGGCCCGGGCTAGTCATGCTTCGGCTCTCGCCGAGGCAAACAAGGTTAGAAAGTACCAGAACATCGGGTACCCGTACAAGTTTCATCCCTTTGCCTTCGAGACCCTTGGCGGGCCCGGTCCATCCACTCGAAGTTTGCTACAAAAGGTCGGGAAACGCCTGATTCTAGCCAGCGGAGACAAACGAGCGGGTGATTTTCTCAGACAGCGCCTGTCGCTGGATGTGCAACAGGGCAATGCGGCCTCGGTTCGGGGCACTCTCCAGAAATGGCTGGTCCCTACACTGGACCCCCCGTAACAGTGCACACGTTCGCAGGGACTCAAATGTCATGTTCCCACCTTGAATGATTGATTACATTGAATAAATGCATTATATATATTTGGTACAAATTATTATTCATCATTATTTACCCTAAACTGATAATTACAGTCTGTCATTATGTAACTAACTCTGGATATTAGGGAGGCTTTAACAGTTTCTCTCAGATAAGTATGTG
This sequence comes from Dermanyssus gallinae, assembly GCA_003439945.1. Taxonomy (NCBI): domain Eukaryota; kingdom Metazoa; phylum Arthropoda; class Arachnida; order Mesostigmata; family Dermanyssidae; genus Dermanyssus; species Dermanyssus gallinae. The sequence goes on from QVRM01002246.1 coordinate 156,385, forward strand.
ATTGCACCCAATATCGCATTTTCCATAGAAGTTACATACGTGTTCCTTAATGCTGAAACAGACTAACTTCATGCACATAATATATATATATATATATATATATATATATATAGGGAGAGAGAGAGTGCTACAGGACAATTTGAAAAGCGATATAAGAATGTCTAGGGCTCGTAAATACAAATTTTTTTTTCCAACAAAACATGGTCTCTGAGAAGCCTTGTTTTGGAGTGAAAGTGAAATTACTACAATATGTGACACTGGTATTGTTGTCCGGCATAGGAGCATAAAATGTGCCATTGCGAGACAACCAGACATCCTATGATGAAACTAATACCGTCGTGTTTGTGAGAAAAAGAACATATAGTGCCGGCCAGAAGATGCGGTCAGAAGTTTTTTTGTATTATTATTCACAGTAAATACCTCAAAACTAACACGTTCATGCAAGTGCATTGGGAATCATTTTGGTACCACACCTATGGCAATGCGAGTCGTGGTTGCGGACTAATTGAGATTTTTCGGAAGGCCTGTCGAAATTGAGTGCATGCACAAATGACCTACTAAAAAAATCACTCGTCATAGCTCTAGAGAAATACACCACTATTTATTATCTTACAGTAACTGCTCGAAGGTACCTCCGCGAACCACTATATTCAGCAGAGATTTCGTTGAGCGTCTTCAAATGTGCCATGTATTGCTCGAACAACCTCAGCAGCGGAGGATATCCTGGCGACCAGCTGGTCGCGTGACTCGACCGGAGTCTTGTAGACGAGCGCCTTCAGGTGACCTCAAAGAGAAAAAAATCGAGACTTGTTAAATCAGGCGATCGCGGTGGCCAACCAATCGGCCCACCCCGGTCAATCTACCAATTCTAGAAGGTCATATTGAGGAGGAGTTGGCGTACCGCAGCGGTGGAGTGCTCTATCGTGCTGGAACCACATCCTCTCGCGACTACCTTCTGCAACGCCTTCCAACGGTCCTGGTAATGTTTGACTCAGGAATGTATGGAATGCTTCTCCATCCAACCTGTTAGGAAGTATGGGTGGGCCTATGAGGTAGTTGTTCACCATGCCAGCCCACACATTCACGCAAAAATGACGCTGGCGTCTGCGCAGTCGTCTATCTGTTCTGCTGATTAGAGAGGTTTCTCTGTCCCGTAGTTGATTGAGAGGGCATTTTACTCTTCGGTACGGCCACTAGAGCTTGAATTTCCTGCCGTCGGAACGGATGTAGTCGTTCACCTCTTACTACCCTGTGGACAGTGTGTCTCGCACCAACGTTCGGGCCACTTCCCTCGTGCTTGCTGAAGGACGATCGGCTACGGCCTGAAGCATGCGCTCTTCCATTGCTGGTATTCTCTTGCTGTCCTTGGTCCACCAGAGTTGTAGTGACGGCTATGGTACAATCCAGTTTCACGTACGCGAGGACGATGTGTGTTCGCAAACGTGTTAGTACTTGTCGAGCCGGTGGCGTGGTGCATTCGTGTGCGCCTCACGACCGGAGAGACACTAGATAGGTGCGCGGGTTCGAGCCCCACCGTTGCACATTTATAGTTATGGAGGTCCGTCTATGAAGCAATGCGAAAAGCAGTCCCATGAACGTTAAATCTTGGCTGAGAGTCAGCCCAGAAAGTGTTTTTTTTAAACGTGTTAGTACTTGGCAAGCATCGATTTGGAAAACGCAGTGTGCGAGATGTCAACTTTCTCGGCCTCTGTGTCATCCGGGCCATCACGATACAGTAACGATAACGATTTTAATGGAGACGACAACACACGAGATACGTGTTGCACGTAGCACCGCCGCAAGGCAAATTGTACTAGATAGATAGCTTTTATTATTCTCATGAGTGGCTTACATTTGTACATAGGTTCACAGCTCCTCAAAGCCATCAAAGACTAGTATGGAGTGTTTATATTGCATATTTTCTTATAATTTTACTTATTGTCATTATGATTATGTTATTATCGTGTTCGGCTTATATTAGAGTAAGGTACCTAAATAGTATTGCTTAGCACTTTGTTTGAATATTGTCAAAGAAGAGGTTGCGCGCACATCTGGGGGGAGCTTGTTCCAATATGTGGCACCGAGATTTGATATTGAGAAACGAGATTGGTTACATGAAGCTGCAGACAAGATGAGAAGTTGTGTGTGTGTTCATGGTGGATGTCGAATGGGAAAGATTAAGCAGGTTGGGATGAAGTCCCATTAAGATTCGTTTGATCTTAGTTACGACACACATCTCTAATTGCAGAGGGTAAGGCAGAATCGACATCTCTACGTACTTATAACGCATGGATTCCCATGGTGGATATCGCAATATTACGCGCAAGGCTCTTTTGGTTGCAGACGATGTAACAGACATAAAAAAACGCATATAAGTCATTCCAAATATTTCAACTGCGTAGGTCAGATAACTATGAACGTAGGCGTAGTACATGGCGAGTAGACAGTCATGGGGCAGAATATTACGGCTCTTGAACAGGGCAGCGATGCTCCCTACAACTTTTTTACGAATGTGATCTGTATGAGCTTCAAATGATAATCTGGAATGTAAGACAACGCCTAAGAATTTTGTTTTATTGAGCATGCTAAAGTGTGGTTTCCGCTTTTAAATGTCTCATGGTTCATACTTAGGACACCTCTAGGCGATAAGAACTGGATAACACCAATCTTCGACCAATTCACGGACAAGCCACTGGCTCTAAACCAATCTGAGAGTCGCTTAAGGTCTTCTTTAATCATTTGCTCTACCTCTTGTGGGGAATCGCCCACAAAGAGTGCTGTGGTATCATCAGCAAATAGGGTCAGTCGGCCGTGTTTTGGTACTTCAAATATATCGTTTATAAATATATTAAACAGCAATGGGCCGCCGATACTCCCTTGAGCCACTCCAGCTGATATGTTCTCGACATCTGAAAACTTCTGCCCAATCTGTACCATTTGTTGTCTCTCTGACATAAAAGAACGTTCCCACGATTGAACACGTTCGTCAGCTCCATAAACCCTTAGTTGGTAATCAGAATATTGATGTCAACGTTATCAAACGCCTTTCTCAAGTCAACAAAAAGAGCAGCAACCGTTTTCTTTTTCTCAAGACTTTGACGGACGTCATCTACAAAGCCCATAACAGGGACGGTGGTGGTCATCTTAGAGCGGAATCCAAACTGTCGGCGATTGAGTACATTATGTTGTTCAAGATGGTCCCTGAGTTGTTCGAATGCGCATTTCTCAAATACCTTAGAGATTAGGGCCGGTATGCTGACTGGACAATAGTTTTTTTTGCGAGTCTGTCACCAGATTTAAGAAGCGGAATGACGCGACATAATTTGCCGCAATTGACAAATTAATCAGATACGATACAGGGTCAGCAAGAACTTCGGCTGCTCCTCGCAATACCTGGGATGGAATTTGCTCAGGTGCAACTGAGCATATCTTTGTTTTGCGTAAAAGATGTGCAATCCTTAGAGTATGACCCGGCTGAAATGAGATCTCTGTTGCTCCACGAGGAAAATTCTCAGGTATTACATATCTCTCAGAGCATTCCGTGTCGGCAGTCACACACGTCGATGTGTCGGTACTGGATGTGTCGGTCTATTTATTCACTCCAGACTGTCTTCTGTTAGTCTATTTATTCACTCTAGACTCGAACGTTCTACCAGTCCTCGTTGCTGATTGGTCAATAGAGTCGCGCATCGTGGTAACGTAGTTGTCTCCGATGCTTATAAGTGCTGTGGGGAGGACGCGTATGGAAGCCTAATGATGGTGATACAGACGTTGTGGTTAGAGCGCGATATAGGGGCGGTGGCGAAGATGCATCGAGCGTAGTTAGCAGAAGACTGGCGTGCCAATACTGTTGGCACTGTTGATGATGGTGTCGGTGTTGTGACTGTGGCGCGACAGGTAGGCAATAGTGAACGTGCTTTGATGTCGTGCTTTGATGTCTACCACGGCTCGCATTGCCGTTGATTTGGTACCCAAATTGTCTCTGACTGTTAGCAAATAAAGTAACCTAGATGGTGTGCCGGTGTTGGCTTGCTTTCATATCACCGTTGATCGATGAGGGGGCATTAAAGACAGCTTTTAGATTTGCGGAAGCTGTATACAGAAATCGTTCTTCCCAATTTAGAATTGATGTCAACGGTATCAAACACCTTTCTTAAGTCAACAAAAAGAGCAGCAACCGTTTTCTTTTTCTCAAGACTTTGACAGATGTCATCTACAAAGCTCATAACAGGGACGGTGGTGGACATTCTAGGGCGGAATCCAAACTGTAGGCGATTGAGTACATTATGTTGTTCAAGATGGTCCCTGAGTTGCTCGAATGCGCATTTCTCAAATACCTTAGAGATTGGGGCCGATATGCTGACTGGGCGGTAGTTTTCTTTTGCGAGTCTGTCGCCAGATTTCGGAGGCTAAGATTCCGCTTAGCCTCCGTGGGAAGCTCGGTGCGTGTCGTAAACCGATTTTCTTTTTCGAACGTTATCCTGGTCCGCCGGCATGACGCCATTCACGCCTAGGATACATAAGAGGGAACTGGTAAATATAAAAGCAAGAATCTTTTAGCCGCACCCCTGCTTGGTAAAGTCATGTCAAGAACTAGGCATTGTTGGAACTCTTTTTCTTTTTGGAATATTTTTTATGACGCATTTTTATAATTTCGATTGTGCCATTTATTTTATAACTTGCGCATAATAGGGCGAGCTTCTCCTGTTAGCCCTAGAGGTAAAGAAAACCTCCAGAACGTTTCCATGAATGCCATAGCATTCCCGATCGAATCACAGAGCCGTTTTTCGGTCAAAGCCGTGAGAGCCTTGAGCTTGCAGCTACGATTGCTGATGAAACAAGCTCTGTTAGTTCATTTAAGGAGTAGGTTCGCAACCCGTCCGCGCTCCAGGCAACCACATTCTGTCCCAAAGCGACAGCCTTATTCGTTTGGATACACTCCACCTGATCTTTGAGGTTTGGCCAATACCCATATTCGCGCAGTAAAACATATTCAGAGCAACTTGCAGAATCATGAACGCTGAGCGATACAGCGGTAGCTTATGAACAATTCCAATTTTCGCTGTAGGTTTCGAGACGTTACTGCTGTTGACCGAATCACGCGTAGGCCATGCTTGTATTGTCGGTCAATCACCTGGCGGCTACCTCAGGCCAATTTACCGAGACGTTTCTCTGGGAGAAAGCAACCTGCGGGCGCCCTCACCGTCACTGTCCTAGTAGTTAGTATTCGTCATCGTTGCACTATCGAGATGGCCAGTCTTTTAACAGCTGGTAGTAGCAGACACACTGACAGAGGAAACCGTTAAACTCTCATTGCAGACTTGTGTACGTACCATACTAGCCTTTGATGGCTTTGAGTAGCTGTGAACCTCTGTACAAATGTAAACCACTCATGAGAATAATAATAAAAACCTATCTATTCTGTCTACGACCTGCGTGTCGTAACCGTGTGAAAATGTGCTATCCAAATCGGCAGAACTCCCTATTTCCGCTATTGCTGATGGTGGTGGTGGTGGAGTTGCTGCGATTGTTTCGACAGCCGTCGTTGCTTTGTCTACCAGTAAGCATTGCCCGTGCGACGATACGATCCAGGTTGGACCTAGCCATGTGTAGCAGCAGCAGCAACAGCACCAGCAGTGCGTCAGCGCGGCTTCATGAGGTTCCGGTGAACTTCACCAACTACCGACTGGTCTCAGCTCAGATCGAGCGGCCGCAAGCGTTCGCCATGGTCCAGACCCTGAGCAGGCTGGGCGAACTCGATTTATGGTCGGCGATGCCTTCGAGTGACAACGGCACCGTCCTGTTCAGCGTCGGCCCGGAACGGTTCGCCAGCATTTGGTCGGCTCTCCGAGCGTCGCCGGGCGTTGTCGCCACACACGTCGTCGAACAAGACCTCCAGAAGCTGATCAACGACGAACGCTCGACGTTCGCCTATGCCGGCGAGCAGCAGTTGGTCGACCGTGTCCTAAACCTTCGCCAGTTCGAGTCCTACGCACAGATTGTCACGTCGATCGGCTACTACGCGAACAGCGCCGATCGAAGCACACGCGTGCAGAGCTTCGTGATTGGTCAGAGCGTCGAGGGACGCGACATTGTTGGCATTCGAATATCGAACTCGCTCGAGAGCAAGCCGATCGTGTTCGTCGAGTGCGGCACGCACGCCCGAGAGTGGGCCGCCATAGGGGCCTGTCTCTACATGATCGATCAGCTAGCCACCAATCAGGACACGCACAAGGACCTGCTTGACAGGTTGGACTTGCCTACCTGCAGCGCACGGTCTGCTATGCACTACCAATTATTCTTGTGTATATTTTTTGTTCTTCGAACCGTCTTCTCGGGACGGCAAATTGATTTAAATTCAGTAGTTCCTTATTGAGCTTAAAATGGTCATAATTACACATTTCCAACAATAGCAACAATTAAGGGCAGTTTGCGGAACAAGCTATCGCCCGTGTCTGATATATAAATATAAATCTTAAAAAAAGAGATATATATATATATATATATATATAAAGATATATGTATCTATATATATATAGTAATATATATGCTATATATATATATGTATATATATATATATATACTATATATATATATATATATATATATGTATATATATATATATATATATATATATATAATAGTATATTATAATATAAAAAAAAATATATATATATATACAGGGTGCGGCAGAGAAATCCGCACTAAACGTTATATATATATATATATATATATGTGTATATATGTACATATATATATATATATTTAGTTGAGTGATTGTTAGAACTAGCGTAGCGGCGTTGTCAAGTGTGTGGTCTGTGTGAGTTCCGGCGGCGAAACAACTTCGCGCTAACCGCCGGGACATAGAGTGTGAGGCAATACTACGAAGAGAGGCGGCGCTGCCGTATGGCTCTCTGTCGTAGCGTGAAACATATACATATATATATATAAATATATATATATATATATATATAATATATATATGATAGTATAAATATATATATATATATATATACATATAAATATATATATATATATATATATATATATATATATATATATATATATATATATATATATATATATATATATATATATATATATATATATATATATATTTAAGTTTAAAGTTTCAAACGTGGTTTATTCAACGGAACTGCATTTTGCAATGCTTAAGTTCTCGGTAAATAAAATGGTGACAAAATAAATCAATCACCGAGACAAAAGTGACACTCAACAATATTTCAAAGAATGCTTTGAATAAGCACAATTACACAATACATAGTCACAATAAGCATCATCACCAGGATGTCTATACAGCGTTTGTTACAATGTACAGCATTAGGTGAGGCAACACGCGCTAACATATACGCGCAAGTGAATTGATACACTCATACAGCATCTATATAATACACCACGACATCAGGTAAAAACACACGGAAAAAATTAAAAACAAATTTAATTTGGGAAGATGATCCCTTATAAAAAGCACTAATAACCCCGATTTAGGATATAACTAGATCATCAGCCCGATTCAGACTGTGAAATTAAAAGCCATTTTTTTACTTCGCGAGCAAAGAGGTGCTTCGATGTGAGGCATCTAATATTTTTAGGAATTCTAGTCCAAGTTTCGGGCAGGCGGCATGCAAGTGAGTGTTGACTAGTCTTCAAGGACACTGAGGGCACTGCAAAAGTTGTTGCACGCCTAGCTGATGTCCGATTTGAGGTAGGAATTAGTGGAAACGCAATCTCCGCTGGTACAATACCTCGCGAAATTTGATATGCTAGCATAGAAGCCCGCAGCGTGTAAATGTTTTCCACCTTGAGTAGGCTATATAGAGTAAATAAATCATGGGCCGAATCTCTCCGTCTCCTAGAAAAAATTGCTCTAAGTGCATCATTCTGAATTACTCTGACTCTCCGGAGAATTCCGTCATATCCACCACCCCAGAGAAGGATACCATAGCATAGTACCGGTAAGAACACGGCCTTGTACACCAGAAGCAAGCCCTCTGTGGGGACCCCAATCAATTTCATTCTGCGCAGCGCCGATATAACAACATAGCACTTGGGTGCAATATATTCTATGTGGGGATGCCACTTCAGATTTTCTTGGAGAACGAGCCTCAGGCACTTGGCTGTCTGCGAGAGCTTAATGTTTCGTAGCTCGAGTAGTTGGTTGTTAGGCAATGCCTGATGCCTCGGTGATGAGGGAAAAACTACAAAATGTGTTTTATCGGCATTGACAACTAAACCAAAAGTATTAAAAATGCTAATTCTATTGTCAACATTTTGGAGAGACTGGTGCAAATCTGCATCAAAATTACGATTATTAACTCCGTAGATTAGCGTCGTGTCATCAGCAAAGGCTATAGTAGAACCATGATTTAGCCCCTGAATTCTTAATAGGATAAAATTCAGAAGGATAAGAAACATAAAAGGCCCGAGAACCGAACCTTGAGGGGTACCTATATCAACCTGTTTCCACGAGGATTCTATTTGCCCAGCTCGAACCACTTGCCTCCGTCCTGAGAGATATGACCTAAACCAAGCAACAGCAGGCACGGAGCAGCCGAGCTGAGCGAGCATCTGGAACAGTAAGGAATGATCAAGACAATTAAAAGCAGCCGACACGTCAAGAAAGACCGCAAGACAAAACTTGTTTGTCTCCACCGAATCAGACACCCGCTGCCATAAGTGGGCCAGCGCTAGGTCAGTCGACCTACCCCTGCGAAAGCCGAACTGGTTGGGTGATAGGAAATTAATCGACTCTAAGTGTAGATTTAGCCTGAACAACACCAACTTCTCAATTACCTTTGAGATATAATCAACAACAGATATCGGTCTGTAATTTGCTGCGCGATTTCGTTCACCCTTTTTCTTGAATAGAGGAAATACCGCCGTATCCTTCAACCGTGCTGGGAAGTTTCCGGTCTCAAACGAGCGATTTATAATAGAAGTCAGAGGCCCTGCAATCGAAAAAGCTGATAGCTTCAACAATTTTGCAGGCACACCCGTGACACCTCGGCTCCAGTTTGCCTTGAGACTGGAGAGGACACCAAGAACCTCGGGAATAGAGACGGGAGAGAGTGAAAATACATTATTGTTTCTTTTCCAGACCTCATCAAGTAAGGTTTGCAGATTCCTGTTTTTCTTGAGGTGAGCGACCGTGTTATTTCCTAACGTGGCAAAGTGACGGTTTAGCTCATCTGCTATTTCTACTGGATCTTCCAAAGTTTTATCATCGCCAACTATTAACGCGGACGGTAGGCCCACTGCGTCACGTCGCCTGCCACAGAGGCCGTTGATGAATTTCCAGAGTTTAGCGGAATCGTCACGCAAGAATTCAAAACGAATTTGATAGAATGCTGTCCTCGCAGCGCGGATAGCATTGAGGTAGCGGCGACGGCTGTTTAAATAGGCGGTCTTCGTGTCTACCGAATTTATCTTACGATGTCTGCGGTACAACTTATTAACCTTGCGACGCAGCCGCCGTAAACCTGGAGAGAAGGAAAACTGACACTCCTTACCCGAACTGTCAGGGTCAGGAAGGTCTACAAGGTCAAATGATTTTTCGTATGTAAGAAGCAGGATGGTACTAAAAGCGTCAAATGCAGAATTTACGGTGACTGCATCATACACCGTTAACCACGAGACATCTTGTAAGCGGCGTAGGAACGTGTCAATGTTAGCCTTTGTATGACGTCTACGTGGGTTTAGAGCCGACTTTTCCAAAGGCTTAGTAGTCGCGGAGTTGTCGGAAAGACTTAGGAAAACCGGGTAATGATCAGAAAAGAGCAAAGTTTCAAGAACCGTAGGCTAGATGGTAGTAAACTTCGAGCAATTTGAAACAGCTATGTGGTCTATACATGTACCCGACGCGGGTCTCGTTATGCGATCCACTACAAGGGTGAAGTCTCTAACGGAAAAGAATGATGAATAATCGCTAGGTTGCGGAACCGAAAGTAGATTAATATTTGCGTCGCCCATAACAATGACAGGGGTGGAGGTACAATTCGGTAACAGCTCGTCTAGTGTATTTAGTAGGGTGTCTTTGCACGAAACATAATTGGAATAAAACCCTACAATAAAACATTCAAGGCCTGCCCGTTTTTTTAAATGTACGCGTACCACCTGGACATTACCATCATGACTAGAAACTGAGCGAGAAGATAAGATACTGCAGGTGGAACGCACGTAGATGCCGACACCGCCGCCTAGTCTTCCCTGCCCTCTGTTTGACGTGACTAGTTCGAAACCACCTATAGAATGAGATGCCTGATCACAATGCTTTAGCCAAGTTTCACTAACGACTGCCGCATCAAACATGGCCCCTTCTTCATCTAAAAAATGGCTTAACACCTCCAGTTGACCTGTATACACCATATAAAAAAATATATATATATATATATATGTGGTGTATGTCCTTTGAGACAGTATTTTCCCAAACAATCGGTTGTTCACAGAACTCAGAATGTGGCATTGGTATTGAGGATAATATTATTAGATTATGATGAAGACCATTTTTGTGGTCAACTTAGTCAGATTGTTATTTTGTGTTATACATAGTGGTGTATATGCACTACGTGACATGATGTGCTAGTTTTATAAACTGGTATAAAGTAGTTATCTTGCCTTTTCTTCTCCTACATAGTTGTGCGAAGTCTACGTTCGAGGAAAATTCTGCACAACAAGAAGACACTTCACTGGCTTGCGTAGCGAAAAGCGAATAGCCAGTTTGAGGAAAGTCATAAAAAGTCGATATGTTGTTATGTCTTACGTTAACGATTTTTCGTGAAAAATCGTAAACTTTTTTCATTACGATAAAAAAATGTATGTCCAAAAGACCAGTCTCACGTAATAACACATTTAATGCCCACCATGTTCGTACCAAAGTGATGGCGCTGCGTTACGTAGTTGTCAAGTAACTTTTTTCGATAGCCATATAGAAAGCGAAGGCATGCATACTTGCATAGGGTGTATGAGAAAGTTAGGTACATATTATGAGGTTTGGTAGAACTCAGCAACAGAATGATTTTTCCTAATGGAAGAAGGGAGCGGAACCGTCTTGGCAATTTTTTTACGATTCTGAACGTGAAAACTTGCACGTAAAACATAACAACTATGACTGTCGAAAACGCTTAGTTACTTGGCAACTACGTAACGCAGCACCATCACTTGATACGAAAATGGTGGACATTAAATTTGCTATTGCGTGAGAGTGGTATTTTGGACGTACATTTTTGGTCGCAATGGAAAAATTTTACAATTTTTCATGAAAACGCGTTAACGTAACACATCGACTTTTTATGACTTCTCTTAATATGGTTATTCGCTTTTCCCTACGCAAGCTAATTAAATGTAGTGTGCAGAATTTTCTTCCGAACACGCCGGTATAATCGGTTCCTTCACGCGTTGACTGGTTCTCCCGCAAACAACTATGTAGGAGCAAAAAGGCTGAATAACTACATCTATAAACTTCACTCACACTTCATATATATATATATATATGGAAATCGAAATACTGATATTGTTTCTCGCTACACGCGTCTGTATATATATATATATATGGAGATCGAAATACTGATATTTGTTTCTCGCTACACGCTTCTGTATATATATATATATATATATATATATATATATTGTGTGTGTGTGAAAAGAGGAGAATTCAGGTGGTCACTTTGACGCTTAGAGCCCCTTGTTGAGTTCCAAGTCGTTACATATCCAAAATATGACGTACCATCCGTGTGAATAAATTTCCAACAATAGAGGGAGCCATGCGTTTGGGCTTGGACGTTGCAATATTATACCACTTGCATTTGGAAACATGTTAGCGTAGTTTACTTTACGCGCACTTTCCATCACCGTTTCTAGAAGTCTAGTCTTTCTAGAAGGAATTTCGTGAACATGAACTCTTTCCGCGTAGAGAGATAAAAGAGGAGTTGGGTTTAAAGTATACAATATCTCGTTAGGCTCGATGTCTTTTTCTCTCGTTCCTTAGTGCCACAACCCTTTCAGCAATAGCACCGGTCAGGAGTGCAGGTGACAGACGCACCGACGTCCGAAAATCTACGTACGAGATGGATCCAAGCATTGCAATGGTACACTCAATTCTAACTGAAGGGCTTAAGGAAATTTCAGCTAATGTGTGTCAGAGCTGCTAAAGATAGAGCTTAACATCTCAATTTAGAATCGTTCGAAAACTCAACAAGTTACTCCCAATTTTTCCAGCACCGTAGTGTCATTGCCCATGGCGTTAGTCTATAGATATAACCAAAAAAGTACTACTCAAACTGAAAGCATCCAGAATGTTGTAAACCAAAATTGACGGGAAGGTCTGCAACAAAGTCGTGCTCAAGCTGCTCGAACGCATGTTAAATGGTGCACCATAACATGTATCTTAAGACATAAAGTCATATTTATTCCTGCGTAAAGGAATGTGCGGAATAAATACTCATGATCTATATTTTCTAAATGCTAGCGTTTGGAACTAATACAGCACACTCGTCATCTGTTGATCAAATATCTAATTAAAAATCTGATCAGCCTTTTAAGCGTTTCCAGAGTTTAGTTTGTCTGGTACTAGAGATATAAGATTAAGCTAACAACAGTAAATCGAAGATTGCTGCAATTCATATCTCTTACTCCCTATTGACTTAGCTGTGCTCAAACTATTTGCCTTAGGGGAATTTTATCAAAATCTCAGCTTCTCCTATAAAATTTTTGACAATACCTAGAACATTCGAGTCAGTCAACATTGAACGCTATATATATATATATATATATATATATATATATATATATATATATATATATATATATATATATATATATATATCTATTCAGGAAAAACGTACTCAATCCCGCTGAGTTATACACTTTAAAATGATGTGCTTCACTTTGAGGACTTGTACATGCGACACTGTCTGAAGTCTATTTAGAGGCCTCCATTATATATATATATATATATATATAATTCGCTTGGCATGTATACCTAAATACACATGCCATCTTTACATCAGGGGCGTATACAATATCTATACATTTATACGCCACCTGTATCTCTCTTTTTTTCTATATATATATATATATATATATATATATATATATAGAAATCACCTGCATGCGTGCATGCTTTACATTCGACACGCTTACGTACAATACATGTTACTCCCAAAATTAGATTCAGATGTCATTTATTTATATATATATATTTATATATATCATATATATATTATATATATAACATGTATTGTACGTAAGCGTGTCGAATGTAAAGCATGCACGCATGCAGGTGATTTCTGAAATATATACATAAAGTAAAGAGACTTGGACCTAATATAATTATATGACTTTCATTGCTGATGATGACTCTAATATCCTTAGGAGGCAGGCATTGTTAAAACTAAAAAGTAAGTGGCTCCATGATACCATGGACTATTACGGAGACCTTAGATATCTCAATATGTCCGTTTATGCTGCCGATTTAAGCGTCTCTGATATAAAAGGGTGACAAGCGTATTTAGAAATAAATGTCAAATAAATTATATATATATATATATATACTATATATGACTAGCAAAAAAAAAAATTATATATATATATAACAAATACGCGATGATAATTCACCGTGGTAGTCTTACGAATGTCGTTTTACCGTAAGAGCAGCAACATGCTGAAGGCTTTACACGCCGTCTTGAGTGTACTGTACTCGCTGATTTCCCTCACTCTCTCCCTCTCTCTCTCTTCTCTCGATGGCCAGATTTGAGTTTCACATCGTGCCTTCGGTGAATCCCGATGGCTATGAGCACACGCGAAATGTAAACAGGATCTGGCGGAAGAACCGGCGCCCGCACAGGTCCGGCTGGTTTCCTTGGCGGCCTGCGCCGGGGTCGATCTGAACCGCAACTTCAAAGCAGGACCTCACTGCGGCGTTGGCACGGATCGAAGGCCATGTTCGGACGTCTTCTGCGGGCCGGAGCCGTTTTCCGAACCCGAAACTGCCAGTCTTCGCGACTACGTGTCGGCGATCAAGGACAGCGTCGAGTACTACATATCTCTGCACGCGTACGGTCTCATGTGGATGTTTCCCTACTCGCACACTCGCACTCACAGCTTGCATTACAACGAGCTTTTGGCGAAAGCCAAGATTGGTGCCGATGCCATCAGGTAGGTGGGGTAGGCGGGGCAACGTCTGAAAGAAACAACGCTTTCCGTGTGCTCCGTGCGTCTGTCTAGACCGACTGGGCTCTGCTATCATTATTGGTCGTCGAGCCTGGTGGTGGCGTGGTGGGTGCATTCGCGTGCGCCACGCGACCGGAGTAGACACATAGGTGCAGCACGGGTTCGAGCCCCACCGTTACACATTTGTATTAATGTGTAGCAATAGACTACTATATATGCACGCATACATTCAAAAATGTCTGTCCTGTCTACCCCTAACTACTCGTACTCCGACAAAGTTAAGCAAGGTGGTTCGAGTGGCTCGGCCACTGCCTTTTCAATTTTACATTGTTTTAGTTTAACTGTGAATTCTGCTCTCGGATGATTTTCGTGGCTACCAATTTAGATAGATTAAGTGCACAACTGGATTTGTTTAACGCTCTGACAACCAACTAAGTTAAATAGGTAATTAAGACGCTCGTAATGGGCTAAGTTGCCTGTGACACGATGTTGTCTAAATGCATCTATTGTCATCGCGTTCTCGTACTGGATTTATATAGGCTTTCTCCAGCAGAGGTATGTAGCAGCAGGGTAATGACAACCACGTCCAACAAATACAACCAGCAAGGCCGGGGCTCGAACTTGCGATTGTTTTGCTAACCATGGTTGCCATGGCAACGCCCCGTTTCGAACGGGGAGTTAGCCCCGCTACTAAATATAGTCAGCTACAGGCTAGAATAGAACGGGCGGAGGAGGGGCAGGTGAATATTTCACAACAGAGATGGTGCTGCATCATGCACCTACGCTATAAAATATCTATCGCCCGTAAATGCCCGCTATCATATTATCCGTGGGCCGCTTTGTGGACTGTTTCTCTACTCGGCCAAGATTGACTAAGGTAATCCCGAAATTAACGCTAGGCCGGTAGGATTATCTCGGAGGCAGTCCAAGAATAAATAATTCGTGGAAATACCACAACTCGTTATCGATTCTTAGTGCGACGTCAAGGCCGATTTGGATCGTGACATTTGCCGCTTGCTACTCGCAAGGGTTGTTGACCAATTAGAGACGGTGGTTATCGTTTGGAAGTGCTCTCCAGCATTTCGCTGCACACTGTCCACAGGCTAGTTTAAGTTGTGGCAGTCTATGACGGCTGTGGCATCTCGTGGATCCTTGTCGAGAGGAATACTTGACTTCGACCGACCAAACTATATATAGGTGCGGTGGCCAACCTGCAGAGTTGTTAAGGCGCGTTCCATATGTGAATTCTAGAATCCTCTACTTAGCGACAACCTTTACCTGGCATACCAGCGACTTTTGCTTAGCAACTCTACTTAACTTGAGAGCTACTTTACTACCTGAATTAGCGCATCCTACGTTTGCTTAGAAGGACGCCAGGAAAGCAAATTGTGTACGCTCTGCGAATTGTGCGAACCAACAATAACCGTGAGGCGAAACTTATCGAAAACAGAGTTTTGCTTGGCTTTAATAAACTGGGAGCGGCGAGTGAAAACTAATCAAGCCTTGAAAAAAGCATACAGCGGTACATTTCGACGTCCACCTTCATCGAGTGGTGTATCCTAGTCGATACGTGCACACGACTACAGATCCGTAGTAATGCTGGGTCGTCCCGTCGGACTAGTCGTCAGATACCTCAACGATCCCTGCATTATCCTATATACGATATATGTACTCGATCGTAAGCGTGTAATGTCTCAGTAAAAAGGGCACTAAAGGAAGCGTGGAAGATGCAGAACTACGAACAGCAAAAACACCAATACCAACAACCGTCCTAGACGCTCGGTTAGGACAACTACAAGAATGCCCTAAAATTATGTTCATTACACCAAGCGCTATTGAGCGCGTCTCTGTTAAAATAAGCGCAATACATGCATCGCCTGATAATAATTCGTCGGGCCGTGGTTTTGATGGCTCGAGTTGTACTATACGTATCATGCAGACGCCGATGACGTGTTTCTGTGCAGCCCAGCAGTTCGTAATAAAAGCATGTCGTTTAAAGGTACTTTAACTTTGTATTTGAGATAGCTTTAACGCAAATTTGCAATCTCTGAAAGATCGCATCTAGATGTCGTATGTGTCGCACTGGAATCGAACCCGCGACTCCTAGGACAGAGTCGCCTAGCTCCTCCGCCAGTCCATTTAGTTTTTTATGTGTACTCATTTTAGTGAATTCCACGGTACACGTATGACCCAAAACGTGGCGCTCTGATGACAGCTCTGATGCTCGAATTTTCGATCGAGTTGTTACCTTTCAGAGACGTCGGTCGTGTTGTTGCTGTTGTTGTTGTTGTTGCTGTGTTGTTGTAGCAAGTTCGGTATAATGTATTTCGTTTGTAAATTGTCGTTGTTTAACAACAACGCTTGCCGTGTGACTTCGCCCGTATATATTTTAGCAGACTAAGAAGTATCAAAGTATATATATTTTAGCAGACTAAAAGGTATCGAAAATCTTCGAAATAATGTCATCTTTGAAGTAATGCCAAAGTAATACCGAGCCTGGGGGTGGGGAGGTCTCCGGGTTTAGTGGGTTTGCGAGTCTCACACTAGTCACGCAGGCTAGTGGCGCATGTGCATCTTGCATTCCCGAAACCTCCCAGAACAAAAAAGACTAAAAAGTACATCAGTGTTATACAATAAAAAGGAATTTAAATAGTAGTAGTCATAGTATTAGTAACCATAAAAGAACAATATTAGGAACCTTTGCATCCTATATTTTTACCTCGTTTACTAGCCTTTTGTGTACTGCGCTAAAAATGTTGACATTACGAATCATTTAATGTCGATTGCTTCATTTGGCAGGTCTAAGACAGGCGCAGAGTATGCGACCGGGCCAATCGCAGAGACAATCTACGCGGTCACTGGCTCTTCTGTCGACTGGTCATATATGGAAATGGGCATCACGAAGTCATTTGTGATCGAAGTTCAACCGCCTCAGCGATTGCTTAGTCGAGGCTTTCTACTGCCTGCTAGTCAAATCATCTCCGTTGGAGAGGAAACCTTCACCGGACTCAAAGCCATGTGGCTGTCATAGATATGTGTCATGTATGATGCTAATGTCACTGCAACTACTGCCAGTGCTAAATAAAATGACAATCGAAATCCAATGAGCTTCTTGCTGATAAACGTTCAAAATTGCAGAGATTAGAGTATCCCTGTAATCAAAGGCTAGTGAAATGGTAATCATGTTAAACGGCGCATGTTGGCGAATATATATATATATATATATATATTGTTTTTTAAATTTTTAAAAAGCTTTGAGATGTAGAAGTTAACGTAAAGTGTTATGTAATAAATAGCGCAACGATTATGTTATTTATATTAAAACACAGCGACCTCGCAAGTTCAGGTCAAAAGTCATATTACTAGAGAAACGCGAATGATTCCATTGTGAATTAAGGACGTAGTTGTTTTTATAAACCCTATAAAGGAAATATGGAAAGAAAATAAATGTTTGGTATACATGCATAATAGTACAAATGCATGCCAGCAAAAGTAGTAGTATAGATGCCGAAAAAAAACTATAATGCTTTGTTTCTTCACTTTTTTAAACTCGAAAAATCTGCCTCAAGAAATTATCTTATCCGAGGGGGTTTCTAAATGTGAGGTTTAAAATAAGTGGTAACTAAAAAAAATTCAAAATGTTGAGAGAAGGAAGCAAACCTCTAGGGCTTGCGGTTGATAGTACGCAGGGACTTGGCAAAGTTCTTTGAAACGTCTATGATAAAATAAAGATACTTTTTTTTAAAAGTAAATTTATTATTCAGATTTCGACGTAATTTTTATCAATTTATGTGCCTTTGTTTAGGCGGTGGATGTACACGTCGAAGCACATCCAATCGCGTTTTTCAATATCTTCACCTCGCTGGCTTCACACACTGGTTTTCGTGAATCAATTCCTCTCACTTTTTTTTTATTTTTAGAAAGAGAGGTGCTTTATCAGTTTGACTGCAGTCTTTTGCAGCGAGAAAAGCCTTAGTGTTTTAGACCCGGTGAGCTGGGCCGTTGTTATGGTGGAGAAACCAATGCCATAGAGATGCTGTAGAGCTTCTGGTGAGCGCAGTGAAATCTTTTGGCAGACATTTTGCAATTCACTAATCAATCATTAAACCACCTTCTCCCAGCTTCTTAAGGACTAAATGTAATGCATTTTAAGGATGTAAAGCTAAATGTAAAGCTTTAAGGGACTAAATGTGATGCTTAATACGTCACAGGTGATAAAAGTTGGATACATAAAAATGTTCCCAGCTCTTATCTTATCCCTTGTACCGAGTTTCGAGAATAAAGAAGACCGGCTTGTCGAGTTTTATCAGAAATTCTTCTCTCGAAAGTTCTGAGACTTGAGGGGGAAAGCCATAAAAATGTACTAAATAATTTCATCATTTTGACGAATTGCGGGAACAAAGAAGACCGGTCCGTCGAATTTTGTGAGTATGTTTGTCGTCCATTGCTGCTTTTAGACCTCGTTCACGGGGCTTGCCGTACCGGTTGAAAGTTTTCTATGCACTTATGGTCAAACATTTCTCGTTGGAAATTGTACAAACCTACAGTACTCCGTCCGATTTCCGTACGGCTATTGCGGCACCGACATGTCTGTGCTCGCCAGTTTGTCGTACCTTCTCTGTAAGAGAACACTTGAATGCTCCACCCAAGCATCGACCAAGATAATGCTATCCAGTGAATTTAATTTTAACCTTTCTCTCTCTCTACTACGCGGAAAAAAACCTACAACTTTCCCAGGTCCCAAAGTATATTAGTTCTCATTATTTCTTCCAAGTAAAGAAAGTCCGGTTTTTCCCAGTAAAGAAAGCCCAACCTGTGATTTTTGCATTCGGGCGTCCTGGCAACATTGACTAGCTTTGAGAGTTTAACGGACACAAATAGACGGTAAAATAAAAGAAACATTGCTTATGCTCAACAGTAATTGAGTCATTTGATTCGCAATTCATACAAAAAGTGCTTAACCAATACTATCATTGCTTATCGTTCAGCGCAGTGTCCATTACATAACTGGTACATGGAATTTTCGTATCTCAAGATTAAAATATGATATTCCCCAGGAACAGAAGCGTGCCGATTTTTATTTTACTAATTGACAGAAAATACGCGGACATTTTTTATAAGTGCGTATAATTTATTTTCTAACTGAATACTCACTGCGGTGTGATGCGCAAAGAGCCAGACGCGAGATCATATAACTGTATGCTGCGGGGACTGTCAAAAACCGTTGCTTGAGACACGTTAGGGATATCGAACGACGAAACTCTAGACGGAAAACACCAGCGTTTAGTTTTTCGATCACTCCTTTACTTAGATGGTGATGATGTAATTAAAGCGCCAAAGCGACCACCGGCGTCATTCCATGGCCGTCGTTGCCGATCGTCACGCGCCGCTCGACTCGCACGAGAGAGCACTCACTGAGTACGCCAAGGGGTGCTCTACCTCTTTTGGCCGCGATGACCTTGTTGCGTATGAACTTGAGGACTTAAACAATCGTTCTCATTGCCTGTAGAGTGCAGCTTAATTCTCATTACGTCTCTAATCTAGGCTCACCAGTAGACCGACGCTCAAGCTAACTCTGCATCCCTCGCTCACTTTGTTCTCACTCAAAGTATGTGTCACGCTATCAGGCGGCAGTCGTGTGCTGATGTTGTACTCCTTCCCCCCCCAGAAGCTACGTATTCATCTATCTACATATATACACGCACACACACACAAACACACGCACACAAATCAGTACGTATACTCGAACTGTATTCAAGTTTCGACGTCAATTGCGAGTTGTGACGGCCGCCTTTGTTGCATACTGAGATGGTGGGCGACGTTGCGTGGATCTTTGTGGCGCTGTTCGGCGTATCGGCCGTTCTGGCCGGACCCGTCGAGCCACCTGTGAATTTCACCGGTCACCGACTAATACAGGCTAGGTTTGGCTCGGCTCAGGCGCTGGAGCTCGCCCACCAGCTGGAACGGTCCGGCCGTCTGCAGCTCTGGTCCGATCACCCCTCGGAAGATGGCGACGCACTGTTGTTGTTCAGCGTTGCGCCGGAGTTTGCCGGCGAAGTCGCGTCGACGCTTGCCGACGACTCCCACGTAACCGCCGTCAAAGTGCTCGAAGACGACCTCCAGACGCTGATCGACGAGGAGCGACCCGACGCAGCGTATTACTACTCGGTGAATTCCGCCGCCCCCGTCAGTAGGCGTGCCAACCTTCGAGAGTTCGAGTCGTACGACCAGATTGTGGCGTCGATTGACCACTATGCGAGCCGGCCTGGCGTGGCCGGGCTCGTAACGCGTTTTGTGATCGGGAAGAGCTTCGAAGGACGCGACATCGTCGGCATTCGGATTTCGAGCACGGCAGCCGGCAAGACCAAGCCGGTGGTGTTCGTTGAGTGCGGCATTCATCCGAGAGAGTGGGCCTCGATCTCTACGTGCTTGTACATGATCGACCGGCTCGCGATGCACCAACATGACCACAAGGACCTGTTAGACAGGTAACTAGATAACGATAACGACTCCACACGCTCGCGACGTCTAGCTTAATCACCACGCACTAACTGCGAACGTGCATAATATGCGTATCTGTAAAATGTTCAATCAGTTCAAGCATTTTTGACACGGCAAGAATAGCATACAACACACTTCCACGCAAAATACTTTTTAAATATATTTGATCAGATGGTGGTCTCCCTTACGGATAGTACACGCCCAGGCCACTTGTACAGGAGATGGTCGGTAATATGCAGTCGTTAATTTTGTAGTCGAAGTCAAGTACTCCACGTTTCAGTACTACGCATTTGGAGAGTGAGAGAATCATGTTATTTTCAGAATAAAGGTATATACATTTATTAGATATCAGTCGTAATGACGAGAAATATTTTATAAAAAAAGCAATGCTATTTTTGACTGTAATGCAAAGTGTGGTTAGCGTTTTATTTTCCTTCTAGCTGTGCTTTTCCGTCGCTTCTCGGTAGCTCATATCCTGCTCTCATACACTCGCAAATCTGCCGTCGCTCTGAGCCTTCCCAATCGGCGCAGATTTTTTGTGAACTGCGTGGAACGGAGAGCTAATTGAAGAACGTTTATTTTCCTGCTGCTAACTTGAGTTTTACCATAATAAGTTTATCTATTTTGTATATGTTACCAGTGAGAACGGCCGGCATTCATTACGGCAGGCCATACGTGCAGTAATAGTAGTTCACAGACGTGAACAACGGCAGCGAAGCATGCAGACTTTAAAAAATGTTTATATTTATATATATATATATATATATATATATATATATATAAGGTGATATTTAGTATCAGTCGCGATGAAGACCTGAATCCGTGTCTTAAATTAGAACGCCGAGGTTAGTCTAGGAGAGGGTAGCTTCATGCCTGTTATATATATATATATTTATATAATATATATATATATATATATATATATATATATATTTATATAAATATATATATAACAGGCTTATTTCCAAAGAAGCATTTGAGGTTCTTATTGCGACTTGCTCCAGCGGCGGTTTGTCGGTATGTCGGTCGTTGACCAGAGAGGCGTAAATACGGCGTGACTGTTAGAGCAATGACGTAACATGGATCAAGTGAACAATTTGAGTGAAGTCTACTTTCGTTGGTGGTTCACACATGCTCTGTCGACACGTGCGCCGGTACGAGTGTTCAAATGCCAACGAGCGAATCCTGGGTCAATAGGTCAATCAAACTATCACGCAACGACGTGCTTTTCTGTACGCCACCAGGTTTGAGTTTCATTTTGTGCCTGCGCTGAATCCCGACGGCTACGAGTATACGCGCAACGTCAATCGGCTATGGCGTAAGAATCGCCGGCCGGCACAGAACGCCGGCCTCGCGAAGCGCTGCGTCGGCGTTGATCTGAACCGAAACTTCGACGCTGGCACGCACTGCGGCGTCGGCACCAGCCGCGACCCCTGCTCCGACATCTTCTGCGGCGTGGAGCGTTTCTCCGAGCCCGAGACGAAGGCGCTTCGTGACTACCTGACCAGCATCAAGGACGACGTCGAGTACTACGTGTCGCTGCACTCGTTCGGCCAGCTGTGGATGTTTCCGTACTCGTACACGTCGGCGAACGCGCGGCATCACGACGACCTTCGGGCGAGAGCGAAGATCGGCGTCGACGCGATCAGGTACGCTAGTAGAGGACACGGAGGCGCGTCAGCCCGTCAGAAGTGACGCGAGTGGTCTGAGTGCGACGCGAGTCGGCCGATGCACGTTTCGAGGCTTTCTTCTCTTTCACCTCTCTCCCTCTCACGCTTTCTATTACTCTCTCGCCCTCTCTATCTCTCTCTCGCTCCTTGCTACAAAGTTCTCTAGGCAGCTAGTTACGTCATAGACAGCAAAAAAAGCAACAGCATGCAGCAGCCGCCAATTGGAGATGATAGACTAATGGATGTACTCCGTCTTTTGCAGAGCTTACAACGGTGCGAAATACACGTACGGCCCAACCAGCCGCGTCATATACAAAGTGACGGGCTCGTCGATTGACTGGGCGTATGACCATCTCGGCATTAATAAGTCGTTTGTGCTGGAACTTCCACCTAACTTTGCTTCGGAGCGTACAAACAGAGGTTTTCTTTTGAGTCCACTGCAAATTATCCCTGTCGGAATCGAAACTTTGACGGGACTCGAAGCCATGTGGTTGTCGTAAGGGCTTATGTCATTGTAAGCTGCACACGGGGTGGGCTTCACCGCAACAGATAAAAAAAAAACTCGTATATTGTTGCTAGCGGCGTGCACATATAGCTACGTATATTTAATAGAGCCATATATATATATATATATATATATATATATATATGGTATATATATATATATATATATATATATATATATATATATATATATATATATATATATATATATATATATATATATATATATATATATATATATATATATATTTATATATATAAAGGCTTATAAATGTATATAAAGGCTTTCCGCATTAAATAACATGCCAATACGATCACAACATTAGTTCTAACAATTTAAGTTCAATCGAACAGTCTTCCTCGACTCGAGGTGGGCATATTCTCCGTCGATAATCTGTCAAATAACCACACTGTCAAATAAACAGAATGAATTTCGTTTCGGTCAAAATTTTGTTCTGGCTTTTAGAAAATTATGAGTTGCGTGATTGTTTGTTGCAAAGCTTTGCCTGCTAGGGGCGTTTTGAAAATTCTGAAGTTAATAGTAGTCGGACGAGGTTAAAGAAGGCAAGTTGAATATGTCTTTTGCTGCGTTGTTGGCCTACATATATTGGCTATTTAGGATGTGGATTCATCTTACAAAGGCCAGTTTTAATTTCTCTAAGATGTGCTTTACGACGTACATGAAAGGCACTTAGCCTTGCCATAGGCTAGCAGTAAATTCGTGCACGCCCTGACTTGCTTTAAGCCGAGTGTAGGTAAGCTTCGTCCGAGATTGCGGTCTGTGGCAATTTTTATTATTATTACTATTACCGCCTTGTGTGTTCGTCCAAGGTGTTGAATTTCACGAGGAGAGCTGTCTAGGCACTTTTCGGTTCTGCTCGCCGGGTTAACTAAGTACCACTCAGTCAACAGACAAAAAACTGACAAGCATGTCATTAAACTTTTGAGACAAAATCCGCAGGATTATATGGCTAATTTGTAACCTCGATGATACCTGGATCGGTCATATCACTCCAGAACGGGAAGGCGCCACCAGGAAGTAGTAAATCGCACGCGGCAAAAGACCTCCCACCAGGATAGGAAGGCTCAAATATACCGGAAAGGTTTTGGCGACAATTTTCTGGGACGCAAAACGTATTCTATTAATTGCCGTTGCGACTGTTTGTATTTGTTTGGAAACCTCAACAAGTATTTCTAGAAAAGAGATATCAGAGCAACAATGATGTGATATGTGCGGTGGATGAGTATCTTGGGTATAAGAATTCGTAATATTTGGCTGGTGGTATAAAAGACGTTGAGGGTCGTTGGACTAGATATGTTGATGTGTCTCCCATAATGATTGCCTATAACATGGTCCACATTGTACCGGCTAAACTATAGGAGAACTGGAGCTTAATGCTCAACTTATTGCTTATAAAGGCCTCATTGAAATTAAAATTAAGGCCTCTTTGAAAACGAAGAAGGCATGAAGAATCCTTAGAAGCACCTGGAGGATGACGGGCGTCTGGTTTCTCTAAGCGTGTCGCACTGTTAGTACACGCGCTACCCTGGTGCTCACAGTAGCCTTTTCCGAAGACCAAAAGTTGGAGGAGTTGCAATAAAGCATTCAAAAGGAAAACCAGTAAAGGCATGGCAGGCCGAATAGAACTCTATTCCTTCTGATGCATCAGGACACACACATTCCGATACCTCACCCCAAATATGAACAAAATGATAAAGCGGCCGGGGGGAACTATTGCCTCACGCAGACACTCACGAAGCATGGGAACTTTTAGAACTTTCTCTTTCAAAATGTGGGCAGCCTATGTTTACGGTCAAGATGGGGCGGATGGTGACCCGTATCACATTTGTTTAAAAGTGTCATGTACTAAAAAAGGCTAGAGCCACAGTAACTGCAAAGCACAGGGGCAAATGGGCTTTGCGAGAAAAACATGCGAGATGCAGAGATGAAAGTGATTGGAAGCATAGCCTCATCGCACATCGAACGTGTGGTACGGGAGACCTATACGACAACACCTGGCTCTATGCCAAGCAGGTATACTACGCACCGAAAGTCCCAGATTACGACTTGCGTGTGGTGTGCCGTCCAGAGTTATTGGTACATTTCATCTTTAAATACAACGACGGCTGCTTCACAGAAGGCCATATGGTGGCAGCCTGTGGTCTGGTCTATTCTGGAGTAATAATAATATTAATAATGTTTTACAGTTATATCTTTATGGTCTGCGGAAATAAAACAACACAGTACCTAGTGTCCGTTATCTCGGTGCATTAAAACATATGATTTGACCATAAAGCTCTCTGAGGGTGTAAAAGGTGTAACATCGGCGTCTATCGCGAGATCGTTTTTGTCGCTTCTTCGCCTGAACTCACGCTCGAGTGAAAACATTTATAAAAATCTTGTTTTTAATTAACGACTATCTTCCGCCTCCTACGGGTTTGGAACTTGTCTTGAGGTATATATTCAATGCATCGAAGGCCGGACAGATGTTGAGATATCTAGAGTTTACCCAAGAGACTTCTAACGGCATGGCCTGTGTGGCATTGATGCTGGCCGTAACGTTGATGTGAGCAGTGTTGGTACGGCGAAGCTACAGTGGTACACTGACACCACAAAGTCGCGCATGCTTCACGCCGCCACATGAAGCTGGCATAAGCTTCGGCTGGGTCATGATCGGTAGCAGCAATGGGCCACAACAGCAAACATCGGCAATCATCAAATACCATAGACTACTACAGCCAAAAGCGTCATAAAGAGGGCGAAACTGTGGAGGCCGCGGTAAGGCGGTCATACTGCAATGCTAGTCTATGGCAGGAGAGAAACTATCGCGGGTGTGGCGACTATAGTGTGGAAGAATTTAGAAGACAGAATTATATCGTGTCGTCGTTCCAACCCCGATCTAGCTACACAAACTAATCTATAGTATTATAGAATTGTTTGTTTGTAGAACTTTTGTACAATATTCCATACTCTGATATTATGTATTGAATAGTGTTCCGTACTGTTATATTACTATATAATTATAGTATAGTATATAATATACCATCAGAACTTTGGCGCTTTTGAGAGGAGGCTTCGGAGAACCGCAAGCACAAAACACTTAAGTTTATATGTATAACAGTTCGATCAATTTGTTCTAAGAAAAACATTTTACTAATTAATTTTAGGCGAGCTTCTCTTCCGGGAATACCGGAATGAGAATTTCATGCGTTGTTTTTATGCCAAACATTCGTTCAATAACACTGCACGTTTAAGCTGACGTAGCGCATATCACTAAGAGTTCCAATCAATCAAGCGTCTCTACTGAGAACTCTTTAGGCATATTGTGTATGCACTATCAGGCAGTTCCTGTGATTTATAAAACAGGACCGCAGCGCATATGTTCAAAAGGCAGTGCGTTTGTTCAGAAAACACATTGCCACCATGCCAGACCGAGATAGACCTCAGGATTCTTGATCACAAAGCATCGGATAAAAATGTGGACGAGTAATTTTATAACTAAAATTAAGATACACTCTTATCTGAATACCGTACGTATATATATATATATATATATATATATATACGTACAGTGTTCAGATAAGGGTGTATCTTAATTCTAGTTATAACATTACTCGTTCATTGTGGGTGTATTATATATATATATATATATATATATATAATTTATCCCCAGACTCCGCCTCTCCCGTCTGATAGTATTACAACACTCCACGCACCCTGGGGTACAATGGATGCTAACCACCGACCACTTTAAAAAGATCTTGCGAAAACAAGACTTCCTTGCGAGCGCTTGGGAACCTAAATTGAGACCGCTACAGAAGAGACCGATTACTGGTCTCAACAACTACACAACGCGTTCGATGGGGCACATTTATAAAAAAAAACACACGAAACGCCCTTTGTTAAGGGTATGCCCTACCTGTCTGGTAAAGAGTATTTAAACCTACTAAAGCTCAGGATCAACGCACTACCAACGCGTGCCAGATTGGACAAAGGGCGCCCAGGCTACAACAAACGTGGTGAGAGACGTTGGCTCATGTCGCTCAACACACAAGCAAACTATAAAGATACATGACGACGTCTGTGATCGCGTGGCGCGTCTTCTCTGCGACAGGGGTCATGAGGTGGTTCGTGAGCGAGTAGTCCGTCCGACCGGGCGCACCGGGTCTAAAGCCCGACCTCGTTAAAAGCGCGGCAGGACAAGATCACCAAATATGACGTCGAGTTCCTAAGAGCGGCGCTCCCCAACCCGCACAATCCTCGCAGATTCGGAGTCCCAAACACCACTCATAGAGATACGCTCTTGGGGCTCGGCGTCACGAAGAGGAATCGTATCGATCTTACCTTCTTAACACTGCAAGGAACCTTGAGGATGTACCGTTCGCACCGAATCCATAAGAGCGGGGGCTGCCATCAAGGACACGGATAGCCGATTCTTAACTCCACGTAACAACTTTTTACCACTATTTTTATTAAGGCGAGCACTGCCGAGTGTGCAAATGTATTGTATTGAATGGTTAATAAATCATCGCAATATTTTCTAGATGGAGACAAACAAAATGCCGAAAACCGAGTTCATGAAAAATCCCAGCATGTGGTACAACTTCCAGCGCGAAAGTTACTATTCATTATAATAATATCTTAAAGCTTGTGTCTCGTTCCAGACTCGTCAATTCACTGCTACTTGACCAATTGCCAACGTTTTCTTTATTTGTTTACACACGAACAGGGGAAGCATTTTCCGTACGACCACGGCAACGTTACGTGCAGAAGCAAATACATCTGTCCAGCACAGCACAGTCGAGCTGTTTCGGAAATGTTTTGTTCGATGAGATTGACCGCCGCGCGGCACGCAATGTCCGTATGGGTGCGGGAGTTGGGCCTGTGTGACAATGGGTTTGCAAAGTGATCAAGCCTCTAACTCTCTTGAAACGAGTGGTGGCTTTGCGCGAATTTGGGCTGAAGTTAAAGCGCGCGTTTTTGTGCGAGTACCTGGAGAACTACAGCGGCGCATGCCGCAGCACTGACTGTTGTCGTCCGATGCTGGCGGGATGTTGCTATATCCGGGATGAGGGTAAGGGTGTTATAGTTTTATACATATGAGGCCAGTTTTTTCTCATTGTCATCATTTATTTATTGCTCTCAAACAGAGTTGATCGTTTATATTGTAATTGCCACTTGGTTTCTGTTCCCTGCCCTCCCAAAGGCAGAGAACCCTCGCGAGCAGAACCGACAAGGCATTGTGAGTACTCCTCGTGAAATTAATTGGACGGACACACAAGTCGGTGATACCCATGCCCGATGTTTCTAATGTGTACTTGGCGATCACCGCAAGCCTCGCCGGCCTTCAATCGAGATAGGTGTGAAAAAACTGAGAAGCTAGCCTCTTAATCTCTGCCGCTGCCTATGTTCACCTCTCACGACACCAAGAATTGGTGGAGTGGTGGACTAGCAAGTATGCGCAGTTTAGCGCATTCTTACACCGTTAGTCAGCTTACTTGACAATTGCTGTTGTACTAAGAATAATTGTTGTACTGATGACTGCCGTGAGCGGTCGTTAGTTAGACGAATTTGCAGTTGTGCAATGTTATGGTCGCCAGGCTAGCCGGCTGTGTGTAAAGCGATCGACATGATTTGGATGCATTAATCGAAAATTAGCCGCATGAATTTTCTGCCGGAACCCTTATCGAAGCGAACCGTGCTGAGATTATTGATCTTCGCCGTCACGTACGTATTGTATTGTATAAGCATAAATAACTTGTATTCGGACTTAATCATATTCTTCCTGTATGGTGTTAGTAATGAAGTGAATTAGATAGTAGTTAAATTCGATTCCTTTACAGTGCTTCTAAGCTCCGAACCTCGCCTGCTTTAGTTACTCTACCATCGTAGGGATCCGGCTAGAGTTCAGCAGACCTGTGTCCCGACAAAAATAGAAACAACACCTAACAGCTACAAATGTACATGTACACATGTGTGTAAATTCGTGAAGCAACTGTGCATTTGTTAAAAATCTATGTGCGTTGCGACGTATCGTAGTATTTAAGAGATGAAAAGTCCTGCACTTCTGCCAGTGCTTGACCTTGTTAGCTTGTTGCTAGGTAGAAGGTTGTCTCCCCTACAGCATTTCACGAGAACAACTTTTACCTTTGCGCCATTTGCTATGTTCGTTCAGCAAAAGGGAAAATCCTATAAAAGCATGATGCAGCCCGGCAACATTCACACGTCTCCGAGTTCGCTCACTCCCTTGCACAGCAGAGAGATAAACTTTGTAGAAGCAGATAGACTGTGGCAGTCTTTAGAGATTTTTTTATTCTAGACAATCCTCCGTTCCCTACGGGCTTGGAACTCAACCTGAGGTATGTCTTCAATGCACCGATGGCTGGACGTGATAAGATATCTAGGGTTTCCTCAACAGTCCTTGTGGCAACATGGCCGCTGACTCTCAGCGGTATGGTTTATAATCTATTCTAAGTGAGCATCGCTCAAAGAAAATTCGATCAACATCAGGGATCGAACCGGCGACACTCCGGTAGATGGCAACCATGACTATCTCTTTACTTATATAATTCATTGTATCTAATATAAATATAATTGCATCTAATAATATTATATATAGTGTCTATCTCTTTACTAAAATATGTTTACTCCCAGTTTGGGTTGACGTTATCTCCCTCAGCAGTTCGTCGTCTATAGTCCCCTCCAACAATAAACTCGAAACCATTCAAGCAAAATCTATTAGTGATCGGCAAAAGATTTCAACCCAAGGGCACGCTCAATGCCGTCGTATTATTGTCATTGTTGTTACAACGTATCCTGAAGTTTCTGATATAGTAACCCAGGCACGATTAAAATCATATAGGGCGCTTATTTTCTGGCTAATCTAGGCAAAGGAATAGCCCTGATAGACTCTTATTTCTAGAAGTTTCTACTTTGTGGAAGTATCACTGGCGAGAGTGTTATATTCTTAAGATGTTTTCCGTGCCGCTAATTGTGTTTGCGGCCTAGAAATGCAAGAATGCGATTGATCCTTATTCCATACTTTCGTGTCTTACACGAAAAATTGCTAAGTGGCACTGAGGCTCTCCATTGCATGAAACACATTGCGTTTGAATAGATATATTTTGCCGTCCAGCTGGGCCATACGCACATCGAAAGTCTGGTAGGTATTTTTAAGACTACGGACATAAGCGTTTTGATATTGTTTTGCGTCTGTGATAGTGTTGCAATAAACAAAATTCATTTGGGTTTGAGTTTCATATTGTGCCCACCGTAAACCCGGATGGAAGCGTGCATTCGTGGAAAGTGGACCCATGGTGGCGACGTAATCGGCGCCACACAACCTCAGTGCCGGATTCGAGGTGCTTTGCCGTCGATCTTAACCGCAATTTAGCAGCTGGCCTTAAGTGCCCATGCTTTGGACGCGGCCATTGCACAGAGGTCTACTGAGGCTCTCAGCCGTTTTCCGAGCTCGAATTGAGAGCGATTCGCGACTATGTTTGGCACGTCAGCAAGGAGGTTGACTTCTACGTCAGCTTGCGCGCATTCGGCCGCAAGTGGGTGTTCCCTTTGGAATTTTCGTATGTATATATATATACAGATCTTGAAGTAGATTTTGGCTCTGGAATCAATTGAAAGGCGGCTTCTCAGATAGTTAGTTTGAATATAAACATAATAGATCTGCGTATTGTGTTTGTGCTATTGGCCAAACGTTTCGACGTAAGAGACGATAAAACATTGTGTAAAATCCAGCTTTTCCTTGTTTAAGAGAGCATCCCAAATAGACCTTTTGTATACGGCTGAGGGAATGTATTAAGTATGTAGCAATGTAGCAAATTATTATGTAAGTGTCCCAGAAGTGCAAGCAGTCTACTCATTTCGGGTTGGGACGATTGTCAAAGTCTAAGGAATACATCTGCATCTTTAGCCCAAAGCACCTGAACCGGGTGTTTGGGTGCGAATTATTACTATATCTACTATTTTTAAAGCGTGAACAATTAATGTAGACTTTCCATTCCGTTCTCCGTTTGTGTAGCTGCTTCGACACGCAAAATAGTCGACGCACAATACAATATGCTCTTCAACAAATAATCAGTCTTGTTTCTAAAGCACGGCTCTTCTCGCTGCAAATAACGTAATGCAGAAAATTGCAATGAAAATTATAGACGAAGGTGAACCCTCGTCTATAATTTTCATTATAAGTTCTTCGCGGCAGGCCTCGTAAATCACCTAATTTCCAAGAATGGCGCCTCATAAAAGTTTGTTTTGCGCCACTGTGTTTTTGAAAGAAGTGATTAAGTCCGCATTCGTACTGGCTCGATGAGCAGGAAATCGAGCCTGGTTAACTGCCAGCATGAGAATCGGACAACTGGCAAGCGTAAACCTAGCAAGTAGACATGCAAGACAAATGCAGGACAGAATAAAATACATGTGCAGACTGCTCGTCATCCAACTAATAGTTTTTTAATTAATTAATAATCTTGTTCATTTTGCAGATCGAAACTTGGCCGGACGTATTCGTTTGGGCCGATCAGTGAAACTAGTCCGTGGAAAAAGGAATCTCGGCCGACTAGATGTACATACAAGCGGGCAGAGGAAACACGTTTACAGCCATGCTTCCTCCGGCTAAGGGATGCCAAGGAAGCGCTCCGTTTTTTATTAATACCTCGGAAATTAATCCCATTGGAAACGAAATATTTACTGAGCTTAATATTTTATGGACTGCGTAGATGTTTCAAGTCATAAATTGCCCCTCTTACTAATCCCGCCATGGTATCTGTTTGTGTTTTTTTTTCGTATTGTGTATCTTTGTTTTTTTAAGCAGGCGTCTATATTTACTGGGTCTGATATTTTCGGGACTGCGTAGATGGTTCGACTCATCAAGTGATCTCCTTACTAAGCCCGCAATAGTATTTGTTTGTGTTTCTTTTGTAATGTGTATGTTTGCTTTTTAAACAGGCGTCCGTAAATATGCTGCTTTGAAATATTAAGTTCTCCATTAACTCCTCCTATCTACCCCAACATAACAGTGCCAAACTAGCGTCCACCTGCTATCAAAGTAATGCATAAAAGAAAGTCCCATGGCTAAAGCCACTTACTCGTTCGGATTACTTACTTTAGGCTCAGGATTTGTATCTTACGTGAAACGAATTTCAGTATGCTTACTAGCATACCGCTAGCGTGCATATTGAACAATGTATAACATTTTATAAACATCTCTGATAAATTATCTGCTTACATTAGAGCACTTTCGGGTCCACTCCTGCCTCACCCGGTCACGTACCCTCTAATAGTACTGAAAAAAAGTAACAGACTGAGTCTACTGTCCCAGGTCATTCCTGCTGGGAAATCTAATTTTCCCACAATTCCCATACCACTTTCGACGAATACTGTGCCTTCCATAAGAACGATAAGAACGCTCTCCAAACTAACGATCAATCAGGAACCCATTCCAAAGCTAACTTGCCTTGAAGTTTGCTTTTAGGCGCTAGATCTAAGTCGGTCTTGACATCTATAAATATCCACATATAACATTCTATTCTATGAAAATTCCTTAATCTCCGCTAGCAATTGGCGCACTACCGTATCCTAAACCTATGTTGTTCCTCGGTTGCCACCGTTTCAACCGGAATGCTATATGAGGTCGTTAAAGCAATCTGTAAACTTTTAAATTAAGGAGATTAATTTAAAATAAAGACTCAGATGGGGAACTCGCAGCACGACCTCAATACTCCTTGGCTGAGGTCCTCGCTCACCGCAAACCGATCTGCCCGACCAACATTTATTGTCTGTCCCTTGTTTGTAGCTATCCGAAACGAACTAGTATCGAAAACTGTGGAAGCGTACCAAGCGACTGCTGCCGATAAGAGCGGCTGTGGCAATGGAGTTCCAGATCGTTCGTCTGCGTAAGCAACTCTACTGGCGAGTGTTGCTCGATGCTTCCGGTTTACTTGCAGCAAGCCTAAAATATTCCCATCTCTCGGGACTCAACTGATGGCTAGTTTTTTATGAACCACATGCCCTTAGCAAGGTGCCAAACGTTGCCTTAGCCATTGATAAAGATGTAATAGAGGCGACGTGAGAAATGCCTGTAACTTAATTTTCAAATTCACGTTTGGTTTGTGGAAAAACTTTTGTTTTGTACATTGGGCACATTTTCGCCCACCGACGGAAGGATATACTAGAAGAATGTCGATCGCGTAACAAATCTATTGTCAAATTCAGATCAATGCCTCGATTATAGCTACCGTCGTTTGAGAGACCCACTATGTTATTTAGTTAAAAACTTCAATATAACTGACTGAAACCATATTGAGCCAAATATCAAGGCATATTGTTTTCCTTCCTTGATGCTTAATATCGCAGGTGCTTGCATTGATGGCAACAATTTCGATTGTGAAGACCATTAGGGAGCTATGAAAATATACTTGTTTTGCCTCGACGCGGTTTACATATTGCAAGCATCCGGGCACCGATAAACGAGAGAGATTTAGCAAAGTGAAATTGTAAAACCAACTAGATTTTCACAAATAGTATGAAAATCCAGTTGGTTTACCTAGTGTAGACGTGACCGAATATTAATATAAGCTTGTCTTTTCTCTCCAATTGCCGCATACAAACACTCTATATAGCTCTAACAGCGAACGGTGTATCCTCCGAATTGAGCAGTAAATATACACCAGAGTTTATTTTGTATCTATAGTGGTCTGCGCATATCCATCAAGGGAAACGGGATTAAATTGCTTGGTCCTGGCTCAGGATATGCTTCGATACTATGTCCGCAATATGTGTAATTTTTGACATTCCGGGCTCTGGGGTGGCGACATCTTTTGACGGGGTGATGCTGAGTATACATGTTTGGTTTTATTGATGAAAATAGCGTATTTTATTATTCCAAAATACGAATTCCAAACGATGACTCTATAAGTTGTCTATATATGTGGCATCCGAATAGTACGGGCGTTTTAGTTTGAAACTCCGTTCGTTCTCGCAACGTTTCGAACTAGCTATTTATGTGACACTATTTCAGCCTACTTAGGGATTGTGTGCATTCTTGCATCAGAACATT
The DNA here is from genome assembly GCA_003439945.1 of Dermanyssus gallinae. Taxonomy (NCBI): domain Eukaryota; kingdom Metazoa; phylum Arthropoda; class Arachnida; order Mesostigmata; family Dermanyssidae; genus Dermanyssus; species Dermanyssus gallinae. The sequence goes on from QVRM01002246.1 coordinate 190,316, forward strand.
TCGTTTTCCAAATACAGAATAGTATAATGTATGTAAGGACTCCTGTTGAATAGTACAGTGCATGCATTGGTGACTCATATAAACGTCGTAGCAATGAAACATGAATGAAGTCCAAAATGGCTTTGTTCCCCATTCTCGTAGCAGTTCTGCTGCACGATTTAGGCCTCGCCCATCAGCGATGTAGCGCCAATAGACATACGCTCCTAACGTCATATGCAAATGACATATTAACGATATATTTTAAGGGAAGTTCGGCGCTAAGTCTAAGCAAATTGTTTCCAAGTCTTTTCTCTCCACCAACGGCCTTTGGTGCCTATAGCCTGATTCGCCCTCCCCACTGTGGAGATTAGAATATAATAATGGCGCTCACTCTGCCTATGAGCCACCAAAATAATATCGTCATTGACGCATTGAGCAGCAATACGGCTTTACGATGATACTTCGATCATAAATATTTCAGTGTTTTTAGATTTAGATCACTAAAGACTTCGCCGCTGGTGTGTCTCGTTCCGCGGAATGCGAATATTATCTAGTATTTATCTGTGTTCCATCGTCTTCGACCTTATCTTGCTGAGGCCCGTCATCGTCTGTGTTAAGGTGATTACTCTCACCATGCCTGCTCTTAGCTCCCTCATAGCACTGCAAATGCATGTTGTTGCAGTTTTTACGCTGTTTCAACCACACAGGAGCATCGGTTGTTAAAATAGCACAACCAGCACAACCTCTTCTGCTTGTGTCTCTTTCTGTTCGTGCACCATATAGACCAACATACGTGCGTGTTCTGCGATACATCGGTCAAAAATCAATGCGCCATGCACACTCTGTGTTTACAGCACAAGAAATCTCCACCGACCGCAGCAGACTAAGGAAGGGCTCGTAGGATCTTCTTGTTACCTGCGATAAACTGACAGCACGTTTGAGTCAGCTAGGCTGATTTCTAAGTTTTTTGTTTTTATATTGACCGTCTCTTAGTCATGCTTTAGGGCCCAGACCGACTGGACCGTAAAGGATGGCCGTGAATCTCTGCCGTTTCTAGAACATAGTCACCGTTGGATTAACATCGAGCGCCGCTCTTGCAGGAGACGTGTCTGGGAAAGCAAGAGAAATCACGCTCTGCCAAGCTTTCGAGATGCACCACTTGCCACAGTAATTCAATTACGCCATGCTTACATCATCTCCATGATAGTAATACAATAAACCCGACCCTTGACTCGCCCTTGGGTATGTCTACATGTGTATTTTTTACGCCTGTAGGTTTATAGATGTGTCGAGCCCGGTGGCGTGATGTATACCGCCTGCGCCTCGCGACCGGAGAAGACACATAGGCGCGCGGGTTCGAGCCCCACCGGTGCAAATTTGTATTTATTGGGGTCCATCATTATATTATTTGGGGTCCGTCTATATATTCGCCACTTATATAGTCGTCACTATGAGCATTTTTTCTTAATTTATTTATTTGGCCTGTAACCCACAAGTGGAGCTTGTCAAGCATCATGCTACGCACCCAGCACAAATGCGTCATTTCGAGCCGTAATTACAGAGATGTGTAGGTCATGCTCGCCCGCCAGTGCTTGGCCGTTAACCTATTGCTAGACAATCGATTCTTGCCTATAACATATGACGGGACCTTTTTAGCTCGCCTGCGTTCGCTCACAGTTTACTGTGTTCGTTCGAGCCGTGGACAAAACAAGAACTCTAAAAACATGACTCTAGCAAGCTTAAAGGCTGTGATTCTGTCCACCCACTCTCTCACATGCCAGAGTAAGTGAGTCGTGTGAAACGAGTGTAAACGTGCTGTGGCAGTCGGCGGCCGGTAATTGCCGGCAGTCAGCACTTTCATTGCGACGATGCAGGTCCCGGCGTTAGCCGGTGCTCTCGTGACGACGCTGGTATGCGGATCTGCCATCGTGTTGAGCGAGGCGGCCGACGAAGCCAACTTTGCCAAAGGCCGACTCGTATTGGCGAGGTTTCCGTCGCCGAAGTCGGCATTCGCCGTGGTCAAGCGATTGGAGCGTGACAATCGGATCGATGTGCTGACGAAGTCAGCAGGCGCTGTCAGGCGTACGGCGTTGCTTCGTGTCGGCGCCCGAAACCTTCACGGCGTGCTGTCTGCGCTCAGCGCCGTTCGCGTCCAGGCGCGCGTCTTCGACAATGACACCGAGGCGATGGCCGTAAGGCGCCTTAAAGAGATCGGTCCGTACCCTGACCCGCGGGACGCGACACGGCGACCCATCAGCTTGACGAAGTTCGAGAGCTATGAGCAGATTGCGGCGTCGCTCGACTACTACGCCTGGTCGGCTGCGGTAAACGGCTCGATTCGTCGGTTTGTGATTGGCCAAAGCTACGAAGGACGCGACATTGTCGGCATTCGGATCGGCAACTCGGCGGCGAAAAAGCGCATCGTCTTGATCGAGTGCGGCATACACGCTCGCGAGTGGGCGTCCCATACAAGCTGCCTCTACATGATCCACCATCTCGCTACAAGGCCCGATGACTATTCAAACCTGCTCGACAGGTAAGTTGTTAGGCAAGCATCAACGAAGGAGTGACGAGGGAAGGTATACTATAATATATGTGTGCGGGGGAGTGGAGGAAAGATGGTGGGTGGACGGATCGAAGTTTGTTAAACTGTGGCAGCAATAATTTGCGTCCCGACCTGGCCTTGTGACGTAGCCCATAAGATCAGTATACGATCAAGAACTGCCTGTGTGTCTAAACCTCTCGATTTCTCGTTTCATGATATGTAATAGCCGTGGATGATAGTTGTGTACCATCTCTTCACTCCCTGTGTTTCCGTTGTTGTTTCGTCTTTTGGCAGTTGGCCGCCTAAAGTTCGCTGCATATATATATATATATATATATATATATTCTTTTTTCTTATATATTTATATAAACAATGCAAGCCATATTTAGAATACCGGCAATTATTTGAATTCCACGAGCCCGCGAGTTCAAGGCAATAACCTTTCAATTCAGCTCTCTTGCTCGATGGCGTCGTAATACTATAATCATTGTTATAAAATATTTGAAAGTCACTGATATAGTAACCCAAACCCGAGAAAAACAAAAATCTAAGCCAAGCCGATTATATAGGCTGAGATTGTTTGACAAGTCTCTTTAAAGAAAATCCTCCATGGGATAGACTCCGCTTGAATCGTGGCACCAAAGCAACAAAACACTCAGCCTTGGCGAGACAAAAACATTTGTTTCAAACATGTAGTGTCAACCTGAGAAAATCTTGTCATCCGGTTGAAGTCCTAGAAGCATGTTGCAGATGTGGTCAGAGGGTTTATGTTAATGTTTTTCCGTGCCGCTAGCAGTGCTCTCACCTCAACAATACCCTACCTAGAAAATGATCCACATTATTCCATCCATATTATATTTTACACTCTAGTGGTCCGCTGTACACGATACAGCAAAAAAAAAGAATTGTCGTATATTTCCAGCGCTCTATTACACGACACGTATGCCGTATGTTGATAGAACAAACGTCGTTCTGCTTGCAGGAATGCAGGTACATTCTAGCTAGTACAGTTTCGCCTAGCAGGTAGCTTTTTGGGCCACTAACATGAGTTGTTGCGCATTGCGTCTGCACTGCAGGTATGAGTTTCATATTCTGCCCGTAGCCAACCCGGATGGCTACGTGTACACGTGGAAAGTCGACCCATGGTGGAGACACAATCGGCGCCCCACCCACCGAAGTCAGAATCCAAGTTGTGTCGGCGTCGATCTTAACCGCAATTTCGTCGCAGGCCCACCATGTTCGGGCCCAGATCTGAACCCATGCAGTCCGGTCTACTGTGGGCCCGCGCCGTTTTCCGAGCCCGAGTCCAGAGCAATTCGCGCCTACGTGATGAGCGTCAAAGACGACGCCGAATACTACGTCAGCCTGCACGCTTACGGTCGCATGTGGATGTTCCCCTACGGATATACGTATCGGCGCGCTCCCAACTACGCGGCGCTTATGCGCAAGACTAAAGAGGCTGTCAGCACACTCAGGTACGTCGTCACAACCACCAGTAGTTACAGCAGCATACACCTACCTGCACGGTAAATGATAATGACCGATCCATGCTGTACTTGATTTATTGATCTCGATCGGTACTATCACACTTTTCCTATCCGACAACTAGTCGAATAAACAACAGCGTCGAAACCGGCGTCCGTATTTTGTAACGTGGACACACACTATGCCGCGTGTCCTTGTAGAATATCATCGGTTAGGCGCTTCCGAGAAACTTCGTATCGCGTCAACAAGTCACCTGACCCGCTAGAAGGGTAGATGTATCTCAGACACTCGGTAAACAAACACATGCAGCGCCTACGGATGACTCCGGACTCACTCGTCGAGATTTGAAAAACAAGCTTTGCAAACAAGTTTTACTGCACTTACTTGGGCCAAACGAGGACGTTTTAGCAGATAGATAGAGAGTAGATAATTCTCGTCTGTTTTCTGTACGCTATTCTGTCTTGGATACCCCAGTGGTTCGTAGATTGCAAAATGACAACTGCAGCATCCGAAGCTTCCCCCCCAGGGTTTGCTACTGCAGCCCTGGACGAAGCTTTAGAGGCCTGAATAGGCAATTCCCGAGCAGCCCCCCCCCCCCCCCACATGTGACACAAACGGTGATGTACTGTGGGCGCTGGACGTAGAGTCGGCGAACAGTATTTTGACTCAGTCAAATCCGAACGGCGTCCCTGCGACGCGTATTGCTCAGCGTTACCTCGTTAAGGCGCGAATCTCAGGTGTTTGTTCAATACTTACTGAAGCTGAGATCTTGAACGAGCTTGCAAACGTCGACATAACACAGGTTCGCCAGTTGTACTCCTCAACGACCAGCCGTAGAGCGTACCGCTTGGTGAGGTTCTACTAACATTTGACCGTCAAGCCCCGACGTCATTGTTTTTGGATTAAAAACCCTCATCTTGGAGCCGGCTCAAGCCGAGTGTCATAGTGTCTTAAGTGTCGGGTCGGCCACCTGCTCGAAAGCAAACTGCCGCGGGAATTTTACGGAGCTGAGCCTAACGCCTGTTCTCGAATATTCTACCTTTGGGAACGAAACTCTAACGTCATGGAGGCCAAAATGTTGCATCACGTCCAGTCTAGTCTAGTTACCCCGGCGCCGTTATTAGTGAGCACCTGGAGACTCAGCACCCAAACACTCGAATCACTCCGGAATCAGGTCCGTGGCCCAGCAGCACTGTTTTTCTCCGTTGCCGTCGTAACGTAAGGCAAAGGTAAGGGAAATCGTCCGTTACCAGCGATCCGATCCCGAATTCTTGATTAAGAACATATCATTCACGCCGAAACACATTACTGTAGTCCGTATAGTCCCAAAGTATTCTTGCCAGACGCGGTTCCGAACGCCACCGTTATGCAAGGTAACTTTACTTCTCTACCCGGGTTTGCATCACGCGCGAGATAGACACGCGCTCGATCTGCTCGACGCCCCCTTCTACCCAACCAGCATACCTCTGCCGATGGAGGAGTGCGTAATTAAAGAGTACGGATGATCTCGCAGTGATCTCGCCGCTGTTGGAAGCGCAGCGGGGGCTATTCGTAATCAGATCAGGCCATTTAGTTTTGCTCATATTACCCGATATGATGCGAGGGTCAAACCTTACAAGCGAAACTGGCGGTGTCGATTGGGGGGCCTACTACGCCTAGCAGGTACTATCCCGACAGCGGGCTCTGCAATGACAGCTTCTGTCAACCTTATTGCAGACAGCGTGCGCCGTCTGTTGGACGCAACCGCGCAGACCAATTATAGAAAAAAAAAAAAAGCTTAGATTACCACGTTAGTTTTTGTTGATATGTCCCATATTTGCAACAGTTTTGAAAACAGGTAGATTAAACCTCAGATTTTTAGATTAAATATAAACATAATGAATAATCTTGTTTACGTCAAACCGACCAAACATTTCGATGTAAGGGACAATAGTCTGAAAAAATGAAATGAAATATACGTCGCCCTTATTCTGGAAAGCACCTCAAATAGACGGTTTTTTTGACGATCGATGGAATTCAGGTGCAAACAGCTTAGTAATGATTGATTACAATAAGCACTTTATATTACGAACGATTGTCAAAGCCAAGGTATACATACACACGCATCATCAACGCAAACTAACACACCTAAACATAGTGTTTAGAGGAGGATATGGCCAACGGACAAATGCTTAACAAGTCGGCTGGCATATATATATACATATATATATATATATATATATATGTATATTATAAATAGATAATAGTGAAGCCGGCAGGTCTCGTAAATTATTTATTTTCTTAGAATCACGCTTTGAATATGAAAGTTTTTTTTTCTGAGGAAAGCGCCGAAGTGTGCGCTTTGGTTCGCTGAGCACGACACAGAAAGTGTTGCCTGCCAGTGGAATCACGAACAATTGTAGACCTAGCAATGAGACGTAGATGTAGAAAAATATAAAATATAGGCGCATGTTGTTTGTCGTCCGTTTTAACAGTCTCACTCTGTTCATTTTTCAGAGAGACGTTCGACCACATATATCGGTATGGGCCGATCATTAACACCATTTACGAGGTTACGGGATGTTCGATAGACTGGGCGTATACTACAGCGGGCATACCATATTCATTTGCAATCGAGCTGCCTGAGGCTAAACGAGATAACAAGAGAGCCAGCTTTTTCATTGACCGCTCAGAGATTATCCCCTTTGGCAAGGAAATCTTGACTGGGCTTGAGGTCTTATGGACTGCGTAGACGTATGTAAGTCGTCTTGTGCTTACCTCACTAATGGCGCCACGCTGCTAGTGTAAACTAGTGCATCTCTAAAAGCTACAATGCTCTTAAACTATACGTTCTTCGTCGGCCTGAGAAATAGGAAAACCTTCTCTGCATATCCCATATATATACGACAGTCACAGCGTCCACCTACAATAAAAGTAATATATACATATATATACAATAAACCTTATGGTAGCGAAATATAGCTGCTCGATTCACTATTTGTAATCCACTTGAAACGAATTGCTGTATTGCCACCTGAGCATTACATTGTAACTGGCTTAGCAACGGTCAGTGCTGTTGATTTGGATACATCTGAAAAATAAGAACAAACGTTGTATTAACAAGTTTAAGCGGAGTTAAGCAACTTTAGACTATATATATTTATCTGACTTTATAGATCTGGCCCTTTTGTTCACCTTAAGCGTGTTCAGAGCGTGAACGTCGACAACCACCCTGAGTAAAGGCTTATAGGGGTCATTGATGCAATGCTTTGGGAACCCTTTCCATAATGTGCCGTGTGAAGTAGCATCATGCATTTAAAACGTAACGCTGCTCAAATAAGGACAGCACAACCGTATGAATTCAGTGTGTCAAATTATGAATTGAACTCGTTGCTCAGTGCGAACCGATCTCTCCGCCAAAGCTTCATTACAAGCATTTGCTTGCTTGTATTTATATCACGCAAATTCGTGTCGACAATATTGTAAAGCATACCAAGCGACTGCTGCTGCTGATGAAACCAGCTGTGACAATGAAGCACATTTATTGTAGAAACGACTTGCCCGGATGAAGAGGAACATCATCTTAGGGCGCACGCTAGTTATGTTGTCGGACTGAATTCTCGCACTTTTTGATAGCTTGCACTTATGGTAGTACCATGGATGCCTTTGAGTACATAGTCGCCTGTCAATTATATGTCGCGCGACAGGCCCACCAGGAAAGCCAAGTCAAAGCCTCGGTATCTGTAACCATCGTTTTGGAGATGCACTCTATTGTTAATTAATTATTAAATTAAAGATCTTATTGTATTATTATATTAAATGAAATATCGTATTGTATTTTAAGTGGCCCACGCCATAGTAAGTCAATTACCAAGGCACAAATTTATTTTCTGATGTTTAGCATGACAGGTACTTGCATTCATAATAGAAATGTGAAGTGCCCTTGGGGATTTATCTACTTAAGGAAAGAATTTTAGCAAAGCATAGATGATTTTTTTTCTAAGTTTATATAAGCAACAATTTTCGTAGTTCTTAAAGACCATAGTTGTCTTTGTTGTTTATGGCATAGCGACCACTCTGTCATCATGCAGATGGCATAGGGGTCGCTCATGACGACATCACGGTTAGAGGTGTTCCTTGTCTCAAGGGGGCTGGAAATAAACGCCATGAAGACCAAGGCTGTGAAATCCAGAAGAATGGGCGGGGGGGGGGGGGGGCAATTGGCTGGCAAAGACGTTACACGTTGCGGAGGCCAATCCTTGAAATTAGTCAACTCTTTTAACTATCTGGGACTTCGGCTCCATTATACGAGGATGATCTTCACTGCGCACATCGTCGAGACAGTGCGCACAGCCCTAATCCCTCCTTATGGAGAGGTAGGCGATGTCCGACGACTATGCAAACACCCCGCTCGGGCTCACTTTGATCTGCTTGAAAAATGTTTCACATTGTACACGAAGGAAGTGCGGTACTTGTCAATGCGGGTAACGAGCCGCATTATGTGCCTGGTGTTAGGCTGTGCACCGGTAGTGGAGATTAATCGATTGAGGTTGAAGACGCCGTGTACAGCACCATTCGAAAGCTTTATCTCGGAATGGGACAATAACGTTGAGTAAGTCCGAAGAGGGGGTGAAGTGGATATCTTTAGTGCCTCTCACCTCTGGTCTGGTCTTGCGTGTGACAATCGCCACGTCCATACCAATTACATAGCTCATGGCTATCATTGTCTGGCCTATTCGAAAACGAGAACTACGCGGGGTGCGTTTGTCGACTGTGCTCTCAGACGTGTACGGAGTATCATTCGTCTACCTGCCCATCCCTTGCTAAGAGATCACTGCCTCTCTCGAATGGCATGCCGAGAGCAATTGACAACTGCATTAGTAGCAATGTTATAAATAGATAGATAGGTTTTATTATTCTAATGAGTGGTTTACATTTGTACAGAGGTTCACGGCACCTCAAAGCCATCAAAGGCTAGTATGGAGTGTTTATACTGCATGTCCTCTTATAATTTTATTTATTGTCATTATGATTATTATCGTGTTCGGCTTATATTAGAATAAGGTACCTAAATAGTATTACTTAGCATTTTGTTTGAAAATTGTCAAAGAAGAGGTTGCGCGCACAGCTGGGGGGAGCTTGTTCCAATATGTGGCACCGAGATTTGATATTGAGAAACGAGGTTGGTTACATGAAGCTGCAGACAAGATGAGAAGTTGTGTGTATGATCCCCTTGTGTTCACGGTTGATGTCGAATAAGAAAGATTGAGCAAGTTGGGATAAAGTCCCATTAAGATTCGTTTGATCTCAGTTATGACAGACATCTCTATTTGCAGAGGGTAAGGCAGAATCGACATCTCTACGTATTTATAACGCATGGACTCCCATGGTGGATATCCCAATATTACGCACACGGCTTTTTGCAGGCGATGTAACGAACATAAAAAACGCATATAAGTAATTCCAAATATTTCAACTGCGTAGGCCAGATAAGTATGAACGTAGGCGTAATACATGGCGAGCAGACAGTCACGGGGCAGAATATCACGGCTTTTGAACAGGGCAGCGATGCTCCTTACAACTTTTTTTTTACAAATATGATCTGTATGAGCTTTAATTGATAACCTGGAATCCAAGACAACGCCCAATAATTTTGTCTCATTGGTCATATATATGCGTAGTCAATTTAAGTAAACTAAATGTGATGATAAGTAACTTTAGGACTACAAGTCAGGCGGCCTACCATAAATGTTACTGAACGTGTATATAGTACACTGAACTGCTATAATATTGATTAATAAATATATTATTCAAATAAAATGAGCAAAGACTAGTCTTTCTGCTTCAATATCCACGAAGGCAACCTTAGCTCTAACGGCTAGCAAGGCTAGTTAGCTCTAACGGCGATCGCAGTATCCTGCGAACTCAGCAGTAAATATCTTTCACAGTTCTGCCAGAATCCTTGGAAAGATTGTATAAGTATGCGCCAGAGACAACCAGTCAAACCTATAAGATGAACCTCGGCAAGTTGGTATTTTCGCATTTGTTGGGACGCCTGTGCGTCGGCGTCTCTGCAAATTCATCAAAACGATATATATATCGGGTACCCGTACAGGTTTTACCCCCTTGCCTTCGAGACCCTTGGCGGGCCCGGTCCATCCACTCGAAGTTTGCTACAAAAGGTCGGGAAACGCCTGATTCTAGCCAGCGGAGACAAACGAGCGGGTGATTTTCTCAGACAGTGCCTGTCGCTGGATGTGCAACGGGGCAATGCGGCCTCGGTTCGGGGCACTCTCCAGAAATGGCTGGTCTCTACACTGGACCCCCCGTAACGGTGCACACGTTCGCAGGGACCCAAATATCATGTTCCCACCCTAAATGATTGACTACATTGAATAAATGATAAATATCTGCAAAAAAATAGATATATATATATATATACTCGTTATCATAAACATATAAATTCAAACATATGTATTAATTTTTATATCCCTGTGGTAGCGGTGGCTATCGTACATCTGACACACTCTAAACTAAAAAAACGGGTAAACTCACAACCCTTTAACCAGGGCCTTCAGTAGTCCTTGGTACCACGTGGTTTATCGTCTCTTTTTCTAAAGCACTTAGTGGAAAATGCTGTACGTTCACACAGATACCACTGCAGTTAACTCGCTAACAAGTGTTAGACTTCAATCCACTAAAAACTAGTAATGTCCCCACCCTCGAACTTTAAACGAATTTTTGAGACTTAGTAGCCCGTTGGTCCAGTTATGGCAACCTACGGTATGAATTTTCTTCGCGGGAGTTGCTTAAAGCCTTCGTCGTCCTCAGCAGGTAGTAGGTTAGCTGTGTGGTCTGGATCATCTAGAGCGTTGTCCGTCGCAGATTTCGGATGGGGTGTCCGATCTGGGAGAACTGTTAGTTTAACCTGACGTACAGGAACTGAGCAGGGACTCAAGCCGCCAAGCAGCTGCCTGGCCTCTGTAACTTTGAACCCGTAATTTGGGCATGAAAAGGAGTTGGCTGAGTGTACGGCAACTCCGCAATTTAAGCACCAGCGAGCCTTCGTGCATTCATTTGAGGTGAGCCTCAGCTAACTGCATTTGTAATAGCGCTCGGTTACCACCAACTCAATTGTGCAAACCCGTGACTGATGCCCAACCCGTTGGCATCTTTAGCATGTGGGCGCACTCACACAGTCTGAAATTAGGCAGGGTGGCCATCCAATTTGGAGTTTTCCTATCTATGTCAGCTTCGCGTCGTCAGTGTGGTTTTACCAAGCCACGGCCGACCATCAATCACGGAACCCTTTGTGAGGCTTTTTAACCACAAGCGGGGCAGCACTGCCTATTATCTGCCTTAACACTTGCTCACCACCGTCTTGCGTAGTTCCTTCAAGCAAGTAGTCCCCTACTACAAACTTGCGCAGTGTAAAATTATCTGGGGATTAGAGACACTTTTGAGAACATGTGTATTTATAAATGTTTTGTTCTTCTTTTGCAAACTTACATACCGCTCTCCTGTCTGGGAGTCTCATCTGTTTAAATACAGAAAGTTAGTGGAAGACGTTCAGGACTCGATCCTGAAACGCCTGCGGGTCAGGTGCCCGCAAAGCGTGTTAAATGATATTGTTCCTAGTATTGACTCACTTTTCATAAAAAAAACAATAGATCTGCTTTACGTCAACTAGGGTGAATTGCCTAGGACATTTTTATGTACGTTCCAAGAACTTAAGGAGTCAGCAATCGATCACTTTAAAAGTCGTGATCCGTGGTGAGTTTGTAAGCGACTTGTTTGCTTGGCGGATGGCCAAATGGGTGCATGCAAATTCAAATAGCACTCGCCTATTTGGCGATTAGTTACGTTTTTCTTTCAGAAGTACGTATTCTGAAAGCAATACATATTTGACCATAATCATTTTTTTCCGACACGCTTTATGTGATAATGAAGGTAATTTTATGTTATCTTATGTTTTCTTTTTCCGGCTTTCGGGAATGCTTGATGCACATACATCACGAGCAGCTAGCGTAACGATTGTAGAACTCAGAAACCCATTAACGATTGTAGAACCCGTAACGATTGTAGAACTCAGAAACCCATTAAATCGTATACCACATCACCCCGCCTGTAGGCTTGGTATTGCTTTGGCATTACTTTCGAGCCAAGGCGTATCTGCGACGTCCGCCGCCATTCGTATTTCCTACTGTTCCCTTCCTTATCTGGCACTACGGTGCGGTTCGTCTAGATAGGTGAGGACAATGCTACGTTGACAGGCCTTTGTGGGTGCATCGAGACTCCTAGAGCCCAAATACTCACTACCCACCTCTCGTTCCCATCCTCCCTGGGCACCTCGTCTTGACCATTATATTGCTCGAAAGTCTCCCTTCTGGCTTTTCGACGTGAAGGCAGGCATCGAACCAGTTCGGTGCCTCATTCCAAGCCTCCGTCTTCGTCATCATGTAGTTGACAATCTCCCTGATAGTAGAAAGGCCCCCTTCACGGCCGTGCAACCCGCATCCCGTGAAGCTCTGAAAGGCCCGCAGCGCTGAACGATTGCTTTAGGTCGTCCGGCTGCCAGGTCCAAATCTCAATCTAGGCAGCGCCTGTTCCTCTCGCCCGCGAGCAGGTTCCATGGCAGCATCTTGGCTAGGACCAGAAGGGTTTCAGTTAAAACCGTCCGGCGTGTGCGACTACCCTGATCGCCAGCATCCGTTGCGTTGACTATAGCGCTTGCCTTATTTTTGCGGTCCGCAGTGCCATCTCCGCTCAGACTGGGCCGCGTACAGCGCCGTTATCATCCGACGACGTAGGTGAAAATCACCCTATTTACCCTACAGTATTTGGGTGTATGGTGGCTCAGTCCGCCCCCGCAGCACAGCATCAGGTTCAACACCGCTTTGAAAGCAGGCCCTCATGCTAAGAAGTTGATGAGCTGCTGTGGGCTGGAGAACACATAATTTTTGTTTTGCATCTAAAACGCCACGGTCAACGCAGGCTCTGCAACTATGCGCTCAATGCACAAAGTAGGCATTTGTCCTATCTTCTCCCATCCGGACACGCGAAAACCACTTCTCGGCAACGCGAAAAGCACTTCAGTCAGAGCTACTAGGACCGACCGAGAAGGTATGCGAAACGCATTAAATCTAAAGAGAGTGTTCTACAGAAGCCTACAGCTCTACAGAGCCACAAATCAAGATAGTACTGAGAGAAACCACGGCACATGATATTTCCGCTATGCGGAATGTCGGTCGCACTTGACTTGTTGCTAATGTCACAAGATTTCGAGAATTTAGAACGAAGAACACACAGCGTCTGACGAATTATAGATGTATATACAATGTAATGTTATAGACTTGTGACGATATATTCTTAAATTTGCATGCATTCAATAAAGAGCCTTTCTCTACGTCCCTGCACCCTGAGCTAAGTTCAGACCAGCGAATCCTTTCGAGAGTCTTATCCAGGCCTTTCCTGATTACATCTCTAATTGACCCACGAATTATGTTAACCGTGGCGGTAGCATTATAAAGCTCTTTGTACGGGTGCCTCTGTCAATGTTAGGGCGCCTCGTCCCCAGAACTCTCACGATTCTAAGCTGATGGCCATAAAAATGTCATCGAAGGCGAAATATGTATAGAGACGCCAATAGTGAATCTCTTGCTAGTGGACGATATGGCTGACTCTTTTAGAGCCCACTCGCGTGGAGTGGAGTGCATCCAATGCATATATCCGAGACATTCACGTTTCCTTGCAAGTGGTTTATTGCGCTTCCAGCCTCGAAATATGCGTCCATCGGGGCGCCGTCACTATTTTTTTTTAGCCACTAGACTTGAGGGTACCCGTGAGCATCGTCGATCGATTCGTATCCATTTTGCATGAGTCTCTCTAATTGGATGCATCTTAACCTGAATGCACGTTACACTCATACACATGTTCACCCCATAGGCACGCTTCATGTTTAAAGATGGCAATGTAGCCTCGCCTTTCGCTGATTTCCTATTCGTCCTTGTAACCGTGTCTCCCCCTTGCACTATAACTTCGACAAGGTGTACAATGTTCAAGATAAAAATCACACCAAGCAAGCATTAGACTAGATTATAGTACCGCGTGTTATTTACGCTAATAATTACCTTGTTATTTCATTTGAGCAAAAGATGCGTTTGCAAAAAATGTGCGAGATGCACATTCATAGGCATGTCTAGGTTGGGTCAAAAGTTACTAAATAATAGTGTCATATGTGTGTTCATAGCTACCCTTAAAGTAGTTTAGCAAAACACACACGATTGCCAACTGCTCTAGCCTAACAATGATTTAGGCACATATCGACTGCCAGTTCTATTCATGTCAATTTAGAAAACTTTTTGTGTTGTCTAATGCAGACGTTAAGATCTACAACCTTGCCACATTTTTTTTTTTTTTTTATAGAGGTAACTGGTAAAATGCGTTATGCACACCGGGCGACGTTGTTAAAGCCTCGGTAGTGTGGGACTCGCATCCACTAAAATCCAGTCGTCCTCTTTGCCCCTTGACGGGGGGTGGCCGCAGTACTGTCTTCTCGAGATTACTTCGCCTGGCCACTCTTCTTGCCATTTAGGCTGCTCGGCTTTGTGCGGCGGTTATTTTCGCCTCAGAGATACCTTGTGCGAATCTTCTTACTAGAATCCAGGATTTGTGATCTTTGAGGAGCGCCTCTACAAGGGCCTGGCATGTCAGGGGGTTCTGCAGTCCTAGGTTCCGGGACAATAGCTCTCGCTCAGTGTCGAAGAAGGAGCACCGCTCATAGCAGTGCCTAACATCATCCGGCTCCCCCGAGTTGCACATGCGGCATACAGGGGAGTCAGTTTTACCGATGCGGTGTAGGTACTGCTGAAAACAGGCACCATGGCCTGTTAACAGTTGCGCGAGTGGGTAGGTAAGCGAGCCGTGTTTGAGGCTGTACCATTTTTTAAGATCAGGAAGTATTGATCTTGTCCAATATCCAGGATGGCCCGGCTGGATTGCTTCCCATTGCTGGCTCCATTCGCTTAGTGTGTCGGTTCTGCTGACTAGTGTGCCCTCCGTCAGAACGTTGGTTACAGGGCTTCTTGATGCCAATTCTTTTACTCTCAAGTCCCAGGGAATTTGTCTGGAGAGTACTTGTACAGCTGCTGTGGAGGCCGTGCGACTTGCTCGTGTTAGGTTAAGCGCCATAGGTCTTTGGGTCTTGTTGAGGAGGCGACGTGTTGTAGCTCTTGTAGTAGTGCGCTTCCATAAGGGTGCGGCGTATAGCATGATGCTGTCTATTACTGATGCTAAGAGTCGGCGCCGAGAGTCGCTTGCCCCTCTGGTCCGTGGGAGGATTTTCCGTAACTCTGCTGAGGCTTTGGCTGCTTTTTTAGCTGCATAGCGCACATGAGGTGTTCCTGTGAGAGCTCTATCCAGGATCACGCCCAGGTACTTGACCACGGGCGTGGGTGTTATTGGATGGCCTTCCAGGTGTAAATTTAGGTTGCGTGGAGGACGCTTCAGTCCGTTTAGAAGGATTGCTTCCGTTTTTTGTGAAGCCAGTTCGAGGCCAAGCGTGCGGAGGTGTTGTCGGATATCCGCCAAGGCTCCGTTGGCTGTACCTTCGAGCAAATCCTCGTCACTGGCGGTAACGATCAGTGCCAGATCGTCTGCGTAGGCAATAGAAAAAACTCCCGGGGGATGCGGCAGTCTTAGTACTCCATCATAGGTTATGTTCCACAGGGTTGGTCCCAGTACAGATCCTTGGGGAACCCCGGCAGTGACGGCGTAGTCCACTCCATCGTATGTAGATGCTCGGTCCTTTAGATACGACGCTAGGATACGTCGTAGGTAGGGAGACATGCCTTTATTTCCAAGTGCTTGGTTTATGGCGTCCCACGAGAGCGTATTAAACGCGTTTTTGACATCAGTAAGGACGGCCAGGCAGTGCGCCCGGTTTGCGATAGGTGAAAACGAAAACGATTTTTCTTTGCAAGTCCTGAGAGAGGCAGCAACCAGTCTCTGCGGCTTCCTTAGAACTAGAGACATCCAGGCAGCGGCAGTGGCCATCCCGGCAACAGCCGATATTACTCTGTTGAGAAAAGTATTAGAACAAGCCCTCGCGAAACATCCAGGAATGACCGTGGAAATCCGAGTTAAAGGCCGGAAAATAGAAGAGGCTCACGACAAAAAGAAGAGAAAGAAGCCTGACTCTACCTTTGCAGTTGTCGTGAAGTCAGGCAATGCATCCTATGCTGAAGCCCTACGTGCACTCAGGAACAACATTGATCCAGCGACAGCTGGAGTGGATGTTAAAAGAGCCTCAAGTACAGCTACAGGCGAAATCCGACTGATCGTGCAAGGGACTACTCCCGATGCCACCGGCAGATTTCTTCAGCACATAAAGGAGAAGGCGTCTTTGGAAGCGACAGCCCAAGCGGTCTCACAGACCAAGGCTATGACAACCTTGCCACATAATGCACACTAAGTACGTTCAAGTTAGAGCGCAGCGTAGGCAAACCTAGAAAACTCTCTTGGCCGCATATGCGAGGTCCTGAGGCAAGTAGGCAGATCGAAACTGTTTCATAAGCATTAAACTTTCCTTATCGTAGTTCAGCCAGCTTATATATATATATATATATATATATATATATATACATTGTTTCAGTAGCTGGTGGACAGTTTGACAGTAGATACTCAAAGCGGCTTTTGCTCGCACATACAAACAAAGCGACACTCTGCAAAGTTACTACTACATGTTAATTCGCTACTATTTGTGACTGAAATGAGATTACAAAATTGATGAATATATATGCAAGGTTTGTGGTGATTGTAATATAGGCCGTTATCATATACTGGAATGAATAACTCAACACGCGAATCACGTCGGAGAGATATTTGTACTATATGAACTTAATAAATCAATTTACCACTAGTAAAAAAATTGTGAATTGTAGTAACTATTCAGTTTCATCATCAGTGCTTCATTATGGAAATTGTCCGCCGTTAATACCGTCGTCACTACTGATATCAGCTCCGTACACCTAATCATTCGCAAGGCGTCAACGCATGGTATAAAAGAAGAATGTAACAGAGGTTATTTGTTTTAAGCAACTAGCGTGAGGAAAGCAAAACCAGATTGAAATCTGTAACCGCACTGCGTTGTAAATCCCACACCAGTACGGAAATATGCTTGTCAAAAGGTGCAGGCCTGTAATGTTTCAATTTTTAATCTATCTAATAATATCGGAATAAGTTTATGGCATAAATACAACAAATACATGCGACAGCACAACGAAGTAAACAACAAACTAAACTACTTTTAAAAACAACTAAATATTTACTTGTTAAAACATTTGATTTGCTTAGTATTATTAGTATTGATAATACTGTTTCATTCATCAATAATTTATCAGAGCAAACCCTTTGCTATGATAAAACAATCAGACTAGTAATGACTGTTTCATTTTGATAATTGATAAGAGCAATCCATTTGCTATTATATAACAATCTTATTGAGCTGTATAAGGAAGTTGTAGCAAATTGAGATGTCGTGCAGGAACATCATACAACTCTAAGCAACTGTATGTATAACCGACAACACAGTCAAGGCAGACATAGGTTAGATACCATTTTTGTGTTTTCCTTATTTTGGATTGGTGTTGTAAGAGTTTCGCTGCCCAAAAAATAAGTTTTAATGCAAGCACATGTACAATCGACTTGTATGTATGGGATAAAAGAGGTAAAATTGTTAGCTTTTGTAATACCGTCCGGCCTTCCTTTTCACTTCAATTACTTAATTTCTCCAAAAAGAACGCATTCATGGACACAGTTCGACTAAAAATTTGAAAACGCCTACTTTTTGACTCACGTCAAGCATAATACCAAATCTAAGATGCCATGGCCAGCAAAGGTCTGGCCCAAGTGTACTTCCACAGACGCAACCGAATTTCTTATTACGACATACACTGATTCAACTCGGAGCAACAAGCCTTAGATCTCTAGCCTACATATCAACTGCATTTTTTCCTTTTTTCAAGAATATTTTATAAATAAAGGTTTTATTTGCAGCATTAACTTAGAATTGAAATTACTAAAGACAGCGTGCATTAAAACCGTGACCACCAATCATAAGGATAGACTTTTATGGATATCTATACTTAACAGCAACTTTACCTGAAATGTAGTGCCAGCGGGCATTTGGCCTAATGTGCACTTTCCTTTTTAATGCGATACGCGATCATATCCTTATAAGAGTCTTTTTGTAGGAAAAGAAAGGCTTTGGAAACGTCTACAATGATTCCATTTACCGTGGTCTCTACCATCAGCTCCACAAAGCATGAGCTCCACGAAATCGCAGCTTTAATGGAGCGCAAATAATACAAGCCAAAATGAGCATTTAATAATACCGGAAATGTTTTGACGCGCACGTATGTCTGAAACTTTAGATAACTAGTCTAATTATGTGAACCTTCTCGAAAAACTATACTTGAAAAGACTGTACAACCTTTTGTTACATGTGTTCTAGAAAGGCTACAAATTGTAGCTATTCTAGAACAACCTTAGAAAGGTTATTTGACATGGCCTCCTTGAAGCTCTGCACACAACCCAAACGTGCTCTGCCTTTTTCATCAATTCAGAAAAGTAAGCAGTCTCGAGGCTTTCAAAAGCGGAGGAAACCATAAAGGCCAAATCAAGAGAAGATGGTTGATGGAACAGCAATTCGGCAGCAAAGTGTGGAATAATATGCTTGTTGCTGCTTGACATTTCTGTGAGTAGCAATATATATATATATATATATATATATATATTGAGTTGAAGGAAAACGCGCCTCTCTAAACGAATTAAATGAGCTTCCTGGAAAACATGAAAAAATGAAAAATTATCATAAGAACTCATATTCGTCGAAACGATTTCAGGAGTCACTTCTCGCCGACTTTCAGAGATATTACACGTACCAAATAGATTGACAATATTTTTATGCGTACGTGGTAATGTGTATCAATAGTCTTTGGCGACTTCTTTTTGTTCCACCCATTCAGGCGATATCGTGGTTAGCAATTTTATTAGTTAGTTAGATGTCGCGTAGCCCCAAGATAGCGTGTACTAGTTCATACGTCTGAACCCATCCTTGGATACTAAAAGAAAGTACGTTCTATTCAATTCTATTCTAGCAGCAGTTGAAGCAACCTACTTACGAGCTAGCGGGCATCTGCAACATCCGTCGCAGATCTGCAAAGATCTGCCATATGTAAAGAACAACATGTGGCCAAGCAGGAATAAGTAAAATATACTCTGCGTCTTGCGGCTTTATTCGGTTTTTCGGTGACAGAGCAGTATCGACCACCATGTATCGCGTCAATGCTCAAACGATGTCCTCTTTTCGGGACTAGTTTCGAGTCGATCGATACGCGACGCTGCCTTGAGCTCAGTGAAATTAGCTGGTGTTGTTTTAAATAGACGGCCAGTGTCTCCATCAATTGCGCCGCACACGTCTAGTCACTACCAGACGAGGGTCACCTTCAGCCGAGATGAGCACACTATGCACTCTATTTCAGCTGGCGGCATCCATGACAGAGAGACGCAGAGCAAAAGAGCGCAAGTACTGGCCAAATACGACCCTAACTAACGACGCTCGCTGAGTCACCGCCCAGGTAGTTAGTGGTCGTAATACTAGCACGAATAGCAATCTTAACACGCAACCAATCACACATATCTACAAGATGTTTGCGAGATAGTCGTTGACTTGAGCTGGTGTGAGCCGGCGGAAGCCTTTGGCATCGCAGATGCCGATCTCAATATTGTCCTGCGTCATCTGGCCTTCGAAGCCTTCCTTGAGGGTCAGAATGGCCGTGTGAACAGCATCCTCAAGCTCCACACTCTCGCTGTATCTGTGAACAAGAGAGAACACCGTGCACGTATGTGTGCGTGTTAGTAATTGCATTAAAACGATGCTTCTCGCAGCCAAAAGTTACCCAGTTACACCAATATTGACCGTTGAATAACCGATAAAATCACGCCAATCACTGTACGTTACAAGCGCACCTTTCGGCTAATAAATTGAACTATCAAAAATAATCTAGTAGAAACTATCGGAATTAAGGTAGTAAAAACTATCGGAAACAAGCTAGTAAAAACTATTCGAAATAAGCTGGTAAAAACTATAGGAAAGAAGCTAGTAAAACCTATCGAAAATAAGCTAGTAAAAACTATCGGAAATTAGTTAGTAGATGTCGAAGTAGATAGTGTCAACCATACAACTGACAAACATCTACGCCGGAACGTATCCCAAACGAAATTGCCGAGCACAAGAGTGTGTGTGTGTGTGTTTGTGTGGGAGATAAACAACACAAATGTGGATCTGCGTCGGCATACAACCCAAGACGCCTAAATAAAGCGTCATCGGTCATATGTCACCTGTGCTGTCGTACCTTTTCTCGAGGAAAGTCTTGCCGTTGACGTTGTTCTTGCCTAGCGCAGTAGCCTTCCAGGCAAAGTACGCTCCGCTCGGATCGCACTGGAACAGATAGCCACGGCCATTGTCCCAGCCGCAGATCAGCAACGACACGCCGAATGGTCGTACGCCACCAGACTGGGTGTACTCTTGCATGATGTAGGCCACCTGCGGACGATACGCATGCCACCGTCCGCCAATTCACAGAACGAACATTAGCGCGAGAATACTCAAAGACTACCAGGCCCACAACCACATACGTTCCCCTTCATAGGGCCCTCCAGCGACTGCGCCATATTGCACTGCATATATGATATGTACATATTCTCTATCTCACACACTCTCCATATATATATATATATATATATATATATATATATATATATATATAGTTTCGACAACCTTTTGGACAAGCTGTGTGGTGGGAATAGGTTCGCCATATGTTAGCTCGTACTGCTGAGCGATTTTACGGGCACGCTTGACGAGTAGTCGGTAGTCTGGACCAAGTCCAGAGTACACCATGCCGATATGATCCGTAACCAGCTCCACCTGTTAAATACATACAATTAAAATCATTCGCGTTAAACTTAACGAAGGGCTTTAATCTCATGTGCGCATTAAAACGTTTTAGATAGAAAATACCTCATTTGGAAATATTAATAAAAACAAAATGTGTTTACCTACATTGCACATACGGTGCAGGATTTTTGTGTATCCCGTCCAAACATGCACAAGACCGGTTTCTCATGACTTTGGGAGAAGAATTAAGATTACCCCACCCCATAATTTTATCTATTTCTAATATCAATAAAAATATTTCAACACACATGTTTAAGCCAATCGGATGACATTGACCGTGTTTTTCAAAGAACAGAAATTTGCTAAAAGGTCCTTCCTTCGACTCAACGGCCATAGTAAAACAGTGTCCTCGTTGAAACTATCGCTGTCATTTAAGCAGTTCCCATTCATTCCGTTTAGCTTAGTTCATTTGGCAGTGTCACCCATTCTACTGATATATATATATATATATATATATTGGCAATAATCGCGACACATTACCCAATGAGAATAAAATGCATGTACGTATGTATGTACAGGGTCTCTTAGAATTCGCTCAACAAACTTTGGGATCTAGTACAACTCGGCCAAAACTATTTTTCCAATGGAACAAGGGGTTGAAATGGCTTCTAAAAAACGGGAACTTGAGCGTGAATGCAAGAATATGAGAATCGCAATTTAATGTCTTAAAAATTATCTTCAAAACTACATTTGTTCTGCTTTGAGCTAAGGTAGATGCAATACAACAGATTTTCCTCCAAACACGCAGGTATGATTGGTTTGTCGATATAATGGCTGGTGCTCTCGCAAACGCCGATTTAATGAAGATAAAAAGCTTAATACATCTACATTTGGTAACTTCGATCTCACTCCAAATCAAGACATTTACACCCCTTTGTTCCATTGGAAAAAAAAATTTGTTCGCCAAGTTAAACTAACCTTAAAGCTTGTTGGACGAATTCTAGTGACCGGAGTCTTCAGCTCTATCCCAAACTTGAAGCAATATTTCTCAAGATTTGGGTTAAACTTAGAAAGAAGAAGGAAACAATTGGACAATATAGTGTAAATATTGGTCAACCTTGTTTTAAGCAAACTCTACACGTATATAAAGAGCGGTACTACCACCACGAACAATATGTATAAATATATAGGAATGAAAAATTTACATTTTATATATATATATTTATCGTTAGTAAACTAAATTATTACTGTATCTGCTTCAGCAGGAACATTAGGAACGCCACTGGCATCCAAGTGTGTGAAGTGTTGTGATATGCTAGCACGTCGGCAATATTCGATTCATCAGATGTGTCGAGCCAATCGGGATCGGCCTGTGCGTGAGGAAGCGTCGGCCGGGAATAAACTCCCGAGTCGCAGGATCGTCGTTCGAAAGCTTACCTTGAACGTCGAGTGCTCGACATTGAGGATGCTTTTCTGTTTCTTCTCGGTGGCCAGAACTACGCCGTTGGTCGCCTTGATGCCAACAGAGGCAGCGCCCGCTGTCACCGCATTGAGAGCGTATTCGATCTGAACGAGTTTGCCCGAAGGACTGAACGTCGTCAGCGAAAAACTGTATCTTTCCGATGCCATCACGATCGATGTCTCTGTTCTCTTGTTCTGTAGTTTTGTTTCGTCGAGCTGTGCAAGCCTGCCGTAGCCTGTGGTGCGAACAGAGCAGAGACACAACTTCACTCCAAAAGAACAACAACAAATTGTGCCACCACTGTCTCTATCCGACACGACCGGTGAGTTGCCTACGATGGTGATGACCAGCAACAATTCCTCTTGAACCCTCTTGCCAATAGAAGCAGAACGCCGGAGCGACCACAACAACAACAAAGGGCCAGTGTTGTGTAATGAACAGATACAGTCCGAAATGTTAGTTTGTGGGAACAGCCAGCAAAACACCGAGGAAATAAGTCACTCAAAGTACCAGACTAGCTAAACGTGTAAAAGAATAAAACAGCGAGGGTATCAATCGTTTATTATTCGATATTTAGTTGGCAGTGTAAGATATACGTTATTATTTTTGGTCGGGAAAAATATTCTTTACTTTTGACGTCTGCAAGTTAGCCGCCACTAGGACTGCTGTCTGCTCTCGGATGGATGCATTCGGTCGGAAGCCGTCTCTCTAAAACGGGCGGTTCGAGTTGATCCAAACATGCATGTGCAAACGTATGTAGACTTGTAGGAGAAAAACCGAAACAAGTTAACTTCTACAAATTGTTTCAATGTCTACAACATATTTTACTGTTCATAAGTCGGAAGCGTGTCGTCGAAAATAAGTATAATATAGTAATAAAACTCCTCGCAGAAGTATTATTTGATGTATATATATATATATATATATATATATATATATATATATATATATATATATATATATATATACATATGTATATACATAATATGAAATACATATGCTTATATATAATATGGAATTACTTCGACACCAACTTAGGAGAGACTAATCATTATTAGCCAATGTATTTTGATGGTAAACTAGTTTCACTGCAATGCGATGCGCATAAAGCTATTTTCTTCTTAGCGTTGCGCTCTAAGTATACGACAAAAGGAAGCAGCGCATTAAGAAAAATGAAACAAATGCTATAATACAATAATAGTATAAGAGTTAGTGAAGAATTGCTAAGCGAAATTGGCTTTGCTGTAGACCATTTAGCGCGAGAATTTGTGTAAACTCTTACTGCTATTCAGTCAATTGCAAACAATGACAATACTGACAGAAAGTGAGGATTTCTGTATTTTCAATAGCTGTGAAGAGATTTAGTATGCAAGGTACGTAACGAACAGTTTTCATAAAGGTGCAAAAACGTTCAGTCGCAAATGCACTAAATACAGCAAAATGATCGAAGGCGCGATGGGACTGGTCCAGTCTTATAACTGGAGAGGGTAAACGTGAAATGCATTACAGTATATTTATAGGCAGATGATAAACTAAGTTATAAAAAACCTGCGGCAAACATCATAGTACCGCCATCAAGGTTTGGGGGCCCCGGGGAGAACAACAATCAACATTTCACGTTTGTTTAACGAATGATGCAGCCTTAGAATTGGTTTGATGTAGGCTCCGTTGAGCCGGAAATAAATCCGACCTGCGTGAGATGAGGCGTGGACAAAGCGCACAGTGGCACATGCCATCTTCACTGCTAACTTCAAGAAAGTCTACCGGCTAGTGAATCGCTACGTTTGACAGAAGAAAAAGACCAGGGTAGAGTGCACTCACAACCGCCAAATGAAGATGATCTTGTAGCTTATATTCGAACAGCGTTACTCGTCTCTAAAGTGAACAGGTAATTACATAATTAATGAATTAATAAACAACCAAAACTAAGTATCACAGTCGCCTTTAGTCTACATTCGCCCCGCATCTACTTGATGCGTATATGCATGCGTTGAATTCTAAGCAGCTACCAGGGCACGTACTTCAAAATTTCTCTTGCTGGACGGGTAAACAGCGTGGTGCGGACAAAAAAATTTCATCTGTAAATACTTAGTTAAAGGAAAGAAATACATGATAATATATATATATATATATATATATATATATATTGGCAAGTTTGCCAACGTGTCTGATCAACAACCGACTTAACATTTGAGTAAGCAATTTTATATTGTCTATTGGAACTTCTTGTTCCTTACCACAAAAGTGATTCGTTAACTGATAGCAATGGCAACCTACACTTGCACACACCCTCAGCCACTCACAACCAAGTTGGTTAGATTTTTTTCATGCAGGAGTCTCAAGTAACCATTAGTTAATGTCTGAAAACATAAAACTCTCAAACACACACACTAAATATCTGGTGATCCCCCAATTTCTTATAGCGCACCGGTGGAGGCTGAGCTATCATCACCAGTAACACCCGTTCATCTATCTGTGCTAGGTGAGTTACTTCAGTATGCCTGTCTATCTGATCTTGACAGCAGAATCTACGGCAGCAACAATGAGCCTGCAACGTGAGGGTGATCACCGGCAACTTCGGTTTGTTTGTGTTCGGCGAGAGACAATACTGCTTGGATGATGAGGATGCTGATTTTTGCCTACGTAACACCACCACCACTTGCCGCGTGCGGCGCGAAGCGGCGGGCGGTCGGCCACGACACAAAAGTTGTTCGCTCGCGGGAGGCGGTGATATGGAGAGAGGGGAGAGAGAGAGAGAGAGAGAGAGGGGGCGCGCACTCGAACGCGCTCCCGACGTAGAGAGCATGGGAGCGCGCACTCTCAAAGTCTCGACGTATAGAAAACACGCGCGCGATCAATCGGGCTGGCGGGACAGGCGGGATACGCAAGGCGACGTCTCTCCGTCGATTGATTGAATTCGTCGCCGGCATGAACTATGTACCTTGGCGGGATGGGTAGACAGGGGGAAGGTGGAGGGCCGGAGGAGCGAAACTGGGGGCGACGTCAAGCAGCCAACGCGGGCGAGAGCCAGCCAGCCGCGCTGACTGAGTCGCTGGCGTCGTCACGGCAACGGCCGGGCGTCCGGCCGCCGTCGCATCGGTGACAACTTCGGAGCAACAGAAGCGGGCTGAAGCGGCAATGTTACTACTACGCCGTAACCATGATAACATACGAGGCGAATGAAGAGCAGGCGACGTCAACGGCGACGCCGCTGACAGCAAACCGTAAAACCGTCGTCGTCGAGAATCGTCATCCTCGAATGGCTCCGTCTGGAGAAGATCTGAGTGCACCTGTAGACTGAGTGTCTCTGTACTGGAGCTGAGAGCATCGTTTCGTTGGCGGACGTGGGTGGGGGTGAGGTGAACTTTCTGGAGGAGCAGCGCCGGGAAGAACTACTTTTGCTGCTGCAGCTACGACGTAAATGACGCCGCCGCCGCCGCCGCCGACCATCAATGCGAATGCTTCGTGCGTCGGGCCCGCGGTAACAACAAAGCGGTGGAAGCGGGTAACGCCAAAAGCTCTTGTCGGCCACATTTCAACATGCAACGTTTGTTTCTCTGAGTCATCGGAGTCATCACACCTCGTGCGACCTCGTCTCTTTCTTTAGAGAAGCACTCCTGAGTGACAGCCCTCTTCAGTGCGTGCCGAATACAGCGGCAGCGACACTGACACAGTGGGCCAACGGGACGTCATGCAACAACGGGCCGGCGCTAACAGTGCACAAATAATGTCGCAGTTAATACTCGTACTGCTTGCAGGTAACAACGTACTAGATATATATATATATATATATATATGTAAATGCAGTATGTTATCAGCACCGCACGCATATATATATATATATATATATATATATTTATATTAATATATATATTTAGAAAATATTGCGATGATTTATTAATCATTTACAATACATTTGTACACTCGGCAGTGCTCACCTCTATATATATACATATATCAGATCCCTCATGGTTTCCCGGAGGCCGATGGCCGCGTATCCTTTTTGGACCTCTATTTATAGAAGCAAATTGTGAGAAACTCCGCCAGGTGGCGGTTCCCATTGTTTCGATACCTTCTATGACGTTCACATTGTTAACGGTCCGGGTTTACCAATTACAATTGAACGTCTCAACATTGAGGATGACAACATGAGTGTATGTGTTACCTTAAAATGTCAAATACATCACAGAATGTGGTGTATTAGGAAATTGCTCCAATAATTAATAAAATAAAATATTTCCCATTTTATCGAGAATCTAGTGAGTGATAAGTCGCCCCGAGATTGTCTGCTGCGTGAAGTTTTTACGTATCGGCAAATGCATGTCGTTGTCAAGATTGGCTTCAATATAACGAACCGTTTAAATTTGTTACGTTGTTATGCTGGTTTAAGCACTTAATTAGCTGATCAATTACGCTGACTGACAGCTGATACAATACTTTTCTTTTTTTTTACTTCTAGGAGTTCGGTCATTCGGGAATTAACGAACATAGGCTTGTAGCCTGTTCAATTTGTGACGACGTCAGAATAGATCTAACGATTTATTACTATAGCCGAAAGTCAGAAATCTTATTAATTCGGCTCCGTGAACATGGCTGTCTAAAGTGCAACCGGCCCTTATTTTTGAATACGCAGTTTGATTCGTTGCATCTTGAGAAATAACAGCTCAATAGGAGAGCTGAGCTGAGATTCTTGATCAGTACAAAGGCGACTTAAACAACTAAATAGCAGCGAATCATGGTATACAGTAGTCTTTGTATATGGGTGCTATTCTCTGTTTTAAATGTTTTTCTCTTACTTACAATATCAGATACTTAGTATCTCATTTTCACACCCAGATGTGGCAGATAGAGACGTTGGCTATCTAATTTTAGTTCATTTTATTTAACCACACAAATGTATTTATATATATATATATATATACCACACAAATGTATATATATATATATATATTTATATATATATATATATATATATACCAGGTATCTACATATGCGTACATGCATAATGACAATTTATGTGGACCTATACGGTATAATTAGCTTACGACTGGCTGCTAATTATATTTGTTTGAATTTCACTTATGCTTGTGTATTTTTGCGCAGCTGTGGTGGGCCGCAGCTCGGCGCAGATCTACCTCGGTGGAGGTTACGGGTTCGAGTCGCGATGTCACATTTCGCAGACGCTCCGTGGCGAATGGTATTCGAGAGAGCGAGGAGACGATACCTTTACGACGATCGAGGAGGTACATTCATTTCACAGTTACACTGGTACTATGCATTTAGCATACAAGATACCGCAACAAGTATCTCGTATGCAATTGAATACTGACAAATCCCACGAGTACTGCTGCGCCTACCGGCGCAATTCAGTGTTTCGTTGTAATAGTCGTAGAAATCACAATCATAGTAATAACCGTTAGTTCTTGTTATGATTATTAGAAATTTGACTATATTGGAAGGGCCACACACATAGTCGATTTGACTTGAACTCAGCTGAAAACAGCTAGTTGACCTTCACACATTGTCTTGTAAGGTGTTGTGAAGATTTGTTAGATGATAAAGGTTAATCGTCTCTAAGCTGCTTGCTGGTTCTGTGGTGTGCGCCTGAATGTATGCATGTAATATTATATTGGGCTGTAACATCATTTATGCAGGCGAGAAAACGGTACTCCAACAACAGTTTACTTATCATTAATTATAATATTAATTAATTATAATTAAATATTAGTATAATGATAAGTAAATCGTATTACCAGTGCGATACGCAAGTAAAATCATGTCAAGGTGATGTGTGTGCACTATATCTAACGGCACAATTAGATACAAGCCCATCATGACTAGAATTATCTCTTTATGCGATTTGACAATATGGTAGTAATTAACATATCCAATCTAAATTAAGACAGACGCCAACCAGCCCGTATAAAAGAATAGGACATTTTAAAACTTGGTAATACAGCATTACACGTGCCTTTCCACTTCTAGGGTATTTATTGTCGATAATCTTGTTACAATGCATGTCAAAGTCCATATACAGTGGCTAATTTCTATTAAACATATAATTGGCATAATTTTCCCTTAAACATTTACTTGATATTTACATTCCGAATATATCATCACCATATGCATACACAAATATTTAACATCACTTCACCCTCTATATATATATATATATATATATATACATTTGCTTTCTGCTGCCAAATTGGTAAGGGGTAAACTCCTTTACGTGTTGCGACGGTTTTTTAATAATTGGTTTTCCTAAACGTGACGGTTTAATTGTATCCGACATGGGTGTATTATGTGATATAAGAGAAAGAATTTGTAGGGATAAGAAAAGTTTATGCCGTGAGTGATTTAAATACCGTGAGTGTAATATGTGATCTGTTGAATCTACACTAGTATGTAGTTTACTGTAGAAATAATCGGTTAAGTGAAAATATCTTCACTCGTTATCCAATGCGTGTAATAAAAAGCATCTATTGTTTATTCATCAATTCGTAGTACAATGTTGTGTAGTTCAATCCAAGACGTGTATAAGGCGTGTATTATAAACGCAACCGTTTTAAGACAACATGACCAAGACAAAAACGTTTGACTAAATTAAGAGCCTTTTTCTTGTTGGTCGTGTTCTCATCATGCTGTAGAAATAATTGATCTACATGATGTACACGAGGTAAACGAAGCACATACAATTGTTTTCGTGATTAAGATATTACCGGTTAATAGAACAATGTCTTCTCTATGCGATTAGTCATCGGTGAGAGTTGATCGGCTCTCATGACTTATTAATTCGTTTGCTTGTAACTGTTGTTTACCCGTTTTGGATTTTGTGCTCAGGAGGCAATTCGATTCAACTCGTACGATCAGAACACTCAGCGAAATCTCGTCATCGACACGCAGTGCATCAACATTACCGTGCACAACAACGACAACTTCACCTTTGTCCTTCAGCGAACAGATACACCCGTGTATGTCGCATTTTATCGTCTGCCTTCATTTGTGTGTTTGCCTTGGCGCTGCTCAGGTTTTCGCCTTCTTTTTTGAGACAACAGTTGCTTAACGAGAGCTGTGCTTGCTTCGGTAAAGCGACGTGTTTACTTTTTTTTTATCGATATTCTCTAATTATTTTCTATGTTCTTCTTATGCAATGTTTAGATGTCTTATCTTTTTGTATCGCCTGGCTAGTTCTAGGAAATGTCGTTTTGTGACCGATTATATGCTATTTATACTAAATAACTTAATTAGTCGAATAATTGTGTACGCTACTTTTTAATAACAATCATTAAGTTTTTTTTAAAGGAGAGAAGCAGAAAAATATATTAGGTGATAACCAAGTGCTAGACTCTACTAGGCAATGCAACTGTCTATATCGAGTTAATGTAGTGTTCATTCCGGATCGGTGGCCCTCTAAATGGCGAGCTTTTTAATGTGTATTCGTAATGAAATGAGTTCTGTTGATAAAATCATTAATGAAAAAGATAATCAACTACTGTTGATGATGCTTTATTGGTTTGCTTTGAAATAACTGAAATGAGTGTTGATAACGATGCCGATCTCGAATGATTCCATCGTAGGCCTTGTTACTACTGCACGCGAATGTTCGTGCGAACCCTGAACGTCATCGACAAGATCACAAGTAAGACTTGGCATGGGCATAAGATAACATAGCCACTGTGAGGGATTATTATGCGACCGCTATGCGGCAGTTTAGTTAATGCAGTAAAGGAAAATTATACCTTAGAGGTTAATTCTATGGATTTAAAAGGTCGAGATTATGCTAAATGTCTGTATGATGCTGTGGAAAATGAGAATCCTAACAATGAAATGATCAAAGAGATTTTAAAAACAGCCAAGAAAGATAACGCTAATAAGCACAGCAATAAAGCAGAGATATCGCCGCGCCTATCTGCAGTGGTGCCGCATTGATTCGGTGCGTCGCAGTTTTGATTTCATTTTTGAAACGTAGAGGCATTATCGCAGATATATCGAGTTGTGCACTCTACTTTTTAATAACAGTATATATATATATATATATAATTGTAATTCTGTTATGTGGCTGACTTGTGGTGCGCGGCCGACATTAGCGCCATGTGTGAACCTGAACCCTTCGGAAAGACCTGACATGCAGGCGGTGTGTCGAAATCTTGATGTCAACATGGAGCAGATCACGCTATTCTGTGAGTATATTCAAGCTGTCGTACTGTTCGGATTGCCAAATAACAATACTGACCGAAAAACCCTAGGTGACAAAGAAATAAAGAGAAAATGGAAGTTTAGTAAAAGCTAGCACCGCACCTACCCTTTTAAAGCAATCCTACTGAAGACTTTAAGGTTTGGGTCTGCGTGAGAAAAAGCAAGAAAATAATCTTCTAAGCGATCGGTGCAAGATAAGACCCCATGACCTTTCGACCTCAAGGGACAATGGCGTTAACTCTTACAGACATAGATATTTGTGTGTGTTCCTTATCTATTTCGTGTAATTAGTTTATCATCATTATACTCGTCCTCCAAAGTGTGTACGACATGAGCGAAGGCGTTTTCGTTTTGCGATTGGTGTATTATGTACATCTGCGCAACCTTTGATCTATAGTTACACCAGATCGTAATTGAAAGCGATACGCCGCCCATATATACCAGTAGGGAATAACCTAAGCCGCATGCCACTTTCCATAGTTCCTAAAAAATAAAACATCCATTGCAATGTTAGACTGCTGCCTTGGCCGCACTATCGGTTCGACTCGGTTTGCCTTCATGTCTAGGCTGCAGGCATACGTAGGGAGCATCTCAACTACGACGTTGAGATTCGTCTTATTCCCGTCGTCGTGCATGAGAATGAAAATAAGGTTTTCTTTATTCTGATTGCAATGTTAAATACCACCTTAAATTAAATCTAATTATAGTATATCTCTCTATCTCCCTATATATATATATATATATATATATATATATATATATATATATATATATACCGAGTGTGATTTCGTGTTAGAGAACTCGTCATTATATAATATAAAGTAAATACTTGTCTCCCTCTCTACCCTTCTATATATAATATTGGTTTTTAATATTTTTCTCCAAAAATCACGCGTCAGCTCGTCAGGTGCTTTTATCTCGTTATACTATGAATTGTCATATAGTGCAGTAGCAATACCAGCCTTACGTTACGCTTATTATAAGGTACGGAACCAAACGTAGCCTATTTCATGTCGTATTAATCAGGCCAGCGATCGTTCCATTTTAGTTATAATAATATTTATGTGCGTATATTAATCGTAATGACAATGTTTTTTCTATCTGTTGTGTCACATGCGTCATCTACAGCTACAAATCCGACACCAAAGAATTGCCGATCATCTCTCGAGGGCGTTTGGAAGTTTGCCTACAAAAATACGTACAAGTTTTCCGGCGAATGCAAACACGAGGACGCCAACATCACGGCGTGTCAGGTGCCCGGAAGTCAATTCTTCATCGACAACCAGCAATTCCAGGTCAACTACCGCAAGTGCATGGGCATGGAAGACACAGAGGACGGAGGTTCGTATTAATACACATATTTATATGTATACATATCTATTATATATATATATATATATATATATATATATATTTATATATGTATATATAATACACATATGTATATGTATAATATATATATATATATATATATATATATATATATATATATATATATATATATATATATATATTTATATATGTATATATAATACACATATGTATATGTATACATATCTATTATATATATATATATATATATATATATATATATATATACAATTGTGTTTTTTAAGAAGTGTATCTTACTCTGTTACATAGTATACAAACATTTTTATTGTTAAACAACAATATGCAAATATTTACCGTCTTGTTATTTTTTACTCTGATGGCATACTTGTGAGCTGAAGACACGACTGGGTCTTAAGAGGAAACAAGCCACATACTACCGGTAAGCGATGAACCAGGGCATGGCTGCTTAATTCTGGACAGAAAAATTATTCTCCCTATACAGTTGCACGACGACGGTCTTTCTTGTGATCTCGCTCATTATTGGGAGTGCGTTGGTAGGCGAGATAACACCTCGAACCATCTTGAAAGCAAAGAGCCTTGCTTATGGGAATATAGCCGCGCTTGTCAACGCCTGTAATATAGTCTGCGAAGTCTTCAAAAATATGGTCTAATAGCATAATTGTATAAAAGCTCGGTATTTGAAGGCTTGTGTATTATATGTCTGTGACTACTCACATTGCTGGCTAACAGTGCGCTAAGGGCTTGCACCGATCATAACATTTATGGTTACGATATATGCCGCAAGATATTCGAATCCCATGACCATTAGCCATCCATTTCTGGAGCCGGTGCGACCGGAACTGATGTACCACTGAAGAACTGAACAAATATTAAACAAATAAAATTGACGACGACTAAAGCGGTGGTCCGCACTGGCCAGCAATAGCGAATATAATTCGGCCCACACACATACCAAATGTAAAACATTTGTATTTTTATTATTGTTATACTAAAACAGGCTTCACAACACAATAGCTTTGAGACAGCGCCTGGCTTCTTTTTGCAGCGCCGGCTTTTTTTGCAATCAGTTTCGAGCGCTGATGCACGAATGCGAAATTAGATTGAGGTATCTATATATGCGCATCGTCGCGACAGGCTGAATTGTGTCGGTGGCTGGCACATTGGACATGTACATGTCATATGTTATATATATATATATATACACATTCTTACATTTCAGAGGTTCAGTTCAAGTGCCTCGGCGACTGGTACATTGGGAAGAACCACTTCTTTGCTGTGGTCAACTCGCGGGAGTCCCGAGTCGACGAAAAGTACCGCTGCTTCCTGGCCAATCGAGATGACGACACGTTTTTAGGGGCGTCGATCACGCCTGAATGCAACGTTCTCAAGAACCCACAGGACGCTCCCGCGAGATACCACATGGAACAGGGTTCGTAGCATCTTAACTGGGTCACACACGCACATCCAGCGTTGCAGTTTGTGCCTAAATGTGACAGTATAGGTCAGCTCATTTCATTACACTACGAAATGTTATCACCTTTTGGATTATGGGATGTGGTGTCATATCATGCCTAGTTGATTAATGCGCCAATCAAGCTTCATATATATAATGATGGTAATGATGACGATGACGGTGGGGGTGGTGATGCTATTACTTACGAACCGTTCACAGTGAAGACCGAGATCATGGAGCCTCGATGCAAGCTGCCGGACAACTTCACGGGCGAGTGGATTAACACAGCGAATTTTGACGCCGACATGACCATCAATCGGACGCACATTGTCGAGCGGTGGCGTCCTGATACCGGCCGAATCAAGGAACAGGTGTACGTCTGCGTCGAGAAGAGAAACAACCGCTACATGATGGCCAGACACGGAATTAATGGATGGTAGGTCAGTCCGCTTGAGTTGCTTGGAACAAGACAAGCGCAACCTCCTTGTTGTTGGCTTGCCCCTGCCGCGGATTGTCGTGGCGGATGATCTGTTTGGATATGGGCGGCGTCCGTTAACCAACAATCGACTCCCATTGCTGCATAGCTGATAAACTTATAATGTCCTGCATATAAAGATTTGTATGACTTAAGAGCTATTTCTCTCTATTATCCCTATGCGGAACCGACCGCACTTTTAGGGACAAGACTCAAGAATGTTCGGACCGGTCAAAGCAATGCACTAGGCGCAATTTACTTTGACCAGAAAAGACAACATCTAGCAAACTATTTATAACTATGTTCTCTCAACCAAGCTCATCTTCAATCGTCAACCAACATCCGAGTAAATGAAGAGGATATGAAAGATCACCATCTTCTAAAACGAATAAACAAAAAATTTCTCAAATAATTATTTCGATATTAATTTAATGTTTGTCGCGTTGTATTCTAGCATGGGTACGCCATTTGACGAAGGAGCAGAATAATAAATGTGTCGCACAGCCATGTCATTCCTGTTTGTAGACAAAAACATTAAAAACATTTACCTTTTAAAAACGTACCGTGGTACATTTTCACTCAAATGTAGAAACTTCTATGCGAAGGCTTCTGGTGCTAGCAATGTACGAGTACAGTGCTAGTAATGTAGTATTTCGCTGACACAGAAAATAAGCGATGCACAACATTTTAAGCATACGCTTGTGTGTTTATCGCAAAGTGCCTAAACAGCGTTCGCACAGGCTGACCAAAATCATACAACTTGTATACATGTAATTCCTATTTTAATCTGTAGTATATTCTATCCAAATGCCACACAAAAGCACATCCGAGGAAGCTGATCGTGATTGATTTCATATTTTCAGTTGTTATCTTGTGTCTTCATCTTTAATTGTTTGTTCGCGTGTCATGTTCTGTGGCAATGCTGCGTGTATCCACTGCGCTTGCGCTATACGGAATTCAGTCCGAACATAGCCAACTGCGTGCGGAGTCATTGTACATATATATTAACATGCCATTAGCCAGACTAAGACCACGGTCGTGTTTATTTAGCACCGAGACTCAGCGTATATGTATATATATATATATATATATATATATATATATATATATATATATATATTAGTATTTAGCCACTTAGTTTTAGCCATATAACTTAAGGCAGTAAAAGAAGTGGACGAGTAAGCGTAAATAAAACCATGCTTATCTGTGGGTGATATTTAATCGCTATACGACTGCCTGACAGATGGTTTCACGAATACTAATTAACTCGTTTGTTGTGATGTTTTCGCTCCGTATTGTTGCTGTTGTCGCATGGATTTCCATTTGCTGTTAGCCAACGGGACTACGTATGCTTTGACTTTGTCCCGAGGCATCACTCAGTAATTCGTTATCGAAAGGGCAAGGAGCTCCGGGACCCGGTGTTTTCAACGGTTTGTTCGTGGACCATGTTTCGCGCGCAGCAGAACTGGAGGTTTGTATATAATAATGTGTTTTGTAGTGTATCTGGTACTACCTTTGCATATATATATATATATATATATATATATATATATATATATATGTATATATATATATATATATTGATAACATTTTGTTTTCGACAATGTTTCTTCACTTTATAGATACGACATTCTTGTGATGAAGAATCCTGTGAGCATGAAATGCCCGGTGGCGGGCAAGTTTAAGTTTCAGCAAACCGGTGATATTTTATTTGAAACGCGCATTCGAGGCGGAGTCACCCAGATGCCTCGTCCGAACGTCTATTGCAAGGAAAACATCTCCGGTAGGTTTCTATGTTTCAAAAATTTAAAAATTACAATGCGTCAGGATGGCTTGGTAGTGTATGCAATGTTGTAAAATTAATTTGATCAAAGGTATACATGGCCGGCCCGTAATACTTAGATGTATGTATGCATATATGTATATGCATCCAAATATTTTGTCTTAATCCGCACAAACTTCCTTTCATGAAAATATGCTTCGGACCAGTACACCGCTTTGCCTAACTTTATAAAATAGGCGGTTTTGAAAAAAAAAACATTTGAAAAGGGGAAATACGGATTGGAATCTAGGACTTGGTACGCGTGATTTCAGAATTTCCAATATATGTATACTTACCTGGTGCTAGGCCCTCCGTAATCAAGGAGGCAGAGACCCCAGGGGTTTTGCGATTGCACTTCGACAGGGCTGACACTTGTTTTCATGATGGAGGGTTTAATACTTTTATGTATTGTTCCTGCGAGTAGAAAAGGAGAAGGTTCCAATTCCTATTTCGAGCAGTATGGCACTCGACCCCAGCGGATGGATGTTAGCTCGCTGAGACCCATACCCACTAAACGCACCTCACTCTCTGATGGCTCAGATCTCCATAGAACAGTACTATAGGCCATCAGGAGAAGTGGCGAGTGCCACTCGGATCATTTAGCCGGGGTTACTTATAGGTTTCCCCAACGTTCGACGTGTCCTGTACTAACACCTGCGAAGCCTTATCATTCAGACTCGCGTGATCTTCTAGTACAGTAGGCGTAAATCTTGCTCTCCTGAGCCTTCCCAAGGATCCTTTCTTCTTCAGTACCGCCGTAGCCTCTTCTCGCTTCCACCCAGAAGTCCTAGGGCTGACACCTATCACTCTCCCAGACTAGAAAAGATGGGGCATGTAATTGTTGGTATACCCGTGAGTGTGATCCCGATGCACTGCTTTCCTCAGTATGCGTGACGGAATACGGATTCTATTTCCGCGGACCGTCTAAGACGTAAATAGAAGTTTTATTCAACGAAATGTAGTACTTTGTATGTATTGTAGCTTTGTTAAGTGGAATTTATTATTCAAATGCATTTCAAGAGTTATACTATAAGTGGATTAACAGATCTGTATATTTCTTTCTGGCTTTTTTTTGCGCACAGTGTAATAAACACACTATTGCAAAATATTGAAATTAGGTTGTGCAGAACATGAGCAACTCATTTTTTTTCTAAAGGCTCACTGCCGTGAAAGAAGCCTCAATCCTACATCTAATGGCCCGGCCTCAAACCTTGTTTTCATTTCGTAGCGAACATGGGCGATAAGGTTGTCATACTTTAGCGCTCTTTGCAAAGCCAACTACCATGAAATTAGAACAAGACGTTTTTATAATAAAATATTGTCTATGTCAGCCTAATGAAAGATTCGTATTTACGCCTTCTCATCTAACTAAAGCTATATTATAGCTAATACAACACTGCAGCTGTTTTATACATTATTTTATTTCGGATCTTATTAATCTGTCTCATATTCTATAGGCATTGCAATGTGTGTTCCAATGGTTATGGACGGCGTACAAACAATATATGACGGCATTGTCTCGTAGGCACTTGAGTAGTCCGTTTATACAATCGAGAGTCGGAGTAAAAACTTTGTAGCGCATCACTTTTATCTAGGATATCTCTTTCTCTCTCTTTATATATATATATACATATCTATATATATTATGCGTGTGTGTGACGTTGATTCCTCAATTGACACGGCGCGGAACGGATGTTTTGTGTAAGTAGATTTTTCGGTTTGCGACCGGGACCAGCGAATCATCAGCATCGACGCAGACTACTGTGTGTCGGTCGATCACTTTGGCCGTCCTGTGGACATCTACTCTGAGCCCGACCACACGCTGAAGTGTATCGGCTTTTGGCGCGAGAACCTCAAAAGTTACCTGATCACCTACGAGGAGGAGGACGCCTACTCGAAGTACCGCTGCTGGGTCTACCAGCGGGCCGATCTAAATCGCGTGCTCATGTCGCTGAGCGTCGGCGCCTTCTGTCACGTCAAGCAGGACGTGACGTCGATCAGCTCGCGGGAGGGCGCCCAGGTGGCTCTCGATATGGTCGAGTACGAACGTGAACGTGAGTATGGCAGCCACAGCCTGCCCGGTGCTTCATCTTTGCTCGTGCGGTTCTTCTATTGCTAATTTGAAAAGTTACTACACACGATCCTACGGTGTTGGGTGTACCTGTTACTGAACTTTCGTTATGTTAAGTGTTTGTGGTTTCTGCTAAGTCATAGGTCATAACTGTATTATTCACTATTAACTCTATACGATATAGAGTAATATTCCCAGTACACACGTTCTCGGGAGACAATTGTCGCTCCACTTGTATATATATATATATATATATATATATATATATAAGGGCAACCCAGAATAACAATATATTGCAACTAGTATTACGGAAATTAAAAGGCATATTAGCAAATAAAGTAAATAGAATTTGTTCGAACGGTAGCCAAACACGAGGTTCCATAGATAGTGTTGCCTAACGGACCATTAATATTACTCTGATTATGCTCTTTAGACGTACTTGGCGCATTGATACGTGTGTTTCTACCAGGGTGTTTGACGGGATGAATGGCCAGACATTCGTGCGCACGTTAAGATAATAACAACAACAACAACAACAACAACAATCACAATAATCTACTGTTCATTATTAAGTGAATATGAAAAGTATATATGAGGTATTAGTAAATATGAGGACCGGCAAGGTTTTAAATGCGACAAGTAAATCTAAATGTGCTCGTTGGAAATTCTCTTCTTCTGACGGTTCGCTTGCAGACGACGATTGTCCGATGTACTTCGACGATGGCACAAATCCATACGCCCAGATCTCCGAACAAGCAGCGACGTTTAACGCTGCTACGGCTCAAGGACGAACGACAATGCTGACAGAAGGTGCACATCTTCTTATGTTAGCGCTGCTACTCATCATGCCCGCGGCTATCAATGAGCTTATTGGGCAACCCCTCTGATACTTGTGGCAATAAAGCAACAATTTTCTAGGCAGTTTTTTTCTGCGGAGAGTCCGCACACTTCGCTACACTATGCAAATCATATTGATACCACCACATGGGTATCAAATCGGATGGACCGATGGGAGTTGCAGTGATCCGTCAAACGCAGAGTCTGCCGTTTGATGGTTTCTTAATAGCCGTTGGAGCCGTGAAGCGCGCAGGGACCGGAAGAAATGGAGAAGATTTTTCCTTCCTTCATGGCTTCATCCTCATTGACTCCGATTAATGCCAGATGTCGATTAGCAGGACTAAGCAGTTACTTAGTCGAGACGTGTGGCAAGCTCCGATTACAACAAATTCATACCGCCATTGTTGCCGTCGTGAGAACCGCATTGGTGCCAACATCGGCCAACGTGCATATTGATAAATTGAACGCTTATCAATATGAACGTTACCTTGCTCTACTTAGTAGACGCTTATCCTACGTCGTAGAGCCCTTTTCCACTTATATTATAATATATATATGGTAAATCTTCGCAGCAACAACAATCTGTGCCTTCTCAATGTGCAAGAAAACAAAGCGTTAACGATACATGTTAACATTTGTGGATATATATACGCATTGAGTTTCATCCATTAATGTACTCAGGCAGGTGAATAAATAACGTAGGAGAATACTTGCCACTTTAGGCAAAGATCATATTTAGCATTTAAGAGCCACGATACGAGTGTAAATAGTACTTTTTTTTTACAGCAAGTGATCCTTAGGGTACACGTGACAGCGTATTCTGGGTACTGTCGGTCAAGGACCAACGATTGGATGCAATAAACGTTGGAGTAATTTGCATCATAGTGTTGTCCTTTATGGGAAAACTTTAAACAAAAATTATTTACTCAATAAAATGTTTTGGTTACAACTAGTTATGTCTTTTCCTCCTTGCATCTAGAAGATATACGGTATCTGTTGTTTGCTAGAGTTGAGGGATCGTGGAATAAGTTCTGCTTGCCTCTTTAGTAGTTCCCATTCTTGTTTAGTTCTTGCCAGTTGTGTTATTTTCGCCTTGGAATTCGATTAAGCAAATGTCTAGCGATCAAGTACTATTCCATCGTACAAAAGCATCATACCTTTTGCGCGCATTCATGTAACAGAGCTACCAGTACAATATCAATGAGACTGTTAGATATTTATACCGTTCACAGCGCAGTCAAACGGCATTCAGTAGATGAGACTTATTCTCCTGTGTTTGATTTAATAGATTTCACACCTTCTCATACTTCTCTTTTCTGGCGCGTAAAATCAGCTTTAGAACCAAATCGCTGTTATGTGCCGTACACGACGCCAATCGAATCTGAGGCTAGCAAAAGCAAAAAAAAGCGAAATTGTAGTGTACAGGTAGTACCAGGGGCTATTCGGTAAGCAAGGTCAGTACAAGAGAAAAGCAATTAATTTATTTTTGTTTTTTGACGTAGTCTCTGTGAATCTTTAGACACTTGGTCCAGCGATGTTCAAATTTTGGTTTCTCTAAAAATGTAGAGTCTTAAAGGGAAAGCGCACTGCGGAACAGTATTTATCTAAATATATAAAATGTTGCTATACATTCCGTTAGTGTCCATTAACAGTCCATAATTCCGTTAGCGTCTTAAAGCGTGAACTTCTCAATTGCAAAACAGTGTCTACCAACGTAGCTTTTTACAGTTAGAAAATTAAAGAAAGGCACGGAATTAAGTCAGGTGAGTAAGGAATGCCCTGTTTCTGGTAGGCCGTTAACGTGGGGGAAGGACCAACGACGGAGGCCTCCTGGGGGCGTCGCCTTGTGATCTGCGCAAACAAATTTTGTAAGCTTTTAGTCACATATTAATAAACGGTCACCGTGCAACCTTCTACGACTTCGGTCTTTGTTAACACTTCAATCCAGGCGATAAAAATACTAACTTCCACTTTTCCAATTAACTGGCACGTCGTTATATATCGGAAGATTCTTTCAAACGGATGACTGGGTGAATTTGTGACCTGTGTAAAGAAGGTAACAGAATGTTTATTTCCATTTTCTTTATTTTTGGGCGAAATTCACATCAAGTTATTTTTCAGTCTGCGTCAAACCTACAGCCTCCCAAAGAGCGATTTTACCGACTTTAAGGCAATTACGTAGAATTCATTGCGGATCCAATGCCTAGTCTAAGAATGGTTTAACTCTTAGGCTGTTGCATTCAAAACCAGTACATAGTTTTTGCCTATCGCTGTTTTGGGACGCCCCTCATTGGACGTTCATCAAAATGAGATTAAATTGTACACACATAATTTTTTGATACCAGCTTTACACAACCTTTTAGGTTTGGTTTCACATGGGGTTTTCTGCACATTAGCGTCTAAAGCTTTTTGAAAACGTGCATTTGCTCTTAAATTACGATTGAAAATACGTGCGGGAGTATATAAAAAATACAAGCTTATCTGCGGTAGTGTATGCGGTACAATGTACATCGATTAGGTTTTCTTGCAGCGTACTGCTCGTGAGGTCCGGGTTGCGTGTGCTTAAAGACTATAAAAAATTAAGCAACCTTAGGAGCGTTGTGCCATTCGTTGGCGAACTGTGACTTAAACTGAGCATATTAATGGCTTGTTGGCATGGCAGGTGGCCAAATTGGTCTATGCAAATCCAACCTATTGTTACGTATTCGAGTGCCTGGTCACCGACTGCTGCTGACAAGTAATCCCGTACACATGTCAACATCGTGTTTTAATTAATATCCATATACATTATGCTCTTAATAATTAAGCTTCTATCTTGTTATATAAGTACAAATATACAAAGCTAATTCCACAAACAGCTCCATGTAAGGGAAAGTGTAGGACTCTAAAAACATGACTACCCATTGAAACCCCTCCTCTGCGCATCCTTGACAGAAATGAGTTTAGTACTATATCAAAAATTACCCGGGCGTTTACTTTAGCCAATCTTTTCTCCATATGGTGTAGTGGAAGCCCTTCCTCGGCATGTCACTTACTTAACTCAAGAGTATTTGAGAAACTGAATCCTTTGTTCAGAGAAGCGCCGTCCGCTATATTGTAGCTGGAACGGTTAGAAAATTGTGTGCGCTGATGCGGTGGCGTTACGCGAGCATGTCGGAATACAATCCGAATTCTTAAAACCAAGTTCAGCTTATTGTCGAGCCTACGTGCAAGCATCAATGCACCACATCCCGCTACACAGGTCTTGCTTAATATTATATATAAGATATATTATATATATATATTATATATATCTATATATATATATATAGCGAAGTTATAGCTCTTAAAGCAATGTTTTTCTATGGACATGATCTCTGAGAAGTCTTGTGTGAGTGAGAGTGAAATTACTACAATTTGTAACACTGGTGTTTTCGCCCGACATAGAAGCATAAAATGTGCTGTTCCGAGACAACCAGTCCTCCTATACTAAAACTAAGCATACCGTCGTATTCGCGAGAAAATTATACTAATACTTCTTTTGAAGAACATATAAGGCCGGTCGGAAGATGCGGCATGGTCGCTTAGAAGAGAATTCGCCAAAAATAAAGTTCTTTATTAGCGTTCACGCCAAATACTTCAAAATCATAACCCTACAACCACTTACAGCGCTCAGAACGGACATATTCAGCAAAT
Source organism: Dermanyssus gallinae (assembly GCA_003439945.1). Taxonomy (NCBI): domain Eukaryota; kingdom Metazoa; phylum Arthropoda; class Arachnida; order Mesostigmata; family Dermanyssidae; genus Dermanyssus; species Dermanyssus gallinae. Next base: position 232,605 of record QVRM01002246.1, read on the forward strand.
ACGCATTTCATGGCGGTCATTTTGGTACCAAATCTATGTTAATGCAAGCTGTGGTTGCGGAGTAATTACGATTTTTTGGAGGGCATGTCCAGGTTAAGTGCATGTAAAATGACTGTGTGGCGACGTTCACTACCGCCGACGTGTCGCGCGACAGCCGCAGCGCGTCATTTTTCATGCACTTAATCTCGATATGTTCGCCGAAATTTGCTGAATATGTCCGTTTTGCGCTGTGAGTGGTTGTAGGGTTATGATTTTGAAGTATTTGGCGTGAACGCTATTAAAGAACTTAATTTTGGGCGAATTCTCTTCTAAGCGACCATGTCGCGTCGCTTGACCGGCCTTGTCTATATATATATATGTATATGTATATATATATATATATATATATATATATATATATATATATATATTTAATTATTATTTAATTATATTATAATATATATATATATATATATATATATATATATATATATATATATATATATATATATATTTAACTATATAATTCTAAATATTTCTGCAACACCCTGTATATATATAAATATATTTATTTAAAAAAATATATATATAGCATACTCACGTACACGTGTCATTGGAGTTCTGACGTGGCCAGCTGATAACTGACTAGAGCTTTCAGCAGTTGGCTCGTTGGTCTAGGGGTATGATTCTCGCTTTGGGTGCGAGAGGTCCCGGGTTCAAATCCCGGACGAGCCCTAATTATTTTACCTTTCTGTTAACAGCTTTCGTCAAAACGGTTTGCCGTCATGAAATTACCTTCCTTGGTCACTCTGTTAGGTTTTGTGACATACCTGTGTGTGGTTTTTATCCTAGCAGTGGGCGTTCCTTCGTTATTGTGCGTCACAGAGCTGATCCATTGCGTGTTCGGCGCCATATCCATAATTTTAATAGTCTTTAAAGAAATCTGTGGTAACTGAGCGGATAAGTGATTTTGCAACAGGTGGCTCGTTGGTCTAGGGGTATGATTCTCGCTTCGGGTGCGAGAGGTCCCGGGTTCAAATCCCGGACGAGCCCTTCTTATTTGTTATATTTTCTTTTATTCAAGCGTAATATTGATTGCTTATTACACACATGCTTACAAAAGACAATTTCACAGCACTTATATATTTATTTTTAAAAAAAATTATATATATATACACATCCTCAACATTTTTTTTAAATATTGTAATTTTGAAGCTTAATGATGAATTATTGAATTCAAATGAATTGCTATCCGGAGAAGACGGTTATATATATATAAATATATACATATATATATATATATATATATATATATATATATATATATATATATATTTATATTATCTTGAGCAAATCGTAAAACGGTTACCATCGGGTGCCAGTAGCTATGGAGACAGTGGAACCTATTAGTGATCGAACGGTATATATCTACCATGACTACTTCTTGATAACAGTTGCTGCTTGGTGTTAGTAGCTATGAAAACACCGGAACGAGGAGAACCTTTGGAACAACTGTTATCAGTCACGGTATGTAGATGCAATTTGCTTTTTATAGTTAGTGCTATGTAATACAAAGATAAGTTAATATTGTGTATCGATACAATGCGTCCAAAGCTGACGTACTGTATTTTGCAGTGAAAGGAATATATATATATATATATATATATATATATATATATATATACAGGGTGTTCAATGGATTATACACATTTGAGACGACCGTAGACTGAATAATTTTTCTTAACGAAGGTTGAGTTGTTCAATGAAGAAACTGAACATACCAACGCGTCAAATTGTAAGGTTTTTCGATATCTAGCAAGCACAGTAGAAGCAGCAATCTGTGACCTCTGACATGAGAATATTGGAAACAACTGTTATAACTCACGGAATGTAAAGGCATTATGCGTTCTATTGCTAGCGCCATGCTATCATAACCATCAGGTTAACCGGGGCTCCCCAGTCTGGTGGTCTCCAGATGGTGGAGCACGAATGAATTATGGTGACTCATCGTTTCATCAACTCATTGCTTTCTACCCTCCAGTTCTTGACCATAGAAAGGGCGGCTTTGCCAGCTATAGTCAATCAGGGCAAATCATGCAATGCTGCATGCACTGTATGCTTGTACGATATACTTGTTCTTATGTTGCAAGTGAAGTACGCACGATATGTAACGCACAACAATCGAGATGTGACGTAACATATAGGAGTTATAATGTAACAATAATAAAGATGAAAAATACCAACGTAGAACCTTTAGTGCTACTTAGTAGACTCGCTACTAAGAAACAGTAAGCTTAAATCGAGCTCCACCCTTCACGATCGCCACGCGCTGCGAGAGATCAGCGAGTTACGGCCTGGTACAGCTTCGAAGGCCGCGTTCACGCTCACGTGACACGCAAGTGCATCGTGGCCAACACGTGTGAGATCGATTTGGTCATCCTGTCCCAGCCGATTTGTATATATATATATATATATATATATATATATATATATATATATATATATATATATATATATATATATATATATATATATATATATATATATATATATATATATATATATGCATATGTAGACGGGGAGTGAAACCGGACAAAATTGCGATTTATCGCACTTACGTATAGAATGAAACAAATTTGACTATGAGTCAGTCCCTCCCTCAGTCAGTGGCGGCCAGCGGTAAATCAGGTGGGAAGGAGCTGTAGCTGGGGCTTTTGAATATCAATCGATTTTCGCTGTCACCAGCGAGTGCCTGCCACTGCGGCGTAGAAGATGACAACGGCGGAGCAGGCGGCAACGGCGCAATCTTGTGCTGGGTTATATATATATATATATATTATATATATCTATATATATATATATATATATATATATATATATATATATATATATATACATATATATATATATATATATATATTTAAAAAACACAATTTTGAATTATCTTGACCAAATGTGAAAACAGCTACCATACTGTGCCAGTAGCTATGGAGAGACTAGAGCCTATCAGTGACTGAACGGTATATATATATATATGTAGCTTGACCACTTCTTGATAACAGATGCTGTCTGGTATGAAAACACCGGAACGAGAAGAACCTTTGAAACAACTGTTTCATCAGTCACGGTGTGTAGAAGCAATTTGCTTTCAATAGTTGGTGCTATGTAATAGAAATATAAGCTAATATTGTTTAATCGATACAGTGCGTTCGAAGCAGCTAACGCATTGTATTGTACACTGGAAGGCTTATAAAAGGATATATATATAAAACGCCAGTATATATATATATATATACATATGTCTTGATCACAAGACACTTGCGCCATCTTGTGTTGCAGGATGTAAAAGAAGTTATTCACGTCACTGCACACGTTTACTGCCTACGAGCGGCCACTTCTTGTCCGTGCTCATTGTGTAAGGGCGCGGCAAGGTCGTACTCATACGGTCAACCCGAACAATACAGAAACTCATCATGCACGCATTGAGGGTGGGTGGGTAGAAAGGTGAATGCAAGGCAACGGTGCCGGCCATTGTCTGTCTATGAGAACTCACTTGTGACAGTTGAGCATTTAAAGGTCACTCATCGGAAATGAGAGCCTACTTACCGACGGGCCAAGCAACAAGCACAGGAGCGTAATACTCCATTTCCCTTCTGAACCCCGTTCGCACGAACGGCTGCCGAGATTAATGCGCTAATAAAAAATCATCTTTCGGCGCGATAACGCTACGGCTTACACATGCACACTCGCAGTGCCAAAATCGCAGTGCTCAAACCAGGTATCGAATTTTGCTATTCCGTCTTCTCTATTCTGCTGAATAGAAGAGTAGAGTTAAGGCCGCTTGCTACTTTTTCTATTTCCAAGCGTTATGATGTGACTCGGGAGATTTTTATCCAATGAAAAGAGGTAATTGCCGCTGTGGATGCGTATTCTAAGGGCTACGAAACTTCCTACATTTGCTAGGAAAGTACAAATAAAATACTGATGCCACGTTGAGTAAATGATTCCATAATAAAATTAACCAAAAAAAACAGGAAACTAGATGGTGTCATTGTTTTATTGTAGCTATTTAATGAACCACCTATATATATATATATATATATATATATCCTGTAACCATAAAACTAAATAATAAACCTCGACGTATATATATATATATATACGTCGAGATTTATTATTTAATTTTATGGTTACAGGAAATATATATATATATATATATATTTAAATTATTTATATGTCAGCATCGAAAGATAGAGTTAACGCAAATATTGAGCACATTGTGAGTGTTTCGCCAGGACTGCTTTCATAGCAACGCTGTTCTACAGGCTTCTGCGGCCTATTGAAACACGATCCGCCACTTTTCCGAGAACTCATTGCACAGCAACGCCGTGCTGCTGCCTTCCGTAGCATATCTAATCAAAAGCTGCAATTTTACAACAAACTGTTTTTATTAAAACAGAACTGAGCATGCTGGTTTGAGGAGATTGGTGGTGGAGTGATCTGGATAATAAATCAGGGCCCTGTAGACCGTTGATAGTAGAACGAGGTCGTTCTACGCCCACCGACTCAGAACAGGAAAACACCTATTACTCTCTGCCCGAAACCCTAAAACTTACTTTATAACAATTTAGACGGCGTTCAACAAATTGGAGTTACTTCGAAGTTCGGTAAGAGGGTTCTCACACACTGAATCCCTACGTCAGACATTCAGAGCACACCAATTTCTCTAAACCCTTAAGTGCTCCCGCGAACCAGGTTTTAAACTGTTTAGTTACCCCCAATAAAACCTGTTTTTTAAATGAGCAAAAACATAATACAGTCGGAAATCGCAGGCGTATTTCAAAGCCAATCCGATCGAGGCGTACGCTCAAATAGTGGTATGCTGTATTGCTAGCGAGATTTTAGGATCACTATTCAGTTGGTTCTTTGGAAACGGTATTGGCATACGAGCTTCAACGAGTTTGAAACAAATTCTACTAATAAACATGATATAAGCTGTCTGACAACAGGACAGTGAGTTGTTACGTAAACTACCGTTTCGATCTAAGAGCTTGTTAAGCATCTACCATTTTCCCAAAGCTTTGAATTTCGGACTATTACCTAAAAGGTCGTAAAACTGTTTTTTTTAATGATGAAATAAACGCGCATGTTTATTTATTTATTTTTTAACAAGTTTTAAACAAGCAAATTATTGTTTCTCGGTATTTCCTTCGTAGGCAAAACACGACCAAAACTTCTCATGCGTACAACATATGTGCGTAGTTCTCAGCAAGAGCGTCTTAATGACCATGTTTGGCTTTGGATCCGTAGAAGGCGTCCCAGAGCTTGCTGATGGGATCACCGGGGATGCAATTCGCTTCTTCGAGTCAGCGGTACGCTAAGCCCGTACCCTTTTCCCAAACTTTCTCGTACGCCGAGATCAGTATTGCGCACATTCTCTCTCTCTCTCTCTCTCTCTCTCTCTCTTCGGCCTAGCTTAAAGAACTGCAGTTCGTCCTTGAGAACTTCCGGCAAACTGCAGTGGCATTTCAACACCTCGCGTCCCTGCTCTTAGCTTGCAGAGATAACCGAGGCGCAGCAACTATCGATCAGATCACAGGATACTCCCCACTAAACACAAATCCCCGCCCCTAGCATGGCACTATTATAGTCCCTGCGTATATATATGGATATTTATTATAGCGTGATATTAGCACCCGATTAGAGCGTACCCATCTACATAGTTCGCTATTGCGGCCATTAAATGAACATTAACGTCGTAGCATTATACACTATTCTGTTTATTCGAATTTATCATACTATTTATATTAATATATATATATATATATATATATATATATTAATGATTAATATATATATATATATATATATATATTCATATTAATGATTAATATATATATATATATATATATATATATATATATTTATAATAATGATTAATATTATATCACATAGAATACTGATGCTGGACTAAGTGTGCAGTAAATTCCAAGAAAGCTACGTTGAGTAAATAATTCCATAATAAAACAAACAAAACAAGATATATTTATATATCTCTGTTTTAATATTTGACTGCATAATATGTAATTGCAAAAACCGTTCGCTAAGATTATTAAAACGAACGTCGTTATTCTATCCTATACGAGCTGATATACCGCGCGTTGTATGGGCAGTGCGAAGTCCTGTAGTATCTACACATATACCCATCATGATTACAGTAAATATAGTATGGGTGTTGAATCAATAACGAACGTATACTTTAACGTTTACTGTAAGCTTGACAAAAATCCTAAGCTCAACAGGATAGTTTGGGTCAAGACGGTGTAGTATATATACTCCGAGGTATAGTCGAATACGGTAGATTGCCTAAGCAACAAAATTAAAAATTAGTGAAACCAGTTAGGCAACTATTTTTAAATCAAAGATGAAAACATTACACAGACCTTTAGACTGAAAAGGCTGGAAGAGGAAGCTGGGGGCCGGGGCACAGAAAAGCGTTTAGAGACAGAAACGCGGAAATAACGAGCAGAAAAGTCGTTTGCTGCCTTATGATAAGTGTTTTTCTAATGAAAAGGAAGACACTGTCATTTATTTGTCGATATATATATATATATATATATATATAGATATATATATGTATTTTTTAAGAGGAAATAAATTATCATTGAGTTAACTGCGTAAGAACAATAGCTTTGACATGTATCGAGGTGGTAGGTAGCACACGGCTGATTGCATAAATAGCACACAGCCGAAGCCAGGATCGTAGGAGTCTCACCGGTTAGGTTGATGTAGTCTCTGCTAGTTATGCGTAACCATTGCTAACAATCCGAAAAAAGCGTCCGCAAACTGCTCACGCCGTATTAATGCAATATGAACTGAAGCTGGGGCTTCCAGGAGACTAAATTTAGTAACTGGATCTTCTGCAAGAGTCTGAGTACAAATCAAGTACTACGAGGTAAACAAGCCAGTTTTTCGCGTTTCATGGTAGTCATGGTCTAGCTTGAAAAACGCGGCCTTTAGCTTATCCAGTTTTTTCATCTGTGATGATTTTCGAATGTGCTGATATGCTCCTATACGATGTGAGTGCCGCCGGCCGCCACTGAAGCGATTCTCAAGTTAAAATGTACCTTCAACGTGCCCAGAGAGTGTTGTTGGCGCTTCTCAATCATCAACATCGAAACTAGATTTCTTCTTGCTCTTTTGGCAATTGTGTTGTCCAAGAATTGTGCCCCTCATCGAAACGTTAATCATTAACGTCAATCATAGTGAGTATGCCTGTCATCGATAGAAGCAGTGCAGCGATATCTTCATAAGGACCAGGTAGTAGGCAGTTTGGCACACTTGGTACACGATTGAGGGCACAGTCAACAGATGCACTCTGTGTACTCGACAATAACCCCGCACACTCCATCCTTTGACGAGACTCGAGCCAGGCAAAATATGCTTCTATACCGCATGCTGAAGGAGTCGTATTAACGCTGATTCTCCTAAGTCCCTCACGTATTCTCGCCGTATGAAAAACGCAACGAAACAGCAAGTGCTTGATCTCAAAGATACTCGTGCATTCTTTTGCTATGTCAACTCTCGACTAAGGCACACAGAGTCTCTTCGTGTAATTAGGTCCGGCTGTATATTTGCCGTAAATACCCTGAGAAAAGCTAGCCTTTACTAAGACAATTTGCATATTTTGTTTTACTGCTCCTATTTACGGAGTCGTCTTAGCGCGACGGTGCATTTTCGTTCGTTTCCTGCACCCTCGGGGGTACCTCAAGGTGGTTGTGCATCTCTTTTGTTATATAAGGCTGCCGCCTCCAATTGTCTAAATAATTTGTTGTCTCAGCATATGCTCAAAATTCTTGGTTGTGATAGCACTATTGTGTCTTGGTTTATGGTAGGTTGTTTTGAAAGAATAAACATCGGGACGCCGTAGGGTCAATCTTAGGACCGTTAGGGGAGTCCTGTAGGCCCATCGTTTACGCTGATGATACGATCTTACTTTTTTGAATTCAACTACCTGCGATGCAGACTGACGTAGAAAAGGCGGTGCAAGTGCTGAAGTGTACAGCTTTTGTGTTTAAAAATTCGGTCTGGTGATAAATGCAACCTCTAGATATTGTTTTGCTCAACCAGAGGGGTACGCAGGTTCAGGTGCTGAAGCCCAATGGAATGGATGTGGTACTTGTTTCTACTATCAAATGTCTGCAATTATTAAACTTGGTTATAAATAATTACATAAAATATTCAATATGTAAAGTGGAGTTGTTCCGGATGATGCTGTTTTTTTTTTATAAGAGCCGCTGTTAGACTCATAGCTCGACGTGCAACAAAATTTGTAAGGCCGGTAGTTCCGAAGGGGTCCACCTGTCATATGGAGCTCGTTTTTGCCTCTATGTAGCACACTTAATCAAATCATCTATAACCCTTATTAACACAATGTTCAGATATTTGATTTTAAAGAAATCGATTGTAATCTCTAAGCTGCTGTACTGCTTTCCAGTCTAGGAACCTTATTTGAAAATATATATATATATAAGTTTACTTGTAAGCGCACAATCGTGTTTTATAAGAAGGATCAGTTGGAGATGTTCCTTAAACAGTTAAGGTATTAGTCTGCCAGAAATCGCACTACTACTATCAAGCTTGAACGTGCGATTGTTATTTTAGTTACAACGAGCGAATCTAGCACACAACTGATTTGACCAAACTTTCTGAAAAGTTGGTGCTTGGCCTTTTGTCTAGGAGGTATTGAGAATGCAGAATGCATTTGCGTTACTACAGCCTGCGTGACTATGTGGGGCTCACAAACCCACTAAACTCGGATACCTCCCCACCCTGCCAAGGTTCGCAATACTTGGCACTTCTTCGAAGCCATGAAAGGGGAGTCTCTGACATTTCTCTTTAATTCGACTATGTCTTCGTCTATCTTTCTGCATATTTGCATTTATCCAGATAGGGGGCTTAGGCTAAGACATACACGGTTCTGAAGGGGTGCCTCAATAGCTTGAGGGCCTGACGGCACTTTCCCTCCCACCTCCCTCGGCTCCTCCTCTCCACCACTCTCCCGAGGCTGTCGCGTGAACCTCTTCCGCCTAGCGATGGTGGCCTTCCTTATCTTAACAATGTAGCTCTGGAACTGAGCGTGACCGCTTAGAATCTGAGCCGTATAGTAGGTTACCTTTTCATGTTGACAGCCCTTGAGGGGCGATATCAGACTTTTGGTTCCAACCTTTGAGGTCCGATATCACAATTTTGGTTCAGCTCCCTTTGGTGATCCCCAGGTGCAACCTGCACACATTCCTTCTGCCAGACCGCAATTGTGGCACTCCTGGCTCTAGTAAGGTCTAGATTTTCCTCCAGAAATATCTTGGTTCTTTCTCCCGCTAGTAGGCCCCATAGCAGCATCTTAGCCAGGACTAAGATGGCTTCGGTCGTCTGGCACCCCCATTTTTCCACGTATGACCTACCTTCGTGAGAGAAGCCTAACTACCGTAGAAGCTAGCAGTCATCATGTTTTTTATAAGTTTATTTTCAATATAATACATTACGCATATGTTACACGTATCACGATGGATTAGCTAAGCCAATATGCCTAGTGGGCGCGTATTGTGGCTGTCACGTGTCCGTTTCGATGAGGTCAGGCCGACACCACCTCAGAAGTGTGCCCCGAACGGAGGCAGCGTTTCCACGTTGTATATAAGATTCCAGACGTTGTTTGAAAAAGGACGACGACCTGTTATCACCGGATGACAGGTTTAACAAGGTGCCGACTTTGCGGATCAGCTGCTTGGTCCGAACGCCAGGAGCACCTAGGGTTTCAAACGCGAGAGGGCAGAATTCGTGGAGATACCCGATTGATAAGTATTTTCTTAATTTGCTAGTCTCCGCAAGGTGGGCTGCATAACCAGCTTCGGATGCGCCGCCATTGACCATAGAAGGGGCTAAGGAGTTGGTAACGGTTGCGTCTCAAACCAGCATTTTGCCTCGCTCGAATGGTGTAAGTGTCATCCCGTCTGCACGTCTGCCGTCTTCCGCGCAGAGGCCTGGGGGTTCAAGGATGCACGGACGACCGCACGACCTAAGGGCTCTGCTAAAGGTCTCATTGATAGCGGCATGTGTCGAGCGTCGTTTTGCGCTGATGATGCACGATAGTCTGTGATGTCCTAGTTTATCGACGGGGTGACCGCATTGACACCGATGAGGGGTTACTAGGTCTGCTCCTAGGCGTAGGCCTACTGCTATGCGAATCGTCTCATCATCAAGAAGGGTGCCTATGGGGGCACTGGGAAGCGCGTGTAGCCAGGCACCTGAGTCCTTGGCGGATACGGCGTTTAGACGTTTAGCAGTCATCATAGAAGAAGCGCAGGGTCCGGTTCTTGCAGAAGACTCTATACGTAGCGTCACGGATGACGCAAGGGTTTTGCGGTAAATTTCATCGACCCAGGCGCTCTATACGTTCTTCTACCCAGAACTCAGTGCCTTTCTCAGCGGAAGCCTACTAGATACAGTAGAGTAAGCTCAGTCACCCGACCGTTGCCTCTGATCCGGAAGGTTCGGAACCGCAGGGTTATGAGGGCGACGCCACAATGCAGCATTGGAATCGCCTTGTCTGAACTGGTACAAGTACTCCAGGGTAATGCTGCTGACCTGGCAGCCACACCCGGGCGTCGGGGGCATCGAGGTCACCTCGATCACTAATGCATTCATTCATTTATTTAGAATGCACTCTGTTTGGGTATGTCAATACAAACATAATATGTACGACAAACATGGTAAAATGATTTATGAGTATTCTCACTGAAGCTGAGAGTGCGACACGGATTCAGTACAATCGGATAGGTGATACAGGGGACATGGACCGCCACAACGACGGCATTTGCAGTCCTCTTGAGGTTAATGAAATTCAGAAGACCGGCATAATAGATTATGAAATCCGTAAACACTGTAGCGAGTGGTGATGTGACAACATGGGCGGAGAGACTTCTTCCACGCCTGGTTAGTCACAGCTGGTGATAAATAAAGTTCTCTGGGAATTAGAGAATTTTTTTGCGAATACTCATACCGAAACGTTTCCAGAGCGACTGTTTGCGGTAAATTTAAGCGGTCTACAAGTTCATCGATAAATTATATTGAGCCCGCAAGCGTGTAGGCAAATCTCTAGCGCGAATTCGACGGAAGGCCAAGTACTCGCTTTAGGAAAGCTGGCTTCATTCTATCCAACTGCCATAAATAAGAAGTGCTAAGATGTTTCTATGTCACTTGGATACCGTAAGCAGCTACTTTGAGCGTAAATAATGTCATGTCCGTCTGCACGGACAGCTGTGTTGGGTTTCTGATATCAGCTGCCGCAACAAGCGCTTTTCTCCAACGCTCAGTTACATGTTATGAAAAGGTTGTACCTCGAAATTAGAAAATTACCTTCGCCTTTTACTGGTGCATTGGCCACCTCGGATGAGTTGGTCAAACACAATCAAAATACCATCCGACATGCAAGGTTAGTTCGGGTGTTGCCCAAAAAAGGTCAGGGCACCCGGCGCAGGAGAACTCACGAACATTTTATTAAAGGTCGCCCCGAACAACGACGTCGACGCCTGACACTCACTGTTTTCATTCGCCCGGCAGTGCTGGGCCTTCCACGGGTCTAAAACGGCACTCGTTCTCTCACAATAATTATCAAACAGGATCATCGTGACCTTTCGCAGGGCACAAAGCTGTAAAACATCGTGCACAAGATACTAGGACTAATACCAGAAGCGACCCTGAGGGTAAGATCTGTAGCCACGCTATGGTCAAGTCGTTCGAAGAGGAGGTCTCTGGCGCCGCGAGCCTTATTAACTCATTGGATTCCTTCGTATCACAGTCCGAAAGCCTTGCGTCTCGTTGAGACAAACATACAAAGGCCTCCTCGGACCTTTAATTTCCATCTCTATAGCTCTATAGCTGGTTTTGACTTTCTTAAGTCTCAGCTCCTTCAGGACCTGCTGCACGGGGTCGTAGAATTCGTCGCCGACATGCTGGCAGATGCACTGGCAAACGTTATAAAAAAAAATTCGGTGGGAGTCCCCTTTGTAGCCCTCCAACCTATTATATTCGAAGCACATCTCATTGCTCTCAAGAAAAAAGACGGCTCTCTTTGCTCAATCGCATGCTCGTCAACTCCGAAGCTTCAAAAACAGGATGCGCTGCCAACAAAGCTGCAATATTATCAGCAATTGGTCCTCATTAGTTGGGCATCGCAAATGCTTCATCAGGTGCGTGCGGCTTATCATCGTACATGATTTTGCCACACACCACTATACCTTCGCAGTCCGGCCTTTAACAAGGAGACCCTTTAGGTCTGCTTTTGTTCTGCTTGTGCGTAAAGGATTTGATCAGCGCCTCACAGTGTTTTTTAATATCGGGCGCCTAGACGACGGGGCGCTTTGGGATAACCTAGTCACGGTAATAGATGAAATTTGCAGAATCTGGAACTTCGAGAAGGTGAGTCGCCTATGCACAAATCCCGGATAATATGAGGTCTACGTCACGGGCCCCGACGATCGCATGCTTGTTATATTATATTGGATATAATATATCCAATATTATATATATCCTAATATTATGTATTAAATATCGGAGCTATCCCATCTTCTTCCCGGTTGCAAGCTCATCCAGAAGAATGACATTGAGCTACTCGGGGTTACGCTCTGCCGAGAAGTGTTATTTGGGGCTGGTTGTTCCTGCAGTCTCGAGCCTCCTGGCCTCTGCAGAGATGATATAATGACCCTTGTTCTATACATAGCGAGTGACGTTCTTGGGATAGATCTTAGATATATTCTAACTTCTGTATGATTTTGCGAGATCGTGATTCTAAAACCGGCATTACTATATGAGGCCATCTACACTCCTTAATAAGTCGGATCACCCCACTATCAGTTTTGATGCACCTACTTAGCAACGCGTTGGCATGCACTAGACTAGCTCGAACCGCCGTAAGACGTATACTAGTATTTACTAGAATAAATAATCGTAATTAAGTGAAACTGTGGCCTTAGCTAAAACAGAAACTATTGTAATGTTAGGAGGAGTCCGCAATATTATATTATTGTATTTTTGCTTATGTAGGAGCTTAACACTCATGTTCTAAAAAAATTCCATTATGCGTGCACATTCAATACGTCTAGATGAATGAACATTTTAGTAAATCACTTGGAGTAAATGACGTAGTGATGAGTAGACAAATGAAGCAAATTATTTGGTACCAAATTGGTCGAGCGGAAGTCTGTAGTTGCAAGGTAACGCAAATCTCCCAATGACCATTACTGATGTGAGTGCATACATGCATCTACCATGTTTGCTTTATTTGTTAATAAAATCACTCGTCGATCCTGTAGAAGCACAAACAAATATTTACTTTAGTCTAAATCTTTTTCGAACGATTCCGTAAATGAAGGGCGTTGCGTGATGGGGCACCATCGTGTGGAACCACATTCTCGACTTAATACTCTGTGGAAGGTATGCCTAGAGTTTTGGTGAGGTTGTGCTTAGGAATATGTGGTATATTGATCCATCTAAACCGCCGGGAAGTATACAAACTCCGATAAGGTATTTATACTAGGTCAGAAATTCATGGAGAAACGACTCTGGTTTGCATGCGGATGGATCATATGCGGGTTCTTCTTAGCACTCCCTGGACGGTGGTGCGACTTACACTGACACTTCTAGCCACCTACCTTATGCTTGCGGAAGGAAGCGCGACTATTTGTTCACAGTGTGTTTATCCGTATTTAAGCTTCTCACTGTTCACGATTGTTCGGCGTCGTATTGGCGGTCGTGAAATGATCCAATTTCGCGGAGCAAACGATGTAGTGTTAAAAATATATATATCTGTCACAATAATAACATTTTGCGGACTCTTCTTAATATCACAATAGTTTCTGTTTTAGCTAAAACTAAGTACATTTCAATGCCGAATGTTCTCTCGAATGCGCCGGTATACTTTTTTTTTAATGAAGTGATTCATTCTTTCACAATCATGCCTGCGAGACCCTTGGCGGGCCGGGCCCGTTAACTTGCAGTTTGCTACAGAAGATCGGGTCTAGCCAGCGGAGATAAGCAAGCGTGTTCTTCAGACAGCGCCTGTCGCTGGATGTGTCACGAGGCAATGCAGCATCGGTTCGCGGAACCCTCTAGAGATGGCTGGTGCCTACACTGGAGCCTTTTGATTCGTTAAACTAACATAGAAAATATTGAGGATACATGTTTACCTAATTTTATTTCAGCGCCAGCGGTAGCTTTCAACCTATGTATAGCAAGTGACGTATTTAGGACGTCAAAAACTATGATATGTTCTAAATTCTGTATGATCTTGCGATCATGCCTCTAGAATCGGCATTACGATATGAGGCCCTCCACACTTTCCATTAAATCGGATCATTCCACCATTAGTTTTAATACGCGTTGGCATACACTAGACTAGCTCATCGAACCACCGTAAGACGCATACTAGTATTTACTAGGATATATACTAGTTTAGGCAATGCAAAGAAGCTCGGAACTGCTTTGGTAAATAGAAAAACAGATCGTTAAGAAAAGTTAAATTTCGGATAGTTAGAAAGTCTTTTTATAGAAAGATAATCCACGAGGAAAGAAAAGACTATTTTCCATTGAGTGTCCGGTTTAATTATTTTCATTTTGATTACAATGGAATAGCATGTGTTTAGGATATATATATATATATATATATATATCGATTTGCATATCTCATCTGCAACTTTGGTACCCCGGTTCTATGAACATTCACAAGTAGGCTATCCCCGTGTAGGCGCACCTGCAGCGACGTCTGGCCTACGCCGAGAATAGGGAGGCGTCGCCGCTACCGCCCCCACTGAGGCACGTGCGTGTTCCCAGGCCACGAGACAGGCACCCAGAGAGAGAGGCCCTGTTGCCTAACGAGTGTCCCTTTCCCGTCCAGCCGGCCCGTCCTCTAGGGGCGCGTCGTCTCCGGACAGAAGCTCCTTCCCCGAAATTCTCGCCGAACAACTCGCCACATTAGATGGCCACATACGACAATCGATTGCTCTAGTTGAGAGCGGGTTGCAGCAGCAGCAACAGCAGCAGCCTACGAGAAACGACGCAGAAGTGAACGACGCCCGAATAGCGTCGGCGGCCGTCCGCAAATTCTCGCGACTACTAGCCGCAACACTTGTCCGAACAAAGCGTTCGTTCGGAGAAGCAGGACCTTAATGTCTCCATATGGGTCCCTCTCCCTCGTCTCTCCTCGTTCTCTGCCGCTCTCTCTCTCTCTCTGTCTCTTGCTTACTAGTTCGTTCGCGTTTTCCCTTCATTTTGATCTCCATCTGAATAGCGCGTGTTTTCCCCTCGTGCTTCTCTCTGCACTACCACAGCGCGGACCTCTCGGAATTGCCAAGTCGACAATCGTCGTTCCGTTCGTCCCTGACCAACATATGGCGCGCCCGCATTGCTAAATGCCACCACCAATGACAATCAGGCTTCGGCCCGTATCGCTATTGAGAGCCTTCATGTTTTCAAACAGCGCGGAGAGAATCTAGCGGGACTCGGAGCGGCGCCCGAGTTGACGTTGTGAATCACCTATCTGTATGGTGAGCAGTTAAAAAAACGGTGCTGTTGTAATCTTAGTCGGCCTATATACGAATTAATTGAGCGACTCTAGCCATGTTTGTGCTATGGTCGTAGAACATGCCTGAGTTGCATTCTTGCTTCTATTATGCTTAATCGTATGAATAAAAATGCATCGTAACGACGAAATATAGTATGTTTCAGGCTTCACATGACGACAGTATTGGTGGTTAGTGCAACCGACGTGAATTAGAAGTGAAAACGGGCAAAACCAAATCGAGACGTACACAGTTTCGCGCCTCTACTAAGCGACGCTTGTTTATCAAATTCCAAACAAATTATGTTTACCCAAACAGAGCAATAGGTGAGGGACTATATATATATATATATATATATATATATGCCGAGCAAGGTGGTTTAGTGGCAAAGCCTTTGCCTTTTATTCGGGAGGCCTGGGTTCGAGACCCAGACCGGCCACTTTTAAATTGGTTTTCATGGTTTCCAGTTTAGACAAGGTAAATGCCGGAGTGGATTAAGAATCAGCCATGACATGAAAAAACCGTACACGAACATTAGCCTTACGGAACAACTAAAAAAAATATATATATATATATATATTAGGCGGTGTGTAAGTCATAGTCGTGTTTCGCACAACAGAACGAAAGAGAGGGATTACTTGGGTAGAGATTGCTTTTCGGCCATTATTTGTGTACGCGTCTATCGAAGTGAGCCACTATCCACTGTGGCGGTCGTAACAAGACGCGCGGGACTGGGCGTGGGCATACTTCATGTCGACTGAACAAGGTTAGAAGAAGAGAAATAGAGGGTTAGTGCAGGCGCGTACTGAGGTCAATGGCTGGTACGTTGGTAAATTTGTTTGATTGAAGCTCATTGATGACGGCATCAAATTGCGACGACCTGATGTCCTGCTGCTTGCTCCCTTGGGGGTTTCGTAATCTATTCTTCGTAGTGGGTAGATGGCACGATGATATGCTGCCGGGGCATCGGCCTACCTTTCAACCTGTAAAGGTTACGTGGCAAGACGAAAGCGCGAAGCTGGCTCACCTTCGAGTAATTGAGCGATTGTAGTAGATGATAGCTTTCACTTCATATGAGCACAAACCAACACATATATGTCTGTATTAATGTGTATACAAAAAAAACGCCTTTCTTCAATCGACCTCTCTCCTACGCGGTATATATTATTTTCGTAAGCAGCCTTTACTGCAGAAGTAGTAATGCGTCAATAAGATGTCATGTATCCTCTGTTAGATGGTTCTTTCTCAGGTGCTTTCTGGTTCTGCTTTCGGGTCTATACTCAAAATCTTAGAAGTTCTCTTCTGTTCGAAAGCGTGTAGAATTCAATCGTGCAGCCGTATTTGTTTATCGCGACTTTCTGCTTTCTCTGTCTCGACACTCGGACCAACTAACTAGTTCGAATGTTAAAACCTTCTCGGTACTGACGCAGTCTCACGTTTGTTAAGGCGCAATGCTTACGTCAATTGCCTATCGGGACTCGGAATCTTAGGACGAGAACAATATGGTCCGATATACCTAGTAGACCTACCTATAGTATGTTGAAGCCCTCGCTGTTTCTCAAGAGAGAATTCAGAGTTAGCGTCATTGTATACCGTCTCTAACACTCGCCTGTTTTGTTTGGGATAGTCAACTCCATGTGTAATAAAACGCAATTTTATTGATTTAAGCTTATAATTTCGTTTTTTCTTTCGTATGATGTACATGCATATATGACTCTGCACTTCAATAAATCAAATACACTGCCCGTATGCTCTCTCAGCTATATATATATATATATGTATATATATATATATATATATATATATATATATATATATATATATATATATATATATATATATCAGGACGATCGGGCCAAACTGCATATACTCATGGTGATATCTCGTGCATAGTAGACCGCAGAACTGGTATATAAGAGTACAATTCAATTACAAGGATTATGAAATCCGGTACGGCGACCGAGCTTATGATGGAATATACGAGTGGAGTAGCGTGTTAAAATATGTCGGCTTTCAGAAAGGTGTTCCGTTCACGCACTATCCATCGTCGCAGATCTCGTGTAACAAGAGAATACTTCCCGAACTTCCCGCATTTTCCGCTCAAAGCTACAACGGAACTTCAGCAATGATGGTGTTTGAATCGCTCGACTGGATCCCCAATTAACGACACAGTTCTGCTCAGACAAAAGGGTTATCGGTTCTTGGCTTTTCGGGGAAGGCTCAAAATTCGATGCATGAGATTTGAGGAAGACATGAAGCAGCTTCCTCTCCCAAGCTACGATAGCAGTAGTGATGATGATGTTATGGCAACTATGCTGAAGTTGACACGCTGCCGGATGTGAGCGAATAATGAGGTGCTAGTTGGGGTCATCTTGATGCCAAGATAGATAAGATAAACACGGCCACTAACTTTACAGGAATCCAACCAAGATTCGACCTATCTGAACGTTTGAGCGCACCGCCCAAGTAGAACTTTATCGCTCAAACATAATTTTATAGCCTCTTTCTGTAGTTCTTAATTCCCAAACATGCACATATGTGGGCGTTGCAGTCTCTTCGAAACTTAACTTACTTTTATTATAAAACACAGTGCCGTGAGTTGAGCGACGATTCGTCTAGAAATCGTTCGGGCTTAACGCTGCCGCTATGTGTGTTCCTAAATGCTCACGCTGAAAGGGGCATCCATATGTTAGCTGGGGACTGTTACTGTGTCTACGGGGCAACAAATAAAG
This sequence comes from Dermanyssus gallinae, assembly GCA_003439945.1. Classification (NCBI taxonomy): domain Eukaryota; kingdom Metazoa; phylum Arthropoda; class Arachnida; order Mesostigmata; family Dermanyssidae; genus Dermanyssus; species Dermanyssus gallinae. The sequence continues at coordinate 250,930 of QVRM01002246.1, forward strand.
TTGTGCAAAGCCTCAGACATAGGCGTGCAGAGGGTAGTCCTGAACAACGAGCAATTGGAAGTAAAAGTCGACGTTGCCTTCGCTCGCTTCTCTGCACTAGAATTGAAACTGAAGGTTCTAGCGGCAAATGAGGCTGGAAGTGCGATAAAAAAAAGAACGAAGTAGTATCAATACACCGACGATCATTATTGTCACGCCACGTTGTTGTCGTCACGAAAATGCAAGTTGGGTCACGTTTTGGCGACACATTGCTTCGGCACCACTGAGAGGCGAGTTTGATCTGTGCTTGGAGCTGGACGAGAAGGGAGGGGCCTTTCGAGGACCGCAACACGCGATCGGCGGCGCTCGCTGACTATTGCCAACGAGTGAACCTATTTCTAGATGGCAACGCGAATGTCGAGAGCATACACATAGTGACTAATAGCCTGCGCAAGGGATGTCGAGACGTGCCCAGAACAGTGGCCATGAAGAAACTTCAAAACCTGTCATCGATCTGTATCTCGAACAAACTGACGTCTGTGTGAGAGTGTAGTGGCTACTCGGGGCATTGCATATGGAATCGTCGAAATCTGTGCAATTAAAACAGATACATAAACTTAGCTAAGCTATGTTTAGATATTTATTGTGATTGCACAGGACACACAAGTATCTTTGGTCCCGTCTAAATGTGTATAAGGCCAAGGACCCAAGAGCGGTGAAATAGATACAGTTAATTGTGTTCAGAGTATGGTGGTGAAAAAGCTGCTCGCGAAATCACAACTAGGCGACGAGACCTTAAGCGGACGGAAAATGGAAAAGATTTCATGCTGACAGAGCGTGCCAAAGAATGACAGAAGTGACAAAGCAAAGAGAGATATATTCGCTCAATAAAAAGTTACCGGAACCCGAAATCAGACGGGAAGCGCAGGAAACATTAAAGTTCCGACCACGACAATAAGTTAGGCGCCTCGCGACCGATAGACGGGTACATAATACAGAGAGAGGTCAGATGACCAGGCCCTCAAACACCCCATGCGACGCAATAGCCGAAACGCACCGAGCAGCAGTGGTAGCCTCACCAGCAAAGGAGAACAACGTAGCTTGTCCAGATGTAGACTTTCGGAGAACTGTTGGCAACCACTGAGCGCCGAAACGGTCCTAGCCACGGTCTCCATTCATGCCTACCTGAGTTATGTAGCCGCAGTAGACAAAAGGCCTGCCTATCCCGTAGAGGTGAAATCAGCACACGGAGGACCACGTAACCGCGTACCGAGCGGCAGAGAGACTTGGAGCTTTCTCTCACAAGCATGGATAGCAGCAGCACCGAGAATCCGAGAAAGTAGTCGGGAAGCCTACCAAAAATGGCACTCCATTAGGTATCCAGAGTACGAAGCCAATGTGGTAGAACTTGTTCGAGATAGGCTCAGCTAGAATACCATGCGTTGACTACAATGGAGTTCGAGGTGACGTGCGTGCTAGAAATGCAGATGATTAATAAGCGGATAGCATCCTGATTTACAGGCACATCTGTAAAAGAAAACCGACAGAGTCGTTGCACAGAGTCTACGCAGGCGGTGGCGTAGGTATTCTAAGAAGGTCCACTCTGAAAGAACTATGGTTAGAGAGAGGGGGACCGACTAAATAGCATAACCCATGAGTTCTAGCGTAAATCGTCGGATTCTGATTTCCGTGACTGGGCTCATGCGCAGAATGGTGAAAACCAGCAGGTGTCTACTCGGCGGTGTCAACTTTTACTAGAACTGGATGCAAGAGCACATATTCTTATAGCAAGAAACGTTAACGATGTGCCATAGTTTAATGACATGAACGACTTTAAATAGCGATTTTTCGAGCAAGCTTTTCTTGAGGAAGTGCAGTAATAGCACAAAAAAACAGTCTTGAAAAAGGTGCTAGCAAACAGATTTACCTGACTGTAATTTACATGACGCTTCGAGAAAATGTCATGACGGCAGGACGTAAGAGTAGCCGCAAACGGAAGCTCGCAGGCAAACCGGTGGCTATTTTAACTGATGGTAGAAAAGCAGTGGCGCTTTAAAGGGAAGCGAATTGAGCTAGGTGAGCGTTTGCACAACCGCGGAGAAAGCTGGTGAAGCGTGATCAAAAAGTAATGACGACGTCGTGTTAAGTGCACTACGGCATAAAATGTCCTCACTGTTAGAGGGCTGTAAATGGACTGAATGAAAGCATTCACTCCTGAAGAAAAATGTGAAGATGATAACAACAAATGTCATAATAGGGAATCTAGAGGTATATGCTTGTACTGCGTCGACAACGTTAATACTCCTGCAAAAAGACCTTGATAATAAAGAGCTCCATAAACAGAATATATTTCGCTAACATTTAAGTTGTTTCGCATCCGCTACTGTTTCATCGAGAGAGAAAGTGCAGAGATCTCTGCCGCAATGCTGAGCAATTAACCGCGTAGTGCGTCAAGCTTCGCGGCGAGCACAACCGGCAAGAGCATTGAGTGCACTCCGTGTAGAAGAAACTGTGAACCATGTATCCGAAACATATATGGTGTAGGCATGGCAATTGACCTAGGCCGCTACGCATAGGTATGTTTACTGGATCTAATTTTATTTATGCTTAGATTGCTACACAGTAGCACCGGGCTTAGAGTGTGCTTCGGAAAAGAATTCTCGAAAATTTGAGAAGGGAGCAAACGTTTTTAATCCTTGCTTTGTTGTTTACAGATAAAGTCGTGCTCATGAGAGTGCTCTTTTTAGCCCAAGGAACTTAAAGCGCTGGAGAATATAAATTAATATATTTGCTAAGCTCTGTTCGCCGCTGAAGTGAAAATATGATCACAACATGCGGATAAATAGCCACAACATTTTGAGCATTAAATAGTTATTATATTTTCTGATACTTGTCAGAGGTATGTGGGTATGAACACGAGCACCCGCTTTCCTATCCTAATGCTAAGGTTATCCACTTTTCTTCCACACTCTACTCTATCGGAAGGTTTGCCGATAGCAAGCTTCTTATGAGCTCCGGTATTCCTGACAGATATTTTCATATGAGTCAATCTCTGTTTTTGCAGTTTATTCGTGAGCGCATTGTGCTACCAGGCAGCTCTTGTAGGGAACGTTTTGGAAGTTTTTGTTTGTCTTAGACGCTGCATTCTTCAGTCGCCAGTCCACACCTTTTGCGCTTGCCTCAGCCCATTTCCCATGGCATCGCCACGGTCGGGTCTGCTGTTAATGCGCTCTACTTTGAGGTGTGTTTTGGTTGTTTAACCAGTTTTCGCGCCTTCCTACATTACGATAGTCGCGTGAGCCCTTCTAAAGTTTACTAACCGACATCGTGATTATATCCTCTTCCGTCGCCGTTGCAATTCAAGGTGCCGTTGGACAATGTCGTTCCTAACTTGTCGCTGGTGCGGCTGCTGGTGATTCTGCCATCGCTTTTCTCTCTCCATGGTGCCCCCACTTTTCAATGGGCGTCATCCACGTTTCTCTCTACTCAGCAGCAGAGGTGGCAATTCGGACTGACTCATCTTTTACCTGAGTCTTGTTGGCGGAGAGTAAACATATATATATGATTGGCGGGAGATTGGCGAATCTGATGCGTTTTGTTTCTCCGATGTAGGACAAATGCGGATTTCGACATTCGCAATTTTTTCGTGTAGCCCGCCTATGTCCCCATTGTACCGTGCCCACATCTGTACCGTGCCCACACCACAAGCTATTTCTGTGAACCACATGATGCAGACTGGAAGAGTGCTCCACGCTTGTCTCATTGCTTCGTACGGCCCAAATTTATCTTCTTTCGTTGCGTAGCCGCCTAGTTTCATGTACGGATGAAGTCGGATCTCTCGTATGTCGCAGTCTATAGTCTCAAATACGTGTGCATAGCGTTACGACTCCCTTGAGACTTGTTGGTTATGGCCTGGCTAGGCTGCGGGCAACTCTTGTTTACGCTTGCTTAGCGTGTCTTGTGGAGCATTTCAGCCTCGGTTGTAGAGCCAAGTGCTCCGCACGCCGCTCGGTATCAACTTTCATTGACTGTGTTGGTTCACCTATCAAGAAAGCTAGACACTAGTCTCTTATGGTTAGTAATTTTCAGTTCGTTATGAGGCGGCTTTCGATTCATCTGAAGACACGCCTTTTGCTGGTGGGCTGCTCACCCACACTAATTGAGCACCGCAGGAATTTTTTTTCGTTCTTTTACAAGAGTTCACGTAAAAATTAAATTAAGCGCCGGTTACATATCTACAGACTGGGCTGAACAAAATTTAAATACCACACTAACATTGATGCTGTTTACTGTTCAAAATAGGGATATAGACGATTTATTATTTAATTTTATGGTTACAAGAAAATGTAAAAAACGAATCACACTAGGGCTTGTGAGGAGTGCTACCAGTCGAGTTTATCCTCGAGGCAGCCCCTCATTGTGCCCATAATTGCTGCCGCATTGCCGCGCTGCCACCGAGCCAGAGATAGCCGCTGAAGCAGAAAATCAAAACCTCTTTTGTCCCCTGCCGTCAGTTCAATTCGTTTGCCAATCTTCTACAGAAACGATCATGTCTCAGCGCCAGGCCTCCCGAGTGTCTCAAATACTACCGGCACGAGAATTAACTCGTTGGCGAGCTGGGGATATTTGTTGGGGTTTAGACGTTCAGCTTTCCGTGCCGCGGAGCCAGCGGCAGATGCGCTGGCCTCCAGATTCGAAGGGGCGTGCGTGTCTGTGAACGTCGCATCCCAAATAGGCGCCTTTCTCCTTTCAAAGGGGATAAGGGTGAGACCGTCCGGTGTCTTTCCGTCGCTTCTCAGGAGGCCGGTTGGCTCTCGGATGCATGACAATAGAGCTGACCTTAAGATCCGGACTGTAGTCTCATTAACCTTGCTGTGACGGCTGTGGCGCTTGTGCTGCAGAAGAAATCAAAATAATATGCAGCAACACTTTATATATATGTATATATATATAAAACGTGTCATCTGTGACATACGATCAGCAGATCCTAAGAATTGTGCACGTAGCGGTGCCCTGAAGCAGTTCAATATGCGTTCTTTTTTGTATACTTGCGTGCGAATGTACAGAGCGAACCAACCGACCTTGTAAACGATTGCCGGTTCCGGAAGCTAGAATTGTCCGTTGTGGCGACTGTTTTCATTCATTGTGCCATGATACAAAAAAATATTCACGCATCGCGTAGCCGTATATTTAAAGACTTCTCCCCCCCCCCCAATTGTTCTTTGTTCAACTCTGCGTTTCGACGAACAATGGGAGTCATCGCCCTTGACAACGCTCACAATGAGCTAAAATAGCCTACGGCGAGGCCGACGACGTTATGAGTGCGGGACATACGCTAGGCTGCGTCACATTCTGGTCGCCCCCAGCCTGCGAAAATGCGTTCCCCCCGATACAGCAGCTTCTGTCGTTTTCCTGTGACGATTCCAGGGCCCTCGCATTCTCGCACTTTTCTTATATGCAACGCCCCTTTCCCGGAGTCGTCTAAGCGACACACACACACGCAAGCCCAACGTACTGCCAGTTTTCTGCCATGCGGTATAGTAACGTGCGACGCAGTGGTAGAGTTTGTGCAAATATCGTTAGGCACAAGCTGTTAGTTATTATTGTAAAAAATTACCATGTCGAGCATGCTAGTCACAGTCATAGTGAGGTGGGTAAGACACGCAGGTCAACGTAATGGGAAATAAATGCTGACACATATTTCGCTATGAATTAGTCGACGGCTGGCGCAAAGTAAGACTTCCTGCTTACTTTGCGATAATTTGTGGAGAAGTTGCGTGGTAAGTCAGCTTTAAATACCTAGCATGCCAAATACCAACGGTATACAATTTTTTTAGGCCTCATGTCGGCGTGCCCGTGTACTAAAGCTGGGATGCACCACGACCGACAATAGAGACAATTATGGAGTCGATCACGCTTACAGATATGTTACACCCCTTTTATGGAGATTTTCAGGAATGCGTGACTCATAGATATCGCAGACAGCTATCGACGGCCAGTGTGAATTTTAAAAACTCACTAAACCCGTATTCCTCCTGATGCTTTAGGTTCGAACACCGTTAGAGAGGTTTTTCACTTCGCTAGCGCTCACTGCGCGTCGCGTGAGCTCCTACGGCCTAAGGGGTGCTTTCTGCCTCCCTCAGTTTCGCCTCTCGACTTGCCTTCTCAGGGCGACGATACCAATATACTACATTTACGGTGAAAAACGTGGGATAACTTAAGACCACGGTGCTTGCCACTGAGGCCATAGGCCGAAATAGACCGCTTGCGGATAAACAAAGTGACGCTTAAAATAAAGATATTAAGAGGTTGTAACAAACTGGAGATCATCTTCCCTGAGGAAAGCGTAGTCAAATTATTTATAAAAGTGTGCGAGAAGGCGGAGCGAGCTTCAGTGCGTCTGCGGCAGAGCAACGCTGCGCCAAAGTACTGATGGTCCTCTGAAGTGGCCGATGCACAGAAAGGCTGCATTGAAGCCCGTCACCGATATACTAGAGCCCCCCTCAACACCAACAAGATGAGAACGGAATTGGCCAAGGAGAAGTGGCTGAAAAGAGAAGTAAATTACCTATCAAAAGACGCCTTGAGGGGGATAAATTCAGTAGATGAAGCTTCACCATCTAGTGTTAGCGCCGGAAAGTAGCGAGACATCCTTACTGATTAAAGAAAGCACTGCCGGGAAACTGGATATTCGTTTAGACGGCCACGGATATTCAGTATCATTCAGATAAACAAGCAGACCACATTCCTGAGTGTAATGCTTAACAGAAACTTGATTATGTAAAGGCCAAAACGCATCAAGTGGCAATCGAGCAGATCGGGCTAATGCCAAGAGGAAAACGGCCCTCGGAGAAAAGCGCTGCCGGATAGCGGTGAGGATCTCATTAGGCTGGGGTTAGGCATTTAAAAAAGACAATGCAATAAAGAAGATTCGAGAAAGCTGGGAGGTTGAGAGGAATGGAATAATACGAGAGACATCAAGGTCACTGACGAGGGTAATAATCCCGGGTTTCATGAAATGATACCGATGAGAGTAAGCGGAAACTACGTACTGCCTAACCCAAGTTCTCACCGATCATACCAGCTTTCAGCCTAATAGTGTGAAGGTCGAAACGATTGAGGTAGACATATGTGTCCAGTGCGACGCCGACGAGACCGATGACGTGGGTCATACCCCAAATATCCATCTCATGTGAAATTGGGAGCCACCAGGTTTTTTAGTGAGTTTGAGTGTTCCACACTTCCTAGACCAAACGACGTACATTATGCATTTTTGTTTCTGCCCCCTTAAAAAATATATATATACTTTAGAGGAGGGCTAAATGGTGTTACGGATCATTGGAAAAGTCCCACTTCCCAGCAGTGTGGGTGTTCTGGTGGTCTCTTCCCATTTTGGACTAATGTGGCGGATCCAGGTTTTATCGGCGATTGCAAATTGGCTCAGCGGTATGGCTCACCAAATACTCTCAATGAGCATCGCTCAAAGATCGCTGGATTGATGCCCGAAAATATCAGTTTGGCAATGTGCCGAATAACTGGGGTTCTTGCTCACCTGAACGTGTTTTTTCGAGGTTGTATTGTACGACGTATTCAAATAACATTCAGCTGACGCAAAAGCCCAATCCCTGATTTTTTAAGGGGGGCGGAAGTGCTTTGTTTAAAACGAAATTAAAATTACTAAATTATGCTAGACCCATGTTGCAGGCCTGACATAGCTTTACAAAATATGCGAATGCAAGAAAAACAGTTATCCTATAGAGAAACTACAGTCGTTTCGTAATAAAATGGCTCATTCTATCTCTCTCTCTCTCTGACTGAGACTGAAATAAATCATGAGAAGGGCGCCCAAAGTTGGTTAGAAGGAGCGAAACAGTCGTAAACACTAGATTCGCAAAAATCGCGAGATACTGTAGTGTCTAATTTTTAGCTATCACGTTGGTTATAAGTTTCTACAACTGTCAGCTTCTCATCTATCTGTTTGCATGCGTACCGCAAGTGTTTGGACCTTACGTTGAGTTTAGGTGTGCAATAGCATGGGGAGATTAGCAACACAGAACTGTCTCTCGAACGGATTTTAGTAATGCGGTGCATTTAGCCATTAAAATACTTTTTAGTGTATAGTGTATGTAAACAAACGAGTGTATAAAGCTAAACATAAGACATGTATAGCTGTGTGAGTGAGTTATGGTGTACATACAGAAGAGTACGTGTGTACATCAAACGTACACATGTGCTGCGCATATGGTGTCATGCGCACCGAAAAAGATGTGGTGCTTATGTCACCTTGAGAGCAGTACGGCTGACTTGCGCAGCTTTAGGGCTATATAAAGGCGGGAAAACTACATAGTATTCCCCTGCCACAACGTTGAACGAGCTGCACGGTTCCAGCATTCAGCTGAAAGCACCTAACGAGACTCTTTGGGAAAGTGTGGCGCAGAAGCACGGCAACGTGAGACGTAGTGTTGGAAGAGAACGATCTAGACGAAGATAACAACAGCAGCCCCCAGCAACAACAGCAGCAGCAATAGCAAAAAACAACAACAGCAATAGCAAAAACAACAGCAGCAATAGCAAAAACAACAACAACAGCAATAGCAAAAACAACAACAGCAATAGCAAAAACAACAGCAGCAATAGCAAACACAACAACAGCAATAGCAAAAACAACAACAGCAACAACAACAGTAACAACAGAAGCTCTTATTAGCCAAAGAGGCAGCAACAGAACCACCGACAAGCAAACCGGTCCGTCTAGCCGACCTCGTGTCTCGAACGCATTCGGAGCACCACGCCGCTACACGACCACGACTGCCAGCTCTATGATCCCCTCGGGGACGTTCAGCGTCAGCCGACATAAGCGGCAAGCGTCAGAGACGGGGGGCGAAGGGGGGGGGTGGAGGCGCGGGACGTGAGGTTGGAGGCGCAGGACGGGGGGTTGGAGGCGCGGGACGGGGGGACGGGTCGAATCCGGCGACTTTACGGCCTGCATTCAGTGGGGCGTTCACTTCGGTCCTCGCCTATAGAACAAGGCAATTCCCGGGACACCGGGATAGCAAATAGCACTACATCTGGTGGTATTACACGCTATAACCGCTTGTCATGCCAGCGACGAGCTCTATAGTGAGGCGGAAACGCGCACTTCAACGGCTTATTACTACAGTTGCGCTAGTCTAGGTCTGACACAACAGCAGTATCAGCAGCAGCAGCAGTAGTTTGTGTTTCATGATGCGAGCAGGCAGGCTCTCGTGTCTTGTTCATGCCATTCGAATGGCGAATCTAACAAACTAATATGTTGACGACGACGACGACGAATGCATAGCGCTGTGTGAGTACTGGAGTGTGTATATGTGTGAGGTGTGTGTGAGGTGTGTGTAAGGTGTGTGTGAGGTGTGCGTGTGTGTGCGTGTGTGCCGTATAAACAACGTGTAGAGGTTGAATCGGCGGCACATACTTATCTACGTATGGACTGAGTAAGCTGGCCGTCTTACTAAGTCATTCACTGACTTACTCACTCACTCACTCCCTCCCTAACTCATTTATAGGCCTATGGCCGAGGAGAACAGGCCCCGATCCGGGGAGGGCCCAAGGCGGCCGTCGACGACAACAATATGTGTATTGTATGCACATGAATGGGCGCTGCATGGCCACGCTATACGCTGCTGCTGCTGCAGCTAGCTGTACGCTATGGACAGCGGGGCGGCGCGTGACGGGGGGTGGTCGCGGTGGAGTTGGGGGTTCGCTGGGGAATGGCCGTTATATTCGTTGTTGTCGTTGTTGCAGTACTCGAAGTAGTGGTAGTAGTAGTATCAATGATCGTTGTAGTAGTAGTAGGCGTAGTAGTAATAGCTCATGTGCAGCAGTAGAAGTAGTCGTAGTAGCAGTAGCAGTTAGTAGTGGTAGTGGGGTATAACAACCGCCACGCCCTCACTCAAGGGCGCAGAGTAGTCGCCAAATGACGACGCATCGGATGAGCGCGCTGCTTCGTTGGGTAGAGGACAAGGAAGGCGGTTGCTGCCGATGCCGGTGCTGCTGCTGTTGTTGATGTTGATGATGTCGCTGGTGAAGCTTCAGTAGCGGCGGCGGCTACTTCTGCTGCTGTGTTAGTCTTCGTTAAGCTGACTACGGAGGCATCGGTCGATGTTCCTTCTTCTGTCAGCGAGGTGGTGGACGGTGCGTCTTGCGTGCTTCAGTCGGGTGGACTGCCGACCAGCGCGGTTCGTGCTCCCAGCGAAGCAAGCTGACTCGGCACACGCTTTCTCGCTCGCCGGGGGGGGGGGGGGGGTCCCTCTCGCGTCGTCCCCACCGCCCAACACAATGACGAAGCCCCGCGAAGGAACGCGCTAGCACAGCACAGGCAGCTGTGAGCCACGCAGAGTGAATAGAAACCGGCCGGGGCGGCCTTCGACGACAACGAGTCACCTCACCTCACCTCGCCTCACTTCACGAGGCCGCCGACGACGTGCTCGTCCCGTACCCGTCCGATCTCGTTGCCTGTTGTCGTCAATAGGAAGCCTAGCCTGCTTTTTAAGTAAAGCTGCACAGCCTAACCGAGGGATGCTGCTGACTATGACGACCGATCTTTTAGCGCGACATAGTATAACCGAATAGTATTCGTAACTTAAAAATTTGAAATATTTAGTATAATTTAAAGCCATCTTTCATTTCGTTTTATCTCTATCACATACACATGCTGCGTGGTCAATGACAATGAACTTATATGTATAGTTTAAAAATGAATGTACTATTGTATAAAGTTTTAAACTAAATGTATTTAATTTACATTCGCAAACAATTATGACGTGTGGGAGTTTTGTTTATTGTGCTTTTTTAACAAGAGCGATATTTAATGATTTAGGAATTAATTATATACATTTATCGTGCTTATTACTAATTGGCTTATAAGTATATATCTACCGTAGCGAACAGACTATGGCGTTTTAGTGTTAATTGTTTATGTGAGTACTCTATTTATATACTGGTATGTGTAGTGAGCAAAAGGCCAATTCAATAATTCATATATATATATATATATATACATCTTTATTTAGCTTCTTAGAATTAAACAGACAACCATCGAGACATTCAGATAAGGCTCAAAACTATGATTGGGTTCATGAGAATACGAGCGACACTCGTTTTAATGTTAGAGCGTCTACCTACGCACGGAATAAGCTTTAGCTTTAGGTGTTTCTTTTAATATATAGTGTTGTATACACCGTTTTTTTGCTCAAACAAAGGCCCGATACCCGTGCTTACCTCTGAGCAGAATGTACCATTCCTTATTGAACGTAAATCCGATCAGCTCTCAAAATCTACTACTAATACTGCACAGCGCTATGATGAGAAAGAACAAGAGCGGTTCACTGAGCGTTTTTGACATGGTGATCAGAATCAACCCCGAGGTATCGGCCCTCAGGAACCCGGCCCGAATTCTCGAGTTGTAGCAGCGTCGTAGAAAGCATCGAAACAACAGCAGTCGCTTGATGACTCGAGACTCGGTCGTTTTGGCGTGTCACGCAATGGGGCCACTATTGCTTCGTTTCGACAATTGCTTCCTGTGCTCTGTCGTGCGTATCCGCCATACAGAACAGTGATGTTTAAGTGTGTATCACATTATATATAGATATATATATATTATATAGATATATATATATATATTATATTATATATATACTATATTTGTAGCGTTTGTTTTTCTGGTCTTAATGTTGCCTTAGCAGCAAAGACTGCCGCCCGCCGTTGGAGCGCGTTTTCCATCGTTTCAGCATGTCGATCGTTTGGATGGTTGAAAAGGTGAAGAAGAAGAGTATGACGTTGAAGATGAAGATGCCATGACGATGACGTGGTGAAGATGACGCGCTTGCTAGCGCCGTTGGGGGGGTTCTTGTTGTCAAGACTGCAGCGGCGGCGGTGGCGGCGATGAGGGCAGACGAGATGCTGCTGATTCTGGTGTCGCGGCTCGCCATGAGCATCGCAAAGGGGGAGCGCGGCCACCGGATCGCGGGTAACCCAACGACCGCAGTGTCGGCGTTGTCAGCTCAACGGCAGCCGAACACGCAGCTGCCGGAGGGTTCTCGGGAGCATCTCGGAGCTACCTGAGGTAAAACGAATGTGAGTTCTTTCTTTCTGTCGTCATCGTCGTTGGATGTGAAGACCAAGAAGAGTGGTGGTGATGATGATGATGATGATGATACTTCATAGCCGCTACTCGTCTGGGGCGGTGTTTCCCGGCTCTCCGACGCGTGTCTTCGAAGCTCAACGCTCAAGATTGCAGCCCACAGTCATTGGATGAACGTGCCGATCATGAGACCAGGGCATGACGGGCGCAGTTGAACACTGTCACTGAATGGCATTCTTTTAGTATAGTAATTTTGCTATGTACGCTCGTAGATAAAATAGGTTGATCTACGCTAGCGTGTGTTTTGTTCACTCGACAAACCGACAAAAGTGCCATAGTTTGCAATAGTACATATAGACTGCACACAAGTCACAATCAGCAAAAGTCTAATAATACTCGTCAGAAATTCGCCAGAACGAAATCAAATAATGTTATCAACGCAGTTACACAGAACTCCACATTTTGGGAGACATGCGAGAGATTGTGGCCTTACTCGTTCACACTTAAAAATATTTGAGTAGATTAAACAAATGCATGATGATGATGAAATTATGGTAAAACAGTTCAATTAGATAAGATATATAGATCGACGGATAAATAGTCATAGGTATCGTTTTGACTTGATTGGATGACCGGATGCGCCACCTTGTGACACGTGTATCAATACGGAATATTTTATCGTGACCATTTTTTAATTCCTGTTTTATGAGGCACATGCAAGGGTTGCATTACGTCCGTATGTACGCTACGTATGTTGATTAGATCGTAACCACACGAGCTCCAAAAGATCGGCTAAAGACCGCCGACGACGTTTCGGAACAGATGTCTACGGGTTTTACCCAGCTGGTCATCTTATGGCGTCGGGCACTGATTATCTATATGGTTTCATTCATTGATCATCTATACTGTGTCGGCCACGAGAAGATCGCAAATAGTGGTGAATACGATAGAAAACCGAGGCCGGTGCTGTGCAGCGTGATTATTTAGGCTAAGAGCTAAGCCAATGTGACTGGCGGGCGTGTATACATATGTAGCTATACATATATAGGTGTATATATATAATTTATGTATCGATTATTTGTCCGTGTGTGTAGTGAATGCTCAACAGGTGGACAGTGTGTGCTCGTAAATCATTTGGTCGCGTTTCTGACAAATCGGATTTTTCGAACTCATTTTTTGGCTGACCGAGTTCGGTTTGCTAGCATCATTGCGGATTATAGGTTTATGCAGAGTTGCGGCAAAAGGCGTTGTAGCTTAGCGGTTATTGGAGCCAGTAAATCGTCGTGTTTTAGTGGCAGTACCATCGACTGCAACTGCCAGCAACCCGACGGTAAATGTGCGAGACCAAGCAGCGACGCTTAAGATTGGGTGCAGGCAATTAAAAACTGAAACAGCACTCAGGAACTGCCTGAAAATAAGGGGTTCAGGAGGAGGTTGTGAAAAAAGTAGGCAGCGTGATATTAATATGGCCGAAGAGGCTTTAGCAAAGATCGAGCAGACAGTTGGATCAGAAGCACACAAGAGTGCTCATTACTCAGTCGCACGTAAATGTAGTTGAAACCCTAAAGCTCCAAAAATAAAAAAAACAAGAAAATACCCGGCCCACAGGAGGCAGCCATCTCGACAAGGAAGATGATGCTCAAATTAATTCCGCTCAATGTAACGCTCCAAAATGCGCAAGCTATGAAGGTGCGTACAGATCAGTCTCCTCCCCTTCCTAATTTTCGCCATTGCATGGGAGAAGAGCGGAACATCACCGGTGCAGGGGTTCTG